>JAGWCC010000152.1:0-600000 GCA_022651775.1 Drusus annulatus
ATTATTGATAGAGGGTTTTTATTTGATAAATAGGTTTTCAATAGTTGATGCGTATAGTAGTTATAATTTCTAGAAATAAGGTTCCTTGAGTTTTCTATTTTATTCTATTAATTGTAAGGTAATTTTAAGGTGATTTACCTTTTGAACCATTTTTATCACACATTTATAAACAAAGTTATAGATTTAACTGGACTGTCGGTGGGGACAAGCAGAAGTACTGTATTAAAAGAAAAATACTTCATAAATTCTCTTTGAATTTCTACAAAACATTTTATTGATATTTAAAACGTTTTTCAAACATTCCTGGGTTATAAATAACCTGACGACATTTGAAAAACTCATACTACCATTATTTCTAATTTTGAAACTGTTAATTCGTGGTGGAATTCCATTTTAATGATTTATAAAAAAAATAATTTTTCCTCCCATTTTATGACTGGACGTGGTTCAGCCTATGACGGCCGGACTAGTCTGAAGATGGACGTCATAGGCTGAAACCGGTCCAGTCATAAAATAAAAGTGGAATAAAGTTATAAATTTGTTTTATTAAATTATCATACTACCATCATTATAAGTGGAAAATGTTGCTTGAGCAATGATGGAGGACTTAGCTAGCAGAGGACTTTAACCCATGACACCATGGACACCTGGGTGTGAGCCCGATACATTTATGAACTCAGCTACTAACCGGTAAAAAAGACTATTCAAATTACTTTTAGTAGTCCGATGCACCCCCTGCATCTCTATAAACTGATATTATTGGCACAATTGGAGCGGAACTAGGTATATTTATCATGTATGTGACTCACCCTAGAATGTGTGAGAAGGTGGTGCTTGAGAGTGAAGGACTTCTTGCACTCGTGACACTGGAAGGGTCTCTCGGCAGAGTGCAGCAGCAGATGCGTGTTGAGGCAGTGCTTGTGTGTAATCGCCTTGCCGCAGTGCGTGCACACATGCGGCCTTTCACCTGTATAATGGATATCAACAATGAGTGGACCATATTGTACAAATAAAAAGAAAATTAAACAGTAATTTGAAATCACTTTCAATAGAGAAGATTGAAGAAAGACAGGAGAAAATGGTTCAACAAAATTTACGAGTAGAATAGAAAAACAAGACATTGAAGTTTGTTAAAAAGTTTTACTAAAAATCAATCTGTTGATAACCTGAAATCTCCGAAAGCTTTCATGTTACTTGTTTAAATAACAATTGAGAACTACAAAACTTTGTATTACAAAATCAAACGACAATATGGACACATTTTTTTCAATGTTAATCAAGAAAATTGAAAAAGAGGTTTTGGCTTGCACGTGTTGTAAAAATTACCATAGAAATAAGAGCCAGGTCTGTAGACAACTGTATTTGAGATTTGTGGCCTTGCGTAATAGAAATGTTGATAGATGAACATTGGATATTATTGTGGCAAAAACAACTTCTTTTAAATTTATCATTTGAATGATTAAAACATTTTTTAGTGACAACATAGAGATGTTTCGAGAAAAGGGTCTTTACTCCTGTAGTCTTTCTAGCAGAGATAGTAACATGAAACATTATTGGGTGACAAAAAAAACGATAAAAAAAGCTTTAAAATCTCGAGAACTATGTGAAAATATAGTATCTATTTACCTGTATGCACTCTACTGTGGGTGGTGAGGTGGTGCTTCAAAAGGAATGATTTTCCACACTCGTCACAGGAATAGGGACGCTCCTTTGGCATGGAAGGTGTCTGCAATAACAAAACAATTCATCATTAATGTAGGTGCCACTTATAATGACAATCATGGATACATTAGGTTGAAGGTTAAAATTAAAGCAACAATTGAATGGCCAATGGCGGCTATGCCAGCCACCTGGCTACTGCTGAGTCTTTTAAAAACAATAAAATACTGAATAGTAGAGAAAAACAAGATACTTTTTTCCATTTTTCAGATGCATAATACATATAGAATATTATAGACTGGTTGAAGACACACAAATTAATAAAATAATATAACTTTCAACACACATCTTCAAGTCAAAATTCTAATGACTCAATATTTTTGTAAATCGTAGAAAGGCTATAGTAGATGTCATGGATTTAAAAAGATTTTGACAGCTGTCATAATATCGGTAAAAGTTTTCAAGAAGTGCTCAATGCTGTAAGCATGCTGTAGAAGTGCTTTTATATATAAACATATTTAGAATAAAAACATTTAAAAAAATTAATAAACCATAAAATTACAATAGACATTACATTTGGCTAAGTTATGCAATATAAAGGTTTGTGTTTTTTTGTTGTTGCGTTAAATGCAATTAATTCTTTCATAACAATTGATAGCAAGTATAAATTTCTTCCATTGAATTTTACAAAAGCACAGGCACTCTTTCCATTAGGGAACTTTTTAAATGTCGCAGAATTAGTCCATTCATACTGGACCACCTTCTAATGACTTCACCTCCGACTGAAGGACATTTGCCGTCAGCACCTTGAGCCCCCAATGCGAAACCCTACGCCATTCAGATCAATGACTCACCTTGGGCGAGTGCAGATTGGTGCCCGGCTCCTGCTTCGTCTGCACCAGCTGCATCTGCTGCATGTGTTGCGTGGGCTGTTCAGGAGAGACGCTGCCCGAGTCTCCCTGCAGCCCCTTGAGGCTCCCGTTGAGCAGCCCATAGGTGAGCCTCGCGTCCAGCACGGCACTCCCGGGCAGGCCCTGTGCCGCCTGAAGCGCGCGCTTCATCAAGATTTCGTTGCATTCCTCGGCTGTCAGCTGAATGGGACCAATGGGGGTCATGAAGTGCTTGCCCGGTATGCTGGCTGGAAGTTCAAAAAAAAAATTGCATTATTTAAGTTTCTAGAGGCAAGATATGATACAATATGAATGTACTATTTCAGCGGAGAGCACTTCTGTTCCAGTGAGACCAATAAACTAGAGGGCACACAGTTTTTTGACTTGGAACAGGTGCTCTAAGGATGGGAAGGAGGTTGGAGTTTAATCAGCCGACAAACACAGCAGCCTCTGAGTTTTTATAGTCAAGATAGTGAAACAAGTCAAAGAAAAACCGGTTAGTAGTCGAGTAGTCCAAAGCGCCGGGTTCTTTACCGGGCGTGGCGGGTTCATTCTCCTGCTAGCTAAATTCTCCATCACTGAACAAGCAACATTTTCCGCTCATAATGATGAAAGTAGGAAGAATTCAAATATTGTCAGGTTATTAGAAAAATAAATGTACTTACTAGTAAAGCTCTGTATGGTGTGATTCTGTTGCGCCGCCCTGTTGGTGGTGGTGTGCGGAAACGTGTCATTGACGAGGAACATGGTTCTGCGGCCGGCACCACCCTTGATAATCTTGTCTTGGGACTGCGGAGACTTGTGCGAGGCCACCGTAAGGGTCGTCTCCGAACCCGATAACTAGAAGGAGAAAAAAATAATAATACAGGGGGCCAATCATAATTTCAATTTTTGAGCCTTTACCGTCTCTAGGAGACACCTTCACTCTTGCCGGTCTCCTGCTGTCTACCTCCACATCATCCAGTGACCTGAGCTTAGGCCTCCTAAGAGTTTTTTGATGACCTTGATTTTAGACAGTATTAATAGATTTTTAACATTTTTTTTTCTACAAATCAATCAAAATGTTAATGACCTATAATTGAAAATAACTCTCATTTCATTAATGAAAAAAAAAACTGTTTTCGTATTATAAATATAAATAAACATTTTAATTAGGGATTTGACGATACTTGTTTTTTGTCGATACGATACAGATTATTGTAGTCAATTACCGGCGATACAGATGCGATACCGATACGACCAGTACACTATGACTCGATAGATTAAAGCGCTCTATATTGCTCATAAAACAATGAAGTATATATAAAAGAAAGGTAAGTTGGATAATAAATAAATTATATTTTTATTTAATTTCAAATTCAATTTCTAAAATTGGAAGAAAAATATTAAAAAAGAACTACAATCTTTTATATATCTCAAACGAAATCAAATTTTAAAAAAAATACTAGAATTTTGTCATTTTATTTATTAGGGTAAAATTAAAACATAAACATGAAAAAAAAAAAACAACTTGGAACATTGTAATTTTAAATATAATATTAGAAAAAAATAACTTTTTATAGGCGAACTTGATATATCTGTGTCGTTATATCATTAAATATAATTTTTTATCGACATTAATCACATCTTGTAAAGCAGATTTATCTACTTTCACTTCACTCTTTTTGGTGATTACTGTAATTCACCTGTTTATGTTGATTTTTACCCTTTTCTTTACTTTTTTATTTTAATGGTGATTTTTACTATTTATAATACTTTTTATTTTCAATTTTTCATATTGATTGTTGATTTATTTCTCTCCTTTCTTTTATTATGTTTTGATGTCAATATGGATTACATTGCATTGCCCAACCCCCGCGTGTGGCCCGGAATAAAACCATTATTACATATTATTAAATGGCCCAACAACTGGCAAGTGCTAGCGTGTGTTTTGATTTGCCACATCCAGGACTGTGGGTAATTGTAAATTTAAAATTCACATTGTTGCCAAGCAAAAATTCAGATAACATGACTGGAGATTTTTCATGAAGAAAAAAAGAACAATAGTATAAATAAAGCATCACGCAGAGCCGGTACGGTAGTGGTAAGTATTTTCATTTTAACCGTTAGCATTGACACTAAACTCTACAGTGTGAGAATAAAATAAAATAAGAATCTTAATCAAGCAATTATTCAAATCTAGTCGGAAAACACTAAATTTTGTAAATTAAGTTATAATTGTTTCATTTAACGAAATGTCAAAAATATTGAATTTCAATGCGTTACTATTCTACTTCATGAAAAATAAAAATGTTTTGGAACAAATTGTTGTATTCTTTTAAATACAGAAATTATGTTGACATAATATTGGTTTGCGATATATACAAGCATTTTACACAAATACATATTGTTATAATTTGATCAAATTAGCTACTTGTAAACTTGAATGTACAAAGTAATATAAAATAAATAAAACTAAAAAAAAAAAAAAAAAAAGATCAAAAACATATCGTCGCTGGAAAGGCAAAAGGGCTTAAGCGACACTTTGGTCAAAAATGAGTTAAATTTGCAGTTTTGATCAGTTTTTTTTTCTGTATTGAATGCTCTGGCTCTTGTTTGATTCTGATGACTTTTGTGGCCCTTCAGCCATCTAAAATATATTTACCATTTGGGAGAAGGCTTGATTCAAGCGACACAAGTTTGAGACTTTTTAAGCTTTTTGTCGTTTCAGGTAACTCGGTGAGTATTGAGTTACCGGAGTTAACTTATTTTTTGAAAATCCAACCAGGTACTTAAAACTTATGAATTTTATTGTACATAAAAAAAGTGCACTGGTATAAGGAGGAAACAAAAAGGCCGGCAAATTATTCCACAGCCAAGGTGTTGAACACAAGAACGAGTTGTAGAAATGACCCATTCTCATGTGGTAAATGGCAAACAGTGTATAAATGTTGGGTGAGCGTTTGGCCTATTTCCTAGCTGTGCACCAGTGCCAAAGGGATCACTGTTAGTTAGTTCCTTGGAGCATCTTCCATCGAAATACCGGTAGAACAAAAAGTGATTAATTATTTCTTATCACACGCTTAACTTTATTTTCTCACGAGTGTAGCATCGAAAACACCTATATTTGTTGGCAGATGAAAATAATTCATAGTTAAGCACTGGAGTATATAACATAATGAGAGCAAATCCGGTACGAAGGTCAGTAATTAATTAGTAATTACTAAATAAACAAAAAAATTTGATCACTAGGAAAGCATTTTTTTGTGGATTTATCTCATGCTATTTGACAAATAGACAATTATGCAAATAAACAGCTGTGTGCATACTTGAAAATTGAATGCTTTGAAAATAAAATCATCATGACTCTTCTTAACACTTGGGCGGAACCAGTTGTCAGAATTTCTTTGCCTCTCGAATAATGGATGCTTTTCTTGTTGCAATAATAATATTATTATAAACAATAGCGTAAGATTCACCAAGAGTTTATTTATTTATGGTGCTTACAATAGCTGTAGTCATTTTCGTAAGATGATGGAAGAAAAGTCGATAATAGTGTAAAAATCTATAGACAGTAGTTGTTGCCGTAATGGACAAATACTCTGACATTAAAAAGGATACCTACAGTACCTGGTAAAAATGGTTTGACAGCTAAGCTAGAGAAGCCAATAAATTAACCATTTCACTGTGCACCTGATATAAATACAATAAGAGGCGTGTGCGGCACTCTTTATAATCATTTAATGCATTAACAAAGAAGCCAGTCCAATGATGCCACAGCAAAATGATAGTGTGTCTAGCCGAGTTTATCATGAAGAAACTCGGACAAGAGGGGACACCTGTTCACAGTAGATGTTGGTAGCATGAGAAAGACTCATCATTATGCATTTGGAACAAGCTACTGGTGTTTCTTCGCTCATTTGAACTGCGTCTCTCAAGATCCGCACTGCTTACAGCACCTTCCTAAACCCGCCTCACAATGTCACCCACCGAGTGGTGATATAGTTCCCTTGGCTTTACACAGGACAGAGAGGGGAGCTATTGTGAAGTGTCAGATTTTTTAAAAATATCGTCACATCATTGCACTTTTGGGATCACCTTCATTGGCTTCTATTCCCTGAAAGAATTATTTTACGATTTGTGTACCGAGATTAAAAGCACTGTGAGGAATAAAAGCGGCGGAGACATGCGCGCCCACGGTCGTTCTTACGTTCGATTGAGACTATATATCAGAGCAATGTGTCTAATAAGATCTAAGAGATAGACAGCTTACTTCGAGATCAGCAGATCATAATGCTGCCAATAGATTACTCAAACTGTCTCAGTATAATACAATAGGCTACTTTGATAGAGCTTTAGATGTAGCTTGTTCGTTCACTCTTCCCCGATTTCCTGAACTCTTGTTAATTTTGATATCCAAAATTTTGCTGAATTCAAACGATTTTTAAAAACTCAATCAAATATTTAAGATTCGGTTTCATTACATTTTTTTTAATGATGCGTTTATTTTGTACTCCAAAGAATATTATGCTCACTATGAACTGCCTCTTGTTATTTTTATAATAGTTACTTGCTATTTTTTTCTTTCTTATATTCTAATCATTTAAGTGTCATGAAGAATGTTAGTATTCATTGCTGGATTTGTTTTTTATGTTGTCGTTTATTTATTTTTTTAAAAGAAAGACAAGCATGACATTTGAAAATATCCTACTACCATCATTTTAAGCGGAAAAGTTTGCTTGTACAGTGATGGAAGACTTGGCTAGCAAAGGACTTGGAACCCACAACGCCTTGGTGGGAACCAATCAGCTTCTAAACAACCTATAATGATTATAATATGAAAAAATTGAGTTTGACTCAAAAGGTATAAATTTAATGAAAGAAGCATTTCTTATAATAGTTTTGTTTTGATGTAAAGCACCTACTTACATAATAGAGGGCTGTACACATACTTTATAGAACGCACGTTTCGAGCAGCGCCCCAAACCGCGGGCAGAAAAGCCCTAAATTGTTACTTTAGCGGACTTTACTTTTCTGCGGGCAGTTTGGAAAACCGCTTAAGATGTCCGCTCTAAAGCGTATGTGTAAAGCCCGCTATTGAATTAAACTTCAGTATTCACTTCTCTTGGATGTGTAATCAATAATACCTTTTCTACTGGTTCATTTATTACTTTAATCTGTCCATTTGATGTGTATGATAGTAATCTTCATGTTTAATTGACAGGTTGCGTAATTTGAATTATATTAATAATTACATAACTTTATCTTAGATTGCTTACCATGCTGTAAAGGCCACTGTGGGAGTTGATTAAAATAATAAGAAAACAGCTCCCTGAATAGATTATGACAGTAAAAGTAAAATATAGGTTTATCGATAAGAATAAATTGTATTTAAGAAGAATTATCACTAAAACTGCACTGTACAAAAAATCATATTACTATCAATATATAATAATAATGCTTGGGATAATTTATATAGTACCATTTTTGGTGAAATATCAAGGGCGCTTAACAAGACTAGAAAAATAATTAAAAACTATGGATAAAATTACTATAAAAATACTTAAGAACGCTTAACCTCGATTTAAATATGACATTATAGAAAAAGAAAACTAAAACCCATAGCTAAAATTACCTTTAAAAAGCTTAACAATTCTACATATATTATAAAAAATAATCATGGTTTATTTGAAACATAATTAGCAAAAATTCTTCCCAAACTTAACTTATTTAGGTTATTTTATTATTTGTTTTTGTTTACACTGGAAGAAAACATAACCTACATATAATTTTAAGTGGCCATTTAATGACATTCATACAACCATGGCAGAAAGATGTTGATCTGAGAGTGAAAATAATTCAGTTTTTATGACAGTTACTTTATAAGGATATTAATTATAAGGAAACTCACAAAATTTTAGAATATTGGGGTTAGTTTTGAAACGATACTGATAGTGGGATTTATAAAAAAAATATTAGTCAATAAAAGCGTGGAAAATACATAAAATAGTTTTTTAATTTACAAATTTCATAAAGTATGAATAAGTAACAATAGCAATGTTAGATAGCAGTAGAAAGCGTTCTTTAGACTTCAGTTGACAACATGTAAAAAGTGTATCATATTTATTTGAATAAAAAATGTGAAGTCATGTGACACAACATAAAATAGACTAGGTATGGAGTTTTATTTTATTTATAAATAAATAGTAAATACCAGCATTGGAAATGTCGAGCTTCTACCTATATTTTTTTTATTGTTAGTTACTTCTGAGAAAAAAATCATTGGATGTCAAAACATGGGGATTACAAGAATTGTGGTTGGAAGACATTAGCTGTCAAAGTGAACTATGACTAGAAGAAAATTGAGAAATATCAGGTTGGAGGGCTCGGTGGCCGGTGGTGCTCACCGTATTTCCCAGAGTATAACTGAGGTTGCTGGTTCCATCAATGTCCCCCTTGGAGATATCCGACGTAGCTGTGAAGCCCCAAGAATATCCGAGACCGGACACATTGGTTGGGGTCGGCATACACATTGTGGAGTCTTACTGGATACGTCAGAACATCGTCGCACTTACACTTATTTTTTATACTAAGCCCTCAAAACTTCTGACGGACCGTAATCACTTCGCATGATTTTCTAAATCCATACATATCAAAAAATAAAACAAGTGCAAATCACGAGTATTTCACAAATTATTCCACAGAATTTCGTGTAAACTAACTCCGTTTACCGCCTTTTCAGACAGCTGGTAGTAACAACCTTATTACATATATCAATTAAGGCAGCTTAAGATTGTGTTTGATTGATTTAAATTAGGGAGGACTAATTCGAAAGGGTTGATACGAACACTTGTTTTTGATACATTGTCCAAACGTTATGTTCCAAAGAGACGCTGGTCCTAAAATTGAAATTACATTTGCATCGATACAAGCATTTGAACGCGGGCTCTGAAGAGGTAACAACAAACGACGCTAAACGAGGCCTTCAAATACAGGCAACCGAATACATGTAAACGTTTTTAACACCATCAACACACACATTACGCGCGGTGATACGCCAACCTAGAAGAATTGGTCGCCATTTTATTATTTATGGATGTTTGCGTAAATACCAATCAATTAATAAATAATTTCCCCAGAAATAATTATGTTTAGCCAACTTAGCGAAAATTATAAAAATAAGGAAGTTTTTGCGTTTCGAAGGGGTTCTGGCAACTCCAACAAATTTAAGTAAGAACTTTATTATTACAAAGCTACGTTTACAGTAATTCATTCAATGCAACGCAGTTGGTTGTCTATACACCTATGGAAAGTCTTTTTTTTTTAAATTCCCCATCGCCTCAATTTTTTACTTCACTACATTATCAATCATTTTGTAATCAGTATTAGTCATTATTAATTTTAAAATTTTATTCCTATTTTTTATACTTAAACTACTGGCTTCGTCAAAATGAACCACTCCTAAAGTTAGCATACTTTACAAAAACAAAGTTGAAAATTTGATTTGAAAGTTAATAAAATATGTAAAAGGTCGTTACGCATAAACTATAACTAAAAATATGTTGTGAAACATACAGTCAGAAATGTTATTTTAAATTCGATTTTTTATTGATTAGGGTGAAATATTTATAAGCCTATTTCTTTGCAAAATGAAAATAATTATACTGATAGCTCTATGATGTGTTTGCCTATCCAATACTACTGTTATTCATAAAATGAAAAATTAATTTAAGATGTTAAAAAAGTATAACAATTTCCAAATTACAAAATCTATAATCCATGTGGACCCTTGACAGGTAGGTACTCCCACAAAATAATTTTGACTGGATAGATAAAGGTTTAAGCCTTTGTCAGAATAAAAAGGCACACAAAGTAGAGATGGTCGATCTCAGAATCGGGTGTACTTTCGGTTCCAGTTACCGGTGACCGACGAGGAACCGGTTATTTATCCAGTTATTTTTGGAACCGGTTCCTGGTGCCAGAAAAGTTCCACGAAGGAGATTTTTATATTCAAATCGAAAAGTACTAGCCAATCAACAAAAGTTCCTCCCGATAAAAAGTACTAATCGGTAGAGATTTGAAATCGAAAAGTACTGGCAAATCAACAAAAAATTTCCCCAAAAAAAAGTACTAGCAAATCAACAAAAAAAATCAGTTTCTCGGACAAATGATATTGATTTTCATTTGCCAAAAAAAGGAACCGGCTCCTCAGAGAAATAATATCGACGGTTCCAGTGACCGGATTGGAACCGGTTTCTTTTAACCGGGACAGGAATATCGACCATCTCTAAAGCAAAGTCGGTTGTCAGTTTTGAGTCTTGCTACTGTTATTTTTTGTTTAGGAAATAAATTTCACTGCACCATCTTGAAAAGCGTCAAGCAATTAGTTTAGTTATTTAATAATTGACGCTAAATATCAGCAATCATGATGACTATAGATAAGGGGGACGGAGCCACGCCACTGGCGGTGTCCGGCAATAATCCTTTAGAACAATTTATTTTATTAGCAAAAGGCACCAAAGGCAACGCTTGTGCAGAATTAATAAAACAAGTTCTAGAAGCCCCAGGAGTCCATGTCTTCGGCGAACTTCTGGATATGCCCAATTTGAAAGAGGTTTGTGTACCAACACTGCTATGTCATCCTGTGCAAATTTCATTGTTCCAGCAAAAATATAGCTATACTGGTAACTTTTTGCCATCTGGGTATTAAAATAATACGTATAAAATGATTTACCACCAATGCAAATGTATTTATTAAGGTGATAGATTCGCAAAAGATATGTTAATTATTTCAATATTTCGAGGTTAGAATACAACCATTAGAGAAACAAACCATAAAAAATATTGTTTACTTTTCCTTTCCAATAATTGTTTTAGCTAATGTGTTGAATGTGGTTTTCTTACCTATGTTTATTTTAATTCGTTGAGCATTAATGGACTATGTAAGTGAAAATGGCTTATTATTTACTGGCACAGTTAGTATATAATTGTCAGTTGCCGCTTATGTACTAAACTTTTTGTAGTTGACTATTACTGTATGCACTGGGAAAATTATGGAATATAAACTATGAACTGCTCATCAAAGCATTTAAAAAAATATTTTATTAATTCCACCAAATTGCTTTGTCCAATAAATATATTTTTCTCTTTAATTTTCAATCCTTTTTTTCTTTATTTTTCCAGCTTGAAGGAGGCCCCTACGATATACACTTTAAGACCCTAAATCTTTTTGCATACGGCACATACAAGGAGTACCTGCGGGACAAAGCCACGTTCCTGGAGCTGACTCCCGTCCAATCCAAAAAGCTGCAGCACTTGACCATAGTTACCCTCGCAACATGCGAGAAATGTATTCCCTACAGTCGACTACTCGAGGAACTGGATATCAAAAATGTACGAGATTTGGAAGATTTGATCATCGAAGCCATCTATTCAGGTATTCATTTGCATATGTACAGATTAAAATCGTTAATCCAAAACAGGGTATTATTATAATTCTGTACTCAGAAAATAGTGTGCGATGCTGTAGTTCTGAACTGATAAAATACATTTAATAATAATAATAAATGGATAACTTTTATAGCGCCGTTTTCATGGGAAAATCACCTCAAGGGCGTAATTAATTTTGTCTAGTCCTAATGATTGAGGTTAAGAATCTTGCATGGTGATAAAAGCTTGTTAGACTATCCCCAGCTAATATATGCGAGGCCTCTTCAAAAGAAAAGGTGAATTTTGAATTTTCGCGGGCTGTGTACATTCGATTATCGAAAAAAATAAATTGTTATGTTGGTACACATATGTTTATCATATTTTAGCATTATCAGCCATTTTGGATTAGTGATTTGTTTTTGACAACTGGAAAGGTTAGTCACGTTTTTGTGTGTTCTTCGATTTTTTACTTTTGAAAAAAATGGATCAAAGAATAAAATCCATGATTTGTTTTTCCACAACTCCAGGACGCTCATCGTCATGAACATCTTCTCGGCCTTCTGTAAAAAATGGATCAAGAGTATATAGAGTGGTATCTACCCAAGGTAGTGCAGTCAGTTTTTTATGATTTTTACCTGACTCGGCGGACCTGGGCGTGGTTAAGACTAAGGCTAGGGTATTTATACATCCATTCATATCACATAACGACGTAATGTTTTTGTTTATTCGTAAAACCACGTTTTCACAGTATTGATATCAACAAAAATATAGCATTTAACCTAAAAAACCGTTTAGTTGTGTTAAGTTTAGTGGCATAATAAAAAATGTGGGCGGAGTCCCGCGGTGACCCAGGAGCCCAAGATCATTGTGACAGTACGTAGAAGCGGAGTATTATATTTGTTTTCTCTTTCTCTCTCATGGTGTACGACGTAAAAACATGGAGAAAGTGATTTATCGCAAGTTTGTATCGGTTGGGTAAAAATAATTAGCTCTCTCTTCATACATTGTTTCTCCAAAATTCAAATTAAGGTTGTTGGAAGAAATTACCTCCTGGCAATAAGCCTACCTTTTTTTTTTACATACTTCAATGTAATAATATGTATAGAAAATCTTCATTTTAACAATAGTTATTTATGCTGATTTCTAGACATAATCCACGGCAAGCTTGACCAGAAGAACAGCCGCCTGGAGGTGGACTATGCGCTGGGCAGGGATGCCCGGCCCGAGGAGGTGGACTCCATCCTGGCCACCCTGCGCGAGTGGTGCCAGTCCTGCGACGCGGTGCTGGCGTGCGTGGATACTCAGATTCAGCGTGCAAACTCCGAGAAGCAACGCAGGACCAAGCACAAGGACTCCATTGAGCAAGAGGTATGGATATTTTGGATTGTTGAAGGGGTACAGTTTAAATTCCTCGGGTACTAGAGCGCAAAGCTGTAGTATCACAGTGATGGTATTTAATCCTCGTCCCCTTACACTGTGGTATTTATTCTAAATGAATACTTTCACCCAGCTCCTGACATTCTGAAACATAAAATATATGTAGGCAAATATCGTTACACGGATGACAGTACAGTCTACGATAGTTTTTTGTTTGACAAGCTCCCAAAGGGCACAGAAACTACAACGGCTTGGAGGGCTTTGAAGCAGAAAATGAACGATAACCTCGAGAAAATTTTCTCTTTGGGTAAAAATAACCATGTCGAATTTTATGTTTCAAAGACCCAATCATGAGCCACAAAATAACTAAAAAAAACCCTAGACTCTGCAGAAACGGGCGGTCCGTTTCGGACCGATTGCAATTTTTGGATCACAGGTGTAAGGTGGGAATGCTATACTTGTTCTACCGGTATTTCAATGAAAGATGCTCCGAGGAACTTGCGTCATTGATCCCTTCGGCACCGGTTCATAGCCAGGAAACTCGCTAAACGCGCGCACAACATCTGTACACGGTTGGCATTTGATACACGATAACCAGTTGCTTCTACGACTCGTTCTTGTGTTCAACAGCTCAGCTGTGGAACGATTTGCCAGCCTCTGTTTCCTCCCTCCTATAACATGGACCTCTCAAGACCCAGTAACTTATTGCACATGCATAAAATCTTCAAGAATCTCATAAACATCAAGACGTTTTTATTGTTCGATCAACAATTTTTTAATCAGTCCTATAATTTTTCTGCATTTAAATTTTAACTAATGTTTGCTACCAAGGACTTTATTATTTCTTGCACATTTGTATTCGATTTTATAACTATGCCTCTACTTTTCTAAAATTTCAATCAATCTTGTTGAGTGTCTCATGTTTCATCACAATATATGAGTATGTATATGTAGATTGTAAAAATATCCAGCATTGTTTACTAACCTTCAACTCTTCTCCAGATTATCAACATAAAGAAGACGCTCAAAGCGCAGGCGGAGGTGGAGGACAATGTAGGAGGAGCTGGCAGTTCAGACCTACACTACAGAAACAAAAAACCAAACAACAAAGGGAAATCTGCCCGCAACACCGGAAAATTCTGGCAAAAGACAACATAAATACACCTTATTTAATACTCTCACTATGTTGTAATGGAAATATGTTTAGATTTTTTTTTATATATAATTATAATATAGTAAACATCCGAAGTCAATCATATTTAATTTTCTTTAATATGCAAACTATTGTAAATTTTTTGTATTGCTGTATATAAATAATTTTAATATGTAATAAAATAGCATGCAGGATGATTTTTCATAATGTCATTTTTCAACCTTTGTCGTCCGTGCACCTTTGACCAATTATTACATATATTTTTTAGTAATACTAATAATTTTATTTCAAATACATCACATTGAAAACATACTAGAAATTAATTTTAGGCAACAGTGAAAATGACGTTGACAAGGGCAGATTCATTCAAGAATCTAAAGGATTTTGAATCTCTCCTCACTGATGTAAGATATGTCGATTCTAAACAGAAATAATATACCCTCCCCAATGGCAGAAGCACTGGCAGGTTGGTCCAACAGCTCGGAAATACACCGGATGGATGGAGAAAATAATGTCGGGAGAATATAAATATGATACACAATGGGAGGAGTCTGGGAAGTCCAGGAAGACATTGCTCAATTAAGTTAATTAAATACTTGAATTGTGCTATGTCATGAACCTGAATAATATAATTGTATTTGTGATATGTATATAGTAAGTACAAAAGAAAAATTGTGCTAGGACATAAGTATGCGGCATTCCATTCTCGCTGACAGTAAATAAATTATTTGATGGTTAGTTAGTAACGGTTCTATCAGTCCCACAACAAATATATTTATATATAGTCTGTAACGAGCATGGAAAAGTGTTCGCCCTTAAAATATCAGTTTATTTGCAATATATCAGATGTTGTGATTTATTGATACCATTTCACTTCATATCATAAATAAATATCATTTTAAGAGGATCTGTAACAAATTTTCAACAAAAAAATTATGCACAATTTTAAAATGTGTTATTTTAATTTTTTTAAATTTAATATTGACTTCACGCAACCTATGTCATCTTTGGGGATGCTGTGCCGAGGGTCTTTTTGAGAAAAAGAAGGCGTGAACCTGGATCTGGAAGAGACCCATATTGTAGGAGAGAGGTCACACTGAGGCTGGCAAATCATTCCATAGGCGAGTTGTCGAACACAAGAACCAGTCATAGAAGCTACTAGTTCTCGTGTAACGAATGTCAACCGTGTACGAATGTTTTTTTGGAGTGTTTCTCGTCTGTACAGCCGTGCCGAAGGGATCAATGACCCAAGATGCTCGTAGCATCTTCTTTATTATCCATTAGGGAAATCTATCAAACGGACTGCCATTTCTGCAGAGAATCAAGTGTATTTTTAGGTATTTTGGGGCTCTCGACCAGAGGTGTTTGCCAAACTCAAATGTGGGGCCCACTTGTGATTTGTACATGGCCACCAGTTGCGTCTTGGTAAAGTATCTGAGGGCTCTGTATAGTAAGCCCAACTTCTGAGAGGCTAATTTAACTTCGGCTTCAATGAAACCCCCGTGCCTAGTCGTAATCACACACAATTGGCTCTTTGAAACATTAAATTCAATAAAGTTATTTTAATTTTAAGAGGAAACTCTCTCGAGGTAACCATTCATTCTCTGCTTCAAAGCCCTCCGAGCCGTTGGAATTTCTGTGTCCTTTGGGAGCTTGTGTAACAAAACCCCACTGTGGACTTTATTGCCATCTGCATAACAATGTATTGGCGCACATGACAAAAGGTCATTAATGTATAACAAAAACAAAGTCCCAGACAGAATCGATCCCTGTGGTTCGTAAGCATTTATTGAAAATGAGCAAGAGGTGAAACCGTCAGCAACCATCTGAATCAACCTCTTCCTCAAAAAATCGGCAATCCACATACACAAGGACGTGGGAAGTCCGTAATATGGCATTTTGTTAATGAGTCTTCGGTACCAAACCCGGTCAAAGGCCTTAGATTATGTCAAGTGCTACCGTTTGGGTCTCACAGTAACATTCTAGACACCGCCTCCAAATATACGCATATGCGCGAGATGATAACCGCACAAGCGGTTCTGCCAAAATCCATATTGACGGTCGATAATCATTTTGTTTTTCTCGAAGTATGTGTATGGAGGTTTCGTTATGTCTCCATAATGAAACCCACATAAAGCCAAAATCTGACCAGAACTCTTAATCTATTTATACATTTTTAACAATATTGGTGGTTTAAGGTATTTATATTTTCTAAATTTTAATTAGAATATTTGCCACATTATTGAATTTTGCAATTCGATACTAATAATAATACACCTATCCGCCCTAGTCCAACCCGATGCTTTCACAAGTAATTGTTAACATTGTTTTATCAGTTGTAGGGTTACACAGTTTATATAATATATATTAGTAAACTTTTGACTTCTCAAGGGATTGTATCTAGGTGGAAAGTAAAACTAATTAAGTACTGATTAATAACTCAATTTTAAAATTAATTAAAATGAAATCAATCCATGAAAAATGCTATCTATAAACATTGAGTTCAAATCTGCCGCGCGATATCTGCGGCATAAAAATGAGACAGATAAACAATATACCCATTGCATCACCATCCTCTGTAATATTAAACTAAAAAAGCAGGCAGCTAAAATAAAAAAAACTGAAGCAAAAAGTACCAAGTATTCTCAAGAAATAATTCAAAACTTAATTAACTTTTTTGTGATTTATTTTTACTGTATTGTTTTCTGTATTCAATGTAGACAATTTGTGTACGTGAGAACGTGGGTGTATTCTTCATCGTACAGTTAAAAGACAGTATGCGCAATCAAAACGCGCAGTGGGAGTTTGATTCCTATGTTCAGAAAATTGACACAGGTTTAACAATGTTTACATTCCAAATCTAAAATAACAAATCTACTAAAACTGTGGCAATTGAATCCGTTGATAACAGTTTAATGATTTTTATACATTGAAGGTGTTGTATATGCAAATTGTCATGTGGTTAACGTTAATATATGCCCGGTTATTGAGCAAGTGTACCATAGCAACTGGCAGAAGGTACATAACAGAACTAAATAAATCGAAGTGCTATCGGTTCGCGGTATGTGCGTAGTGGTTTGTCTCTCGTGAAAAGTCCTTTTTGTGCTCCTAATTGCGCGTGATTCTCGTCAGATTGTACGCGACTGCTAGCTGACAGTGATTATACACGATAATGTCGGTGTTGGATGCATAGTAAGGTAAGATATTCAGATTCTAGTGCGTCTTAAAGATACGCTCTCTTTGTCCCACCAGGAAACAAAATACACGGAAATTTGTACAGAATCGTGTTTACTTTTGATATTTACCCTACGTCATGATGCTTGTGGTTTGTTATAAAATATGTGTAATACTTTCGAGAGAATAATCAATATTCGGTCAATATGTCATGACCTTACATGGCTGAGATATTATCTAAACAAGCTGGCGTGGTGAGGTGCCGTTTGTTATTCAATATTGCAATGCAATATTTATGTAAATGTGTGTTTTTGTTGGGATTTGTGACGTTGAACGAAACAAATCGAAGAGCAAACGGATTGTATCAGTAGTGTTATGAAAACCATTCTTTGTTATGCGAGTCAGCTGTTTGGTGCTGGAGATTCTTACGCAATCGTAACCGACAGACGTTCACCATGTCTTTTTTCTTCTACCCTGTTGTTAAAAAGAGAAAGCATGCTCTTTAAAGGTTTCGAAGCTTTCACATTACGGGTAGGTACATCGTTTGACAGAAATATTTCAATTCAATTAATATTTTGGCAAGATGCTTAGATTTTTTTTAAAAAAATAACGGAATGATGTGGATAATAGCGAAAACACTTTAGTAAACACCCACTTTCACATAAAATATCTTAAAAACACATTAACACACCGCATTCTAAAGTAAATCTTCTTGGGAAAGTAAGTACAGAACATATTCGATACATTTAATTAATAATAAAAAAAACAACAAAAGTATTGTGATAATCGCAATTTTTATTGACTACGGTGTCCGTGTATTTATTTTTAGAATATCCATTTTTTACTAAAGGTTAGGGTAGAATAGGTTTGATAACAATATAAAAAAATATATATTTAGAATTATTTCTCATAGTATTGTAATAGAAATGAGCCCCTATCGCTAGAATTAATTGATGTTTTCGGAGTATCAAACATTTGCATATTTTCCAACATTGTCTTTCATTCAGAGTTCTTTGTTGTCTTCCTTGCCCCCAAACTAACTAACTATCACGCCGTTTCTCTGCAGGGGTAGGCAGAGAGGAAGGACCGACAAATAACTCTGTCTTGGCACACACTCCTTGCTTCATCTACATTCATACATACTCTTCGGTTATTCTTCACATGACCCGATTGATTTACTTGACCGTGCCATGTCTTTCTCGGGCGTCCTCGACTTCTTCTTTCATTCACTTTCGCATCATGTGCCAGTCGGCATTGAAAATGTTAGGGTTTGTTCTCAGAACCGTCAGAGTTTTTAGGGATACCCGAACTCTGAGAACACTCTATTTCTCTTTGGTCCGCAGTAGGCTGGAGAGTGGTTCAATTATTTGGAATCCTCATGAGGTGGGGTACTCCCTCATCTTGGAGAGGGTCCAGAAAAAGTTCCTGAGATTTTTATACATGAGGGAGTACGGCCACTACCCGTGGCTCTACCCAACGAACTTTCTCCTGGGCACGCTCGGACTTCACTCCTTACAGCTCAGGAGAGAGGGGTATGCCGCCACTCACTTCTTCAGACTGCTGCGGGGCTATATTGTAAACCCTGCTATTTTGGAGCGCGTAAGTCTCTATGTTCCTGATGACTATCTAAGACAGCGTCTTCATAGATTATTCTATCTTCCTGCCTGTAGGACCAACCTGCCAATGGTTCTGCCGGTGGGGAGAAGTATTTTGCTCCTGAACAAAATCTCTTCCGATATCGACTTATTTCATGTCAGTGAGGAGAGATTCAGAAGTGAAATCCTATTGATTCTTGAAAGAGTTTCTCCTCATTGACCTGATCATCACCACTGCCTGAAATTTTATTTTTTGTTACTATAATTTGTATTTATTTTGTAAAAAAAATAACTTATTTCTTATATGCATTAAATTCAAAAAATTTGTAATGTATAAGAAATTTAATAAAAATATTATTATTATTATTATTATTATCATATATTCTTTTCACACTCCTTTCTTCGTTCATTCGCTCTACATGCCCAAACCATATAAGCGTCCCTTTCTCGATCCTATTCATTACGCTCACATCAATCAGCCTTGCATTCTTTCCGGATATCCACGTTTTTAATAAGGTCATACGTGGTTTTACCGCACATACGTCTCAAAGATCTCATTTCCACAGCATTCAGTCTACTTTCATCCTTATTCTGCCAGTTCCATGCCTCACTGCCATAAACCAGGGTTGGTATAAGCACTCGATTGTGGACTGCTAGCTTCGCTTCTTTGGACAATTTCTTATTTGCGCCAACAGCGTTCAGTCCTCCATTAATGGAATTTCCTGAATTCACAACATGCATTATTATTTCCTTACCCCCCGATCCCGAAAAATTCAAAATCGTCCTTTACTTAATAATATATAGGTATATCTATATATATTTTTAAATGATAATGGCCTCCCAAAAGTGTTTACAGGACTAATGTATTACTATTCAGAAATTATTTTTACCCTGCAAATATTTAGTTTCTCGTAGATATTAGGCAAACTAAAAGTGGAACAAACTTTCAGTGATTGGTATATTGACTCGGTGGAAAATATTTCCCTCCCGGGCTTTTCAGACAGAGGAACCTTGGGTCATCTTACGTGATGAGGTGGGACCATAATAATATCATCGCCGAAAAGGTAAAAGGGCTGAAGCGCCATTTTGTCATCGCGCCATCTTCAGTATCTTGTTGGATTTTGAAAAACAAAGTTATCTCAATGCTCTCACTGAGTTAGCTGAAGCGAAAAAAGCTAAAAAAAGTCCCAAACTTGTGACGCTTGAGTCGAGCCTTCTCCCAAATGGTAAATATATTTTAGATGGCTGATGGGCCACAAAAGTCTTCGGAATCAGACGAGAGTCAGAGCATTCGATGCAGAAAAAAAAACTGATCAAAGCTGTATATTTAACTAATTTTAGACCGAAGTGTCGCTTAAGCCCTTATGCCTTTCCAGCGACGATATATTAATTTACATGAATTAAATGTGAAATAAAACATATTAATTTGTTTTGTTTTTGTATTTTTATTTAGATGTATGCAAATTATTTTTTCACACAACTAGTAAGAAAGAAAAAGAATACATTTCCCAATAGTAGAACGAAGGACATAAGGTTACTCACTATCTTAGAGTAAGAAATATTATGTTACTATACCTCGTTCATATAAGTAGATATAAATTAAATTAAATTTATTTGCGTACTTCCGGATTTGAACCCGCGACCTTTGGATTCGTAGTCGAGCGTCTTAACCTTGAATTCTTTAATATCCCAACCTCAGAGCAATAATATACAAGAGAGAGAGCTGTAGTCAGTTTTTACGAGGTTTGCCGGACTCGGCTAGACCTGGGCGTGGCTAGGACTAGGGATATGGTATTTATACATCCATTCATAGCACATGTCGACATAACGTGTAACCACTTTTCACAGTATTGTTAAAAAAAACATGTAACCTAATAAACCGTTGAGTCGTGTCAATTTATTTCGCGTATCATAACGTGTGGGCGGAGTCAACGGAGACGCGGGACACGAAGAAAATTCTAAAAATACTTTGTCTCTTTCTTTCTCATGGTGTACGACGTAAAAACCCGGAGAAAGTAATTTATCCCAAATCTGTATAGGTTGTATAAAAAGTACAAGCTCTCTCTCCAAATATTGTTACTTCAAGATCCCAGCCTATAAAACCGCTTACGGACAAAAAAATTATAAATAAAAATAAAAATAATATTTGGATGATTTTTATAGCGCCGTTTTTGTGAAAAATCACCTCAAGGGCGCTGTACAGATCTTGTTAAATTGTAATGTTTATGTAAGATGGAATGCGGCCGCCCCAACAGATTTAGACCAACGTGGGCAAATGTCATCTGGCTGTCGTAAGGGTGTCACTTGGGTGATTTGTTGGATGCCTGGTTCGCTCGCGTTCGGGAACAGTCGGTCGAGATCGGCACTCCCCGTCCCCCCTGCCGGTTCCCGGGCCGGCGGTCGAAGGGACACATCTGGACAAGGGTCAAAGCAAGTGACCATTCTGGGCTATGGCACTGCATTTAAAACACTGATATTTAAAGATAATATTTGCTTAAAAATCGAAATTACGTCGAAACTAGTCACTTTAAAATTATTTAGAGTTTATTCACTTAACCCATACACAACAACGGTAATTTTAGTGTAATTTTAAAGAAGTAATTTGTGAAATATCCTACTTATTTGGCGAAAAATAACAAGAAAGACTAAAACACGTCAGGCAGCTGCGAAAGTACAACGCCATTAAGCAATTCAATTCTCCGCCCAGCACCATCAAAAACATACAAACCAAAAGCTCCTTTAAAGCAATATCATTACTCACCCTAAAAACTAAGTTTAATTTAGTTCTTATTATGTAGATACTATATTTTCAAAATTGTCATGTACCTTTCTTATTTTTATTATGTAAGTACTATATTTCGAAATTAACATGTACTATGTAGCTAAAAAAACACTTTTGCAAATTGTCATCCCAACACAGGCTTATGCCTATGGGCAATATACCAACCAATAAAAAAAATGTACAAGTAAAATAATAAATCAATAAACAAACCACTCGACCACGGAGGCCGTCAAATAACAAAATAACAATACAAACATATAAAAAATAAATGATTAATTAATAATATCAAGAAATCTCTGGGACTTTTCAGAGCCAATACTCATATTTATTTTTCTTGGTATTTTTTGACAATATTTCACCTTTGATTGCATATTTAAATAGAGCATACTTTATTATTAGAACAAAGTAAATGGTCTATATTATTTTTTAAACTAGTTTAGTCTTGATACACACGTCAAAAGGGACACAGTAAGTAAATCGTGAAGTAGCGTAATCGAAATAAATTTTCAAACTTTTTTACGTATGAGCGAAAATTACCAGTATTGTTTTTGCAAATATTAGATCGAACGAATCGTGTACAGAAGACGGCTTAGCGTATTAATACTATCAGACAATTTTCCACCACAATACGACTAATTTTCAAAGTATCAATTTAGTTTATCATACAATTTGGATAGTTCTATATTAGAGCAGCTGGTTTCGCCTCACCCTAGGCGGCCGGAACGATTGCAGATTGCAGATTGCAGAGAAGTTCAAGGGCGTTCACACGTCGCAATGTCGAAACCTTCGCATTTTACATGAAATTAACGCGCTCGCATAGAGACTACATACATTGCTGTGTACCTACGTGGGAGTACATTATTCTCGCCGCTTGTATTCTATACCATTATAAGATGGTGCGTGTGTCTATTTATTTATTTTAACATTATTGATTTTCACGCTACATGATCAATTGAATCATTAAACAGTAAAATTTCCTTTTGCTTTCGAGTGTGACATTTTCAAAATTGAAACTGATGTGTTAAGAAAATTATAACTGTGAATAATTTCCTCTGTGATTACGTGAAGTTTTAAACTGGACGGATTTAAAAAAAAATATAGTGAATACCGCACAAGAGTCCCGACTGCTCCCAACCGTCTAGAGCCAGTGAGACTGTAGCATCCCCAATTGGACGAAGTTATGCAGAAAGCATTCAATCCCAAAAAGATGAAACCGAGAAAAAGGCGTTTGAAAATATGACGATACAAAAGCATTAATGTGCGTAATCGGCATTTGTAAAGTGAATATCAGTGTTTTTTCTTTATGAGAATTATTAAAAATAGGTAATTTATAATGTATTTATTAAAAAAATCCTAGATTTTAATGTTTTTAAACTTCAATTTAAGTCAAATTATTATTATAAAACTGAATAGTTCTAGAAACTAGTTAGTTCTTGCTTAAACTTGTAGGTCGTGTGAAAAATATCCAAATTTCCTGCGAGGCAGTTGATTAACCTAGTTAGTCTTCCCAGGGGCATCACCATTGGTAAGTTAGTTCTGCACCTGGGAAGAAACAAAAACCTATGTTGGCGGCCTCGCGTGAAATTATCAAGGACATAAAAATCAATTTTCGCCAGGATGTCAGGTATTATTAATACACCGTTCAGGAGTTTATGATCAAAAATCAGTAATGCTATATCCCTCCTCGAGCTCTAAGGCTGCAGATACCCAGCATTCCCGAGATAAACACCGTTGGAAACAGCCATGGGTAAAAACCAAACTCTCTCATGTAGAGGAACCGTAAAAAAATATTTTGAATTTTCTCGACCATTGGTACATAGGCGGTGTCCTCTGGCTTTTTATTTGCTAATCATTTGATATTAATAGAAGTTCTCTATAGAGATATTTTTTAGTAAATCACTGCATTCTAAATTCTTCATCAAGAGTTCCATTAAAGTTCGTATTTCTTCGTTTTTATTTACAGATATTCCTTGGATTTCAATCGATGTCTTTATCGACCCCCATTGCATGTGGTTGACAGACATTTTAGGGGTTTTAATTTCTTTTTGCATCTCTTCTATCCTTGCATCATTATTTCTTAGTGATGCTAATTGTCTTATTTTACAATAATTACCTACCTTACATGAAAATGACATTACGGGCTGAACATAATTGTGTGGACCTGGAAATTACAGACAGGCTGTACAAATTTAATGTCACCGAAATCACTGTTCGAGAAGTTAAGACAGTCCTTTTCTTCTTTAATTTCTGCTTTATAGTTAATATTATCAAACAAATTTGTCTGATAAGTTTCTGTCAACGATTATCCCAACAAAAAAAACCTATGTCCTACCCACCGGTGGATTAGCTTTATTGGTATTTTACCGCATTCATATTTGGCACCCTCAATTAATGCGATGAGACGACTTGTGCAAATATTATATGCCAAGAATACGCAAACTCGCATAATTTGTTTTATAATCCCAAAAAGTCCGTTATTATTATAATTATTATGTGCTATTTTTATTTATAATTTATTGTAACTATTTTTATTTCATTGTTTTAAATTATTATATTTATCTTTTCAAATATTATTTTGCTCATGCCATATGGTAGTTTGGGTATTGCGCCAACGCTGTATTTTCTGGTATAAAAACTAAAAATAAATTAAATAATTACAAAAGTTTGAACAATCCGTTAGCTTCGTTCAGACGCCGCACGGCGTGCATCGCATGAAGTGCAAATGAGTAACAATCACTAGTTTAACATTAATGGAAAGGTTCGAATATATATTTTTATGGTCACAAATGATTTCATACACTTTGTTTTGCCCTTTTGACTGCAATTTTTTTTTTAGTCGGGAACTTTCTCGAACGCTAGCCGCGCGGTGTCTGGACGAAGCTATCAAATAACTTTTCTGACAAATGTCGCGGAAATAAAGACAATTTGATTACCAGCACACAAAATTCTGTAAAACATCAACGATTCAACTAACCCCTAATTAATTAATTGTTTAGCAGTGAATATACGGGGGTTCGTTGTTGGGACCGTATTATAATTTATCCGAGTCACGAGCAGAGGGCGTTGGATGACCATAGAAGGGACAGAATGAATTAGATATTTAGATAAGAAGTTGGAGGTCAGGATATAACGGTACTACTTCGGATAATTTCGAGAGCGTGTACGAATTAAATTATGGCCGATGACAGATAAGGCGCATTCGGGGGTTAATGTCTTCTTTCATTCTAAATACACAGAAACAAATATAATGACTAGAAAAATCATTAAAAATTATAACAATCCATTCTTCGTATATGTATTTACGTGAAATGTGTTGGTGATTTTTAGCATTGGGAAAAACTTCAATGTTTTGTGAATGCTTCACGAATTGCTAGTTCTTTAAAATGAATTCTTCGCAGTGAACACTTCAATTGAAGTAGAACTCGCAAAAAAGAGATTTGAATTTATCCGGTTATTTGTTCAGTTCCGAAAAAAACACGTCCTAGTCGGTAAGGATTTGAAAGTGAAAAGAACTGGAACTGGTTCCTCGCCAAAACAAAAGTACTAGTCGGTAGAGATTTCAAATTAAAAAGAACTAGAACCGGTTCCTCGCCAAAATAAAAAGTACTAGTCGGTAGAAATTTTAAAACGAAAATACCTTTAAAAAAATCACGTTCCTTTCGCGATCGAAGTACTTTGAAGTCGAACTTCAATTGAAGTACTTAAGTACAAGTTCAACTTCACAACTGAACTGCTGCAAATTGAAGTAGTTCTTTGTAATCTAACTTCCATTGAAGTATTTGTTCTATGAAATTAATTGAATGAACGCTAAAATAAACTACCAACTTCAATTGAAGTATTTTTTCAATAAATTAAGTAGGAACTGCTGCCAAAAGAAGTAGTTCTTTCAGAGCGGTCACAACGCTAGTGATTTTAATACTGAAGGAGAAGGGTGTAAAATTGTTGGCTTCAGAACAGTGGGGCGTATTTGCGATCAATAATTGCAACTTCATTTCCTTTAGCCAACAATTTACGGACACTTACATTTCACAGTTGGAAAATCCGCGACGTTTTCCTTAAAGACTACACAGCTACGGACTTATGCACCAACCCATAAACCCATTAGTGGACAAAAACGAGTACTCAATGACTGCTTTATCGTTATAAATATTTTAATGAGATCGTTTTTGTCCAGTTTAGTCGACTTCCCGATCAACCATTATTAGTTGCCAGTTGAGTACCATTATTGCCAATACCTAATCTAACTCTACGTTGACTCGATATAAACGCTCTGTTCCTTTAGCTTACCAAGTTGCGACACAGAGACAAAAGCGTTTACCGCAGAAACTCCAGTTCTCAGTGGCGTATTACTTGAGCGGCTGACGGGGCTGCAGGCCGAATATGAAATTGATATTTATGCTTTTGGTTTATTTATCTATCAATACTTACAAGTGTTCAATGATCATAGCTTTTGAAGAACGTTAACTTATCCGAGAGCGCTATTTAACATTCAACATTTAGTGTATTTCAAGTCCTAAAGATGATTCAGTCGAATCGAAACTAGTCGACGTATTTATACAAAAATAAAGGTGGATTCAAACAAAGTGTCTTTTCATTTAATTCATTCCACATTTAATTTCCTCCACCATCAAGCAATCCTTTTCTCCCTGTGTTATCACATCTATAAATTTATTAATAATAATAATAACGCGGTATTGCACGGAGATTAGGGCGAGAAAGAGGCGATTATTCATATGATGAAATTGAACAATTATTGAAAATGTCTTCATTAGAAAAGCGCAGGGGAAAGACTTTGATTTAATTTTCATTTACAAAATTATTAATTGTTTTATTGACTCACCTTCTCTGTTGCAACTTATCCAGTTCAACATTCCTCAGTAGACTCAGAAACAATGAATTGCTGTTCCTCAATCATCATAATACTAATTATGGGTATAATTCTCCAATGTCCAGACTTGTTAACTCAAGCCATGGTCTTGAAATTTTTGGTAGCAGTCTAAATGATTTTTGTCATTCTTTACGAATCTACCAAAACTTTGACTAGACCATGGCTTGAATGTTCTCTCTTATGTTTATTTTGTCCTATTTTTGTCATCGCTCAATTTGTTATTATGTATGTGATATTCCTTCTCTGTTACTCTTTTTTCCATTTCGTGTTTTGTATGTCTTTTTTGTAATTGGACTTTAATCCGTCAATTTATAAATAAATAAAACCGCCCAAGATTCCCAACTGCTCCCAACCGTCTTCTGCCAGTAGGACTATGGCATCCCCAATTGGAGTATACTGTTAGGTTGAAGGTAGTGGGGAGGGCAAGGTGATGGGGAAGAGGAAGGTGGGGAAGTACCTGGCTATTCAGATCTGGTCACCAAATACGGCTGAGTCATTTTGAGCAACGTTTCGATTCTGAATGGTGGTTTTTCACCAGGGCGATACTTGTTTTATGACATATATTGATTAAACAAAATGTATTTGCGCCCGCCGGGATTTGAATCCGCGACTAAATTCGCAATCTTAAGCATCTTAACCACTCGACTACGGAGGGAGTCAGCTATAGATAACTATATCTATTTACGCCATAGCCAAATTGTTAACTGTTTGTCTTTCAGCGACTTTTCGTGACTTTAGATTTTCCAGAGGAAAATGTTTTCGGGCTTTTGGCTAGGACTAGGGCTAGGGCATTTATACATCCACTAAGCACACGTCTACATAATGTTTTAACCGTTGTTGTTTAACCGTTGAGTTATGTCCTGTTATGTCGCATAACAAAACGTAGTGAGCGGGTCCGGGGGGGGGGGGGAGACGGAAAATATGCTTACACACTTGTGGTTAGATCGGTCGGTAGCTGAGTGGACAAAGGCGTTGGATTCCCACCCGGGCGTCGTGCGTTCAATTTCTCTGCTGGCTAAGTCCTCCATCATTGCACAAGCAACATCTTCCGCTTCTAATGATGGCAGTAGGAGTTTTTCATATATAGTCAGGTTATTCGTAACCCGGGAATGTCTTTCTTTTATAAAAAAAAAAAACCGAATGGTGGTGCTATATTGTGTGAGAACTTGTCTTGTCTCTTTCTCTTTCACGGTTTACGACGTAAAAACCTGGGGAAAGTGATTTATTGTAAATTTGTATTGGTTGGGTAAAAATATGTAGCTCTCTCTCCATACTATATTAATATTCTTGCTCTGAGGTATAATGTATGTGGAAGGCACTTCGGTAAGGGCCGGAATAATCGTCTATTAAAAAAAATAGGGGACCATGGTTGAAATATCTCCCGGCCGCGGAAAGGGTGACTTTAAGGTATTGCAGCTCTTGAGAGGTTTACGGTACCAAGTCATCCCACAACCATACGAAAGATAGATAAGGTTTCGTCCCATCGTGCCTCGTAAATTGGCATAGCACAGCACGTAAAATGCACCTACAAATAGGTACTTAAAATCTGTCTGACAAGCAACATTACCTACCAGACTGACGCTTTTTTTTCTTTTATCACAACAAAACATTTCCGTTCCTGTATCTTATAACGTAATTTGGTCTCCCCTCCAAATTTCTCTCCGGCAGACCAGTTTTTTAAAGGCTTTCTTAACCCTTTGTTCCCTGAACACAGACTAAGCGGATTTTCACAAATTATTTTGGGATACATCTGTTATTTATAACTTAGAAATCCTTTCAGTTTTTTTTTAAATTTTCTAAAAACTCATCATAGGTAAAATTTACCCAGTACATATTTGTACCATCAGGCAATAAAAAATAATAATGTGTGTATAGTTGTTTGTTTTTTAATACCCTACAATTTAGACAGACATTACAATACTTATTAAAATAATAATATATAAAAACACACATACCTCTATCCATTACCAAAATAATTATAATTTCCAACAAGCACTCAAATGACTCGACTTTTTTATAAATAGTTTTTATAGTGAATACCGCACAAGAGTCACTAACTGCTCCCAACCGTCTAGAGCCAGTGAGACTATGGCATCCCCAATCAGGGTATGTTGTGAGGCTGAAGGTAGTGGGGAGGGGAAGTAGATGGGAAAGAGGAAGGTTGGGAAGTACCTGGCTATTCAGATCTGGTCACCAAACACGGCCAATGCCATTTCGAGCAACGTTTCGATTCGGTATGGTGGTCTTTCACCAGGGCGTTACTTTAGAGCATCTACCATTGTCGACTAACCATGTGACAGCCCAATGTAAAACTGGTTCCCCTGGTATCAATTTTTCTAAATAAGCTATAAATACTGGCCTACGTAAAAAATAATGTCCGATAATGTACGCACAGGAATAATGTGTCAACAATTGTTTTTGATACGGAAAATACATGAAGTTTTATAGACAGGTACTAATTTGTACCGTCAGAGAGCAAAGGGTTAACATTCATTCTCGCCACAAAGTGGTTTCATCTGTGTATCAGATAACGTAGGGTTACGTGATTTGGGCTCGCAGTCTAGTAGACCTTATCGGGCAAACTCCTTCCCTACCAATTAAATATCCCGCGGTGTAGGTGCTACTCAACCGTCAGGTTTATTCGGGATGCGATATAATAACATGTCAGGCGTATTGACCCGAACTATCTCCCTTTAGTTGGTCGGTGTACTGTAGCGGCTCTCTCGTGGGTTAAGGCCTGCTTAAGGGCACTGAATTATTCACGAGGATCGGATTTACAGATAGTCCAACTTTGAATAACACGATACATCTGGATCCGTCGTCATTAAGAGGGAATAACACTCCAAGAACGAAGGGTTTGCCCAATATTCACAAGTACATTTTTTTATTATTTTTTTAAAGTAAGACAAACATTTCCGGGTTACAAACAACCTGAAAATATTTGAAAAACTCCTACTGCCATCATAAAAAGCGGAAGATGTTGCTTGTGCAATGATGGAGGACTTAGCCAACAGAGGAATTGAACACACGTCGCCCGGGTGGGAATCCGACGCGTTCTCCACTCAGCTACCGACCGGTCATTAATCGTTATGAATGTGTAACAAAACTGTATTAAAAACAAAAAAAAACAAAACTGACCCTAACCATTCACATTATTATCGAAAAACGATTACTAACATTTCAAAACTGCTTCCAAAAATTACATTAACGGTGGAGGCCATATTTTATTTTTCTATGTGATTAATTAGGTTGGCTAATGTCCGGAGTATTGCCCGACTAAAGCATTTTTCGCTTGATCGTAACTAGTCTTCCTTGTGCATCCCCGACGTATGACATTCACTTACGCGTCATATCGTCGCCGGAAAAGTAAAAGGGCTGAAGCGCCATTTCGGGAAGTTTACACCAGAGCACTTTAAAGTTTTTTTTTTTTTGGTTTGCAATAAAATTCACAAGTCTTAGTACCTGGTTGGATTTAAAAAAAAAGTTTACTCAGGTAACTCATTGCTCTCACTGACTTACCTAAAGCGACAAAAAGCAAAAAAAGTCCCAAACTTGTGTCGCTTGAGTCAAACCTTTTACCAAATGGTAAAAATATTTTAGATGACTGAAGGGCTTCAAAAGTCTTCAGAATCAAACGAGAGTCAGATCATTCGATGTAGAAAAAAAAAACTGACCAAAACTGCATATTTAACTCATTTTTGATCAAAGTTTCGCTTAAGCTCTTTTGCCTTTCCAGCGACGATATATTCCCCGGACATTCCTTTCTTTGTCCATCTGCTCTTCGCGTTGAAATCATCAAAGCACCCCTTTCTTAATTAGTTCATAAAGTTTGCATTATTTTCGAATATCCGCATTCGTAATACTGTCGTAGATGCATGGTTCTACAACACACGGGGTACACTTCAGGGATCTCATTTCCACAGCATTCAGTTTACATTCGTTCTTCTTCTGACAGTTCCATGGCAGTATCAGAATTGGACATAGTTATACAGAAGCATCCAACCCCAAAAAGATAAAATTGCCAAAAAGGCGTTTGAAAATATGATTAACGTATTTATTAAAAAAATAATTGTATTTCCTATGTTGTTTTTATTTTATTTTTATTTTGTTTGGGAGACCAACAGTTTACATACATACTAGGTAAAATATTATATAAGTAGTATTAATATGACCATTTATAGGTTTCCACTTTAGTGTTTGTATATACAGGTGAAATGATACTGTAAGTGAATCTAATTTTAAAAATTAAACAAGAAATTAAGATATAAATTAAAAGAAATACAAATCAAATAAAAAAAAAAAAATAAGAAACATAATTTTAAAATTTTCATATCAGTATGTTTAAAGGGTTGAGGAAAAGGAAGGACATGAGGGGGGATCGATCTAGATGTAGTAGATATGTATAATGATATGTGTGATTTAAAAGATTTTGTTTATTTTTTAAACATATATATTTAAAGAAATAAAGTTAAAGTTAAAAAGAATTGGTGGTATTGTGGAATGAGTAGTTATCTGTAGTTATAAAGGCTCGTGAGATCGTCGGTGTGATTTTATAGAGTGAGGTGCAGAGTTAAAAATGTCATATTGTGAGTAGTGTGTGTTAAAAGTGTGTGAGGCCCGATAGAAGAAGGAGTTTTGTTTAGAATTAGTGTTGCATCGAGGGAGACTAAGAAATTGGTCAGATCTGGTTAGTCTATTGGGAACTCGTAATTGGATCCGTTGGAGGAGTTCCGGGCAATCTACGGTGGATCTAGCAATTTTCTGCAGAAATAGTACATCAGCAGAGATTCTTCGATCTTCCAACGACAGGATATTAAAGAATGCGGCCGACTCTTGGTGATTTACATGGGGACGGTAACTACGAAAATCTAGGTATCGAAGGAAACGATTTTGAACACGTTCCAAGTTGTACACATATGTTTTGTATTGTGGGTTCCATACTTGTGACGCGTATTCCAGTAAGCTACGGACGTAAGCAAAATACAAGATTTTCATTATTTTAAGATTATTAAATTTTTTACATGTTCTAAGAATGAATCCTAACATTTTTGAGGCTTTTGAAGTTAGTGAGTCGATATGTGTATTGAAGAGAAGCTTCGAGTCCAATATCACTCCCAAATCCTTGGCTTCTGTCTTGTTAATTATGATTGAGTCGTTTAGAGAGTATTCATGGGTAATGATATTTTTATTTCGTGTAAAATTGACGACGAAACACTTTTTTATATTTATTTTATGTTTTTAAACTTCAATTTACGTCAAATGTCTGCAATGTGGGTTGGTAAAAAAATGAATTACCAAAAACCTATTGCATTTGGAGCTTGGATGTTTTCAGCAGATAGAAAACTGGTACTTATCTATAGGAAAACATGTAAACTAGATTTTGGCAAATTGTGTGTTGAACGCTTTCTGCATAACTACGTCCAATTGATACTAAAATTCCCTTTGTTGACTGCGTCATGTGTTCTGCCGACACTCCTTTCTCCGTTTCCTCAAGTTATAAATTTGTCCATCCGATGTTATTATAACAAAATATATTTTTATTTCACAACATGCACTGCCACATTTTTCTCCCAATTCCTAGAATCTGTGAATGCATATTTGGAATTCTCCAGAATCATAAATCCGCCAGTCTTTGTATTATTGCAGATACACTTATAATTGGTGTACCCGAAATAAATCGGTTTCGCGAATCGGCGCACATGCACAATGGAGGGTCGCGGTCGACGACCGAACCCGAGCCGGTGCGACCGTTGCCATTTGGGTCAAAGATCCGGAAGTCGGAAATCTGCGTCGATGTTATGCTTAATGGTCCACTCCAAATTATTATTATTAATGGACTTTATTTATGCAGTATCTCAAGACTTGGTGAGAACACTCTAATATGGGAGAAGATTGATAGATGATCATTCGTATTGGTACACTTAAACACTTGGAGCAACAGTGTATGGAGAGAGAGCTAATTATTTTTACCCAACCTATACAAACTTGCGATGAATCATTTTCTCCGGGTTTTTACGTCGTACACCATGAGAGAGAAAGAGACAACAAAAATAACACACCGCTTTTATGTACTGTAAGGATGATCTTGGTCTCCCGCGTCTCCAGGGACTCCGCTCACATGTTTTTAAACTGGACACAACCAGACGATTTTTTAGGTTATATGCTATATTTTTGTTGAAAACAATACTGTGAAAAAGTGGTCATACGAATAAACAAAAATATTATGTCGGCATGTGCTATGAATGAATGTAAAAATGCCCAAGCCCTAGTCCTAGCGACGCCTAGGTCTGCCGAGTCCGGGAAAAATCATCAAAAACTGACTACACTGCCTTGGATAGGTACCACTCTATGTACTCTAAGCTTAAACAGGAGTTCTGAATAAAAGTGTAACGAAGTTTTCCTCCCCTTGGCTTGAAGATCAATCAAACTACGCCCCCTTGTTTAGTGATATTTGTCCAAGATATACGATTTTAACACCCATCAAAAAGTGGTCTCTTAAAAAATGAGAGTGAAGAAAAAGTTCTGTTTTTTGTTTGTTTGTTGACATATCGTCGCCGGAAAGGCAAAAGGGCTGAAGCGCCATGTCGGAAAGTTTACACCAGATCACTTAAGTGTTTTTTTCTTGTTGTTGTTGGTTTGACAGTAAAATTCTTATCTGAAAACGTACCTGGTTGGATTTTGAAAAAAAAAGTCAACTCAGGTAACTCAATGCTCTCACTGTGGAACTTGAAACTACAAAAAGCTAAATAAGTCCCAAACTTGTGTCGATTGAGTCAAGTCCTCTCCCAAATGGTAAATATATTTTGGGTGGCTGATGGGCCACAAAAGTCTTCAGAATCGAACGAGAGTCAGAGCATTCGATGCAGAAAAAAGAACTGATCAAAACTGCATATTTAACTCATTTTTGACCAAAGTGTCGTTTACACAAAAAAAACTTACTCTATAAAGAGATGAAATGTTAAAATGCGCTACCGGAAACCATCAAAATTATGCCAATCAAAAAAAACTGTAAGAACCATTTAAAATACATTAGTAATATCATGTAGTATATAAGTTATAATATTATTAGTAAGTGAAAAAGAATATGAATTATAATTAGATACTTTGTAAGCTTTGATGTACGAGCAACTAAAATAAAATAAATAAAACTTAGCCCTTTTCCTTTTCCAGGGACGATATTATGCACTTCATATTGGATATTTTCACTAAGTTACAGAGTAGATGATTTTCTTCCTCACCCATCTGGCACAAAGCTTTGAATATAGGCCTTCCTCAGATGTTTTCTTTTTTCTCTTTAAGTCTTCTGCCCATTTCACCTCTGTTTCTCTTCCCGTTATCCGTGCAGTGCCTTGCCTAGTCGTGCCACATATTCATTTTAATCCACCTTGATATTAGATTAGTAATGTCAGCTACCTTTGTATCACATCTAATCCAATCTTCATTCCGGCATTCCTCGCAAGGAGATAGCAAGGCTCTTTGTGTGAATGATATTCTCGATCAATAGTTTATTTTCAACCTTCCTCATTCCCTTCCTTCCCGTTTCCTTCCACCGCTCATGATACTTGCAGTGAGTGAGATTATTTTATGGTGTTTTCATAAAAACAATCATAACTACCATTTTTTTACTCTTCTATTGAGAGTGGGATTATTTTATTCACTTTTTTATCTGACATTCTTCAAATTATTTTTGTGGTCAAATCTTGGATTTTTTCCTCCAAGGGTCAAATTATTGATCTCCAATGCCTACACATTTCTGGGAAACTAGTTAATGTGTTATTGTGGTGAACGTTAAAGTTTTCGCTCGAATGATCAAACGATTATCAAACCGAATCGATTCCCATTCAATTCGGCTGCACCAATAGAACCCCCCCGGCCCGTTTAATATGCAATATTTTATGGTATGTTTTGTGTTCAGCTTCGTTTCGTTACTTTGTCAGATTCACGACAAATTAACCTATCATGTGACTTGAGTTTCCTTTCAGAAAGTTCAGTTTTCATTTGATCTTATTTACATAAAGGGTCAGCACCCAAAAATAGACACTTTTTGGTTTTCTAGTACAAGCAATACTACAAATGATTCATCTGTTAATTCTATATGGGTAGTTAGAAAAATGTCTGATGTTTCCAGTGAATACAATTGAATACTGGAATTAATTAAGGCTCTAAGTGCCAAAAAAAATTAACAACTTTTTTTTTTACAGAATCGTATTTTATGATGGAAATAAAATACGATTCTTTAAAAAAAAACAGTTTTTATTTTTTTGGTACTTAGAGCCTTAATTAATTCCAGTATTCAATTATTAAACAGTAATCTTTTAGATTATTATTGAAAAGCGTACTAGAATTTTAGGTAAAACGTTCAAAAATGCCTTTTCTGGTTTTAAAACTGCACCTTTTACTGTAATTTTAGTATGTTTTTTTTATAGAGATTAAAGGATTACACTTGTAAAGTTGTATTTAATGGAAACCTCAGACATTTTTCTATCTACCCGTAGAAAATTTTCTGACACATCATTTGTAGGATTGCTTGTATTAGAATGCTAGAAAGTAACGTTTAGTGTTATTTTTGAGTGCTGACCCTTAACGTGATTGTGTACACGTGTACAGCAAATAGACATTATTCCATTTATAACCTTCATCTTTATAAAATCCTTATTGTATGTGACATTCAAACTTTTCTATTGCTTAGATATAGAGTTTTGCGTTGTTATGTTATTTATTTATTGATCTTAAGTTAAATCACATAATTGTGTTTTCTATATATACAAATGATATATATATAACTTTATGTAAAAATTACTGGGAATATTACGTTGCATTGATTAAGTATGGAAAAAATGTTTTTGTGGGTTGTGGCTGTTTTTCTGTCTTGGTGGGCCATTTTTGCACAATTGAGAGTTACAATAGTTACATTTTAAACGGAAAATGATACCAAACTCAATAAACTTACGTAGTTATCACAAAATTACGATATACACATCATATATTAAATTGAATTTAGATTCATCAATAATTTAAAAAAAAAGGTTAGATTCTTGCATATTCCACGCCAATCACTTAAAAATTTATTGTATACAACAAACATTTTTTACTTAATACTAACAGTAGGTAATACGTAAATACAATGAATATACAATTTCATCCTTTTAATTTCTAGTTTGTGATAATAACCTCTCTAATTGAGAAACTTCTCGTGCTTAGAGAGGGAGTACTATTGTGTGTTACTTATACTGAAATTTTAATGATTAAAAATGGATTTATCAATATAAACATTTTATTTTGGTGTAAAGCGTGTTTTTAGTTTTTTTTTTAAATTTCGATGTTTTATACATCTATTATGTCTTTAGGAAGTTTGTTAAAAAAAATAATTGCTGAATAATAATAATGATGTGCCGTTGTTGTGTTGAGTTTCGTTCTTGGTGTGGTGCTTACTGAATCCGATTTGCATTTGTCTTTGTGATTTGTAGCAATGCATTTTTTGATATATTTTATTCAAATCCAAAACTTTGAAATCTTTAAATAGGTTATCAGTTGATCTAATAGTTTTTTCAGAATTATTTTAACGAGTCTTCTTTGGACCATTTTGAGTGGGGCTAAGTTAATTTTAAACACACCTCCCTTTTTTTTCTTTCTGATAATATAACTTTTTCGCCGATTTTTCACTGGTACAGGCCATAACTAGTATCTAATAATAGTTCTCTATGTATAAAGTGTATAATAATATCACGGTAGGGTTTATTCTGTGTTTGACACTCTAAAATTCTCCGGTGACCGACCATTATTTTATGAGATAAACTGGTTGGATGCATCTGACATGGATTCGAAATTCTTGACGCGGAAACCAAAAGGGGAGGATAAATTCAGTCAAACGTAGAAAATCGGGTCACCCAGATCAAGGAAATGGCGATATCAACGCAGCAGTTACAGTTACAATTATAATGGCCATGGTGTGAGTCTAGTTATGGAGCGATTTCATCACACTAGTAATAGAGCAGTATCGTCGCAGTTGCCTAGGTTGCCCCGAGTTTGGAAATTGAGCAATGTCAACATTAAAATATTCTAACTAAACTCTTTTTGGAAAATACTGTTGTTTGTTTTGAGTATTTATTTATGTTTATGATGTAAATGTTTTAGTGAAGCGTAGCAGCTTATATTTTTAGGCGTCTGAAAATGGAGCGAAATCGTTTCTGTTGTTAAAATTATCATGAGCCCGGTGATTGGGCAATATAATCGCAGTAGCTATGATTTTTTGAGTAATTACGTTATTAGGTACATAGATGAATCAATACAAACTACATAGCTTATTGATTGGGATTAAAGTTTTGTTTCACGGTTACTTTTTGAAAAATATAATACTTTCAGCACACAGTTACGTGAAATAAACTACGTGAATGTGAATACTCTGTTTACCTCTAATAAATAATTCTGTTTGGTCAAACGAGTATTGACTTTTCTTTGTATCACTTTTCTCTTTCAACCCTTTGGGTACTTACCCACCCTGATCATGACGGCATGAATGTTACATATTTTATATCCTATGGCGGCAAAACAAATTAGAAAAAAAAAACTACAACTATTTTTTGCAGAGGGTTGAATCGTGCAGGTCTTCTTTTGATCCTTTTCCAATTTTTACAGGAAAAAATAAAGCATTCGTGGTATTTTATTATTAAATATGAAAATTACGGTCTGGAGATATAAATAGTATATACGAGGCCTGTTCAAAAGAAAAGGTGAATTTTCGCGGGCTGTGTACATTCGATTATCGTTTTTTTTTTTGTTATGTTGGTACACATATGTTTATCATATGTTAGCATTATCAGCCATTTTGGATTAGTGGTTTGTTTTTGACAACTGGAAAGGTTAGTCACGTTTTTGTGTGTTCTTCGATTTTTTACTTTTGAAAAAAATGGATCAATAATTTAATTTAATACATATTCTTTGATCCATTTTGTGTACACAGCCCGCGAAAATTCAAAATTCACCTTTTCTTTTGAACAGGCTATGTACATACCTGATAAAGTCAACATTCACACACAACATTATGCTTCTTCTTTTATAGGATGTTGAACTTAGCGGAATTGAATTCGTACCAGTTACGAAGCCACGAGGGGCATCGCCTTCCTTTGCTTCGCCTTCCACTAACTTGGGTTGAGTTGGGTGACCCCGAACTTGTTGCCTGTCATTATGTTCGTTTTATGTCTAGAACATTGACCAATCAGCGAAAAGTTCGAATATGTCCCTGTATAAACTCCCTTTTGTTGGGGTCCACCACTTAATCAATTAGCCAGAATGAGTAGTAGTTAGTAGATGCATCGGGTTTCCATCCGGGTGTTGTGGGTTCAATTTCTCTGCCTGCCAAGTCCTTCATCATCATATTCAGCAACAAGAGTTTTTCATTGCTCAAGCAACAAGAGTTTTTCATTGCTCAAGCAACGAGAGTTTTTCATTGCTCAAGCAACAAGAGTTTTTCATTGCTCAAGCAACGATAGTTTTTCATTGCTCAAGCAACAAGAGTTTTTCATTGCTCAAGCAACGAGAGTTTTTCATTGCTCAAGCAACAAGAGTTTTTCATTGCTCAAGCAACGAGGGTTTTTCATTGCTCAAGCAACAAGAGTTTTTCATTGCTCAAGCAACGAGAGTTTTTCATTGCTCAAGCAACAAGAGTTTTTCAAATGTCGTCAGGTTATTAGTAACCCGGGAATGATTGCCTTTCTTTTGATAAGAACACTAGTAGTTACTACCGGGCTTCGCCCACATTTCAGATTTCATTTTTTCATATTGGAGATGACGTTACGAACTAAAATTATTTATAATGTAAACACATATGTATATTTGTTTTTAACCATATTATTTTAATTCATTCATTGAACATGTTTCGGATGTCCTATTCCAATATTAAAACTAACATAAGATACAAAATACTGACAGATATACATAAATATTTAGGTGTTGGAATGGGAGACGAACAAAGGGGAAGGGGTTATTAAGGGGTTTACGAGAATAACAAAGTGGTTTACTGGAAACATGTCTAGAATAGGACTGTAAGATACATTTAGTTGGTTATTCTTGTAAATTGCCCTTTTTAATACTGTGGAGAATTTTAACTCCTGTATCCTCATAAAAATATGATTAAAACTCTGAAAAATTATTGCTTTTTAAACATCTTAAGTTTGTCAATCATCTCATTTCAAGCAATCATATTTCAATAAGGATACAGGCGTTCAAATTCCTTACCGTAGTAATAAAGGCAAAAAATAGATTATTAAGAAGTACTAGAAATTAGAGAGAAGCGAAGCTAGCAGTCCACAAAGGAGTGCTTATACCAACCCCTATGTATGGCAGTGAGGCATGGAACTGGCAGAGGAAGGATGAAGCTCACTTGAGGTGAAATATCACAGAACTGCGCCATATAAGTTTATTGTTATTATAAAAGGATTAGAATTTTCGAAGGATGAAAGTATACTGAATGCTGTGGAAATGAAATCTCTGAGACGTATATCCGGCAAAACCATGTATGACCGTGTTTAAAATGTGGATATCTGGAAAGAAAGCAAGGCTGATGTAAGCGTGATGAGTAGGATTAAGAAAGGGACCCTTATATGATTTGGGCATGTAGAGCGGATGAACGAAGAAAGAAGTGTGAAAATAATATATGACGTCAAAGTGAATTGTAGAAGAAGTCAGGGACGCCCGCGGGAGACATGTGACGCGATCAATTGAATAAAATACTTGAGTCGAAACATGTCAAGAGTCAGAATAACAGAAGAGTATGTATGAAGCAAGGACTGTGTGCCAAGACAGAGATGTATGGCAGTCAATCCTATCTGCCTACCACTGCGGAGAAACGCCGTCATTCATGGTTAGTTAATTAAATAATGATTCTAGTTTATTGAATAACTTAGTAAAAGCCACAAAGTTAATACTTTTTAAGAATACGTGAAAATATTTACGTTGAGTTCAAAATTATAGATGGAAAATTCTGTTCAAATGTCGTGACGGCAAAGCTCACCACTTGAGAGTTTTTGCTGATTCGAAATCAATGTTTTATGATTGATTATTTATAAACTAACGGACAAAAAGAACAGCACATACATAATATTAAATGAAGCAATTACTAAAATAGGACAAAATATACTTAGGAAAGAACATTCAAATCAAAGCCAAGGTCTCAATGTTTTGGTAGAGACATTGAGACTAAAGAATGACAAAAATCATTTAGACTTCTACGAAAAAAATCTTCAATGGTCTTCACCATGGCTTAATTTAACAAGTCTCGATATTCTGGACAGTGAAGAATGATACCCATAATTAGAAGAGTGATGATTGAGGAACAGCAATTCATTGTTTCTGAGTCTACGGCAAGGAATGTTGAACTGGATGATTTACAACAAAGAAGGTGAGTCAATTATACAATTATGATGAACTGTCTCCCTTAGAATCTTTCAACTTTAATACCGTTCATTGCTAACTAAAATTCATACATATTAATGCCACATGAATGACAGATCAATTCAAACTGACGAACAGTGACGGGTTTCCCTGCGCAACGACTTAACCATATGGCTGCGTCTGTTTTAGATCAGTTCAAAGCGAAGAGGCGGAACAACGCGCCTGGCGCGTTGTGCGCATACCGGTCACATGTCTGTCAACGCATCACGCGCGGTGTCAGCAATGAACGCGTTAACGTCGCCGAGGCTAACATTGCGGTCAATAGACCGAGAGAAAGCAAAAGTTAAAATACACAATTATTACGTATTCAGCCAGATTGGCAGTCGGACGCTGAACAATACAAAGCATGTCCATTCCGGATCACTGCACTCCAATGTGTCGCGGTGAACTCCCACGTCTCCCGGCGAAGCTATGCGATGCTACGGCTGCGCTATTCGGGCGTGCGGTGCATCGACGCTTCATGCCAAGAGCGCGCGCGAATAATGGCCGGGCGCGAGTATTGCGAGGCAAGATCAGCGCCCTCTCGGGGTTCAGCGCTCGGGAGAGGCGAGAGGCGGCTGTTAACCGTTCGCTGAGCGTCTCGAATCTCGATACCGAGGACACCGGACTGTTGCCTGTTGGGTACAATCTTGGAGCAAGAGTATATATGGAGAGAGAGCTAAATATTTTGCGATAAATCACTTTCTCCGGGTTTTTACGTCGTATACTATGAGAGAGAGAGAGAGAGAGAGACGAGAAAAGTCTTCACATAATATTGCAACACTTCTAAGTGTGTAAGAATGTTATCCGTCCGCGTTAACTTAACACGGTCGAGTCGTATAACTTACGTCAACGGATTTTGAGGTTATTTCCTATATTTGTGTTGATTAAAAACTTGCAGTGGTAATACAAATAAATCAAACATGATGGTGATATGTGCTATGCGTGAATGTTCAAATAAGACCAAACAAAGATTATTATAAAACACCACTTTTCAGAGGTATTTCAACAGTTTTAAATATTTTTGACTGAACTCTAGAATTTTCACTTTTTAAATGATATAAAGACATAAAGTCAACAACAAGCTTCTCTTCATTATTTAGGCAAACCTTCTGTTAATAGCGTTTGTGTGATATTTTGACTTTATAAATCATTTAAATGGTGTATTGATATTGTTTTGTTCAATGTGTTCAAATATGTTTATTAAAAATGTCTGAATTCCATGTAGGGGGTAACTAATAGCCTATCCAACATCCTTTAACATATCTTTGTCTCTTTCTATCGAGTCAGTATAAAGTCAACCGAACTGGCTACGCTGTTACGCAGAGGTACCTCTCCATATATTCTTACTCCAAGGGTACCATACAAGACAAGATAGGTACCAATTTGGGGAGCACTAAATTGAATCCTTTTTCTATCTAAGGTACGGTGTAGGCGATAAATAACGAATCGGGTTGAAAGATATTATGCATTTTAATTTTGGACCGATACGATCGAGGAAAAAGGATCATTTTTTTGTAAAAAGGTTAAATACAGAGGTATTCTTTTTTTTAGACTTAAGGCTCAGCACCCAAAATGACGCTAAACGTCACGTTGTAGCATTCTAGTACAAGCAAAACTGCATATAATTTATCTATAAATTCTACATGGGCAGTTAGGAAAATGTCTAAGATTTCCAGTTAATAAAAATGTAATCTTTTAAACTCAACGAAAAACATACTAAACGGTTAGAAAAAGTGCAGTTTAAAAACCAGCATAGCCATTTTCGAACGTTTTACCTAAATCTCCAGTATGAATTTCATATAGAATTTAAAAGGTATCAGTAAAAAAAATGTATTCAATAGAAACCTTCAACATTTCCCTAACTACTCGAATAGAATTAACTGATAAATCATTTGTAGGGCAATTTATTATTTTTTAAGGGCAAATATAACATTTTTTTTTTTGCAAAACTTCATTTTTTCAAAATCACAAAAAACTGATAAAACGATAAAAATCTGTGTCCAAAGCACTCTGTAATTTACCTTAATGTCACAAAATACCCACACATAAAAAAACCGTTACTACCACACGAGAACTGCACGTGCGCAAACACTATTGACTGAAATTTGACAGCTGTCATCCAACTGACATAATAAGATAATTTGCTAAAAAACGTGTTTTTATGTTGCAATATCACGTAAAAACGCGTAACGTAATTAAATTACAAAATAAAAACACATCACTTTATGTGCCTGAATTAAATAAAAAAATATTGTAAACTTATTTTTTAAATGTCTTTTGTATAATAATTTGAACTCCTCCTGGAATTTTGATATTGGACCGATACGATTGAAGAAAAAAAGTAGAAATCTCTGAAATGGTTTGATGGATTTCTATTTGAATCTGTAAGATTTGGGAAATATGATCAAATCATTGAGAAGGTTAAATACATTTAAATTGTGTATCGTTTCTATCGAGGGAAATAAGATCAATTCTTAGAAAGGATACAATTATAATTTATGATGAAATGGATGAACAGATGTAACGGATTTGGATTTTGGATTGATTCGATTGTGGTTCGGACACAACACGATCTGTGAAAGGTGAAATGTCTATGGATTTTGATTCGATACGGTTGTTGACAAAAATATTAAATTTACGACACGATAAAATTGAATTGAATTTTTCGTTAGATGCGATTGTGGAAAAAGATCAATTCGTTGAAAATATAAAATTGTTTTGAATTTAAGATCGATATGACTGAGCAGAAAAGTAAAATGGCATTGATATTTGGATTCATACGATCGGGGACATAAGGAATACATCTATAAAATTGCAAAATGAATGTGGATCTTAAAAATCAAATTGTTTAAAAATCCTACATAGCATAACTTCATGTACGTAGAATTAAAATTTAATTTCTTTAAAAGCGTCCTTAATTTGCTTTGTTTCGGTTTTCTCCTTACTTGTATCCTTACAACTCAATGTCCTTGCTGTCTACTGAAAACCCTAGGGCATAGACTCATTGTCATAAACTGAGTATAGACTCATTGTCATAAAATATTTTATTGTTTTTTTGTTACTTCTACTTGACACTGTTTGCATTTTTAGAATCGCTAACTTACAATACTTGTATATTAATATTTTTGTATGTATGTATATTTTACATGTTAACTATCGTCAATATAATTTCCTTTTTCTGCGCTATACAAATTATCCAAATATTATTAAAATATTATTATTAACAAATTTGTTACCATGAATTCATACGTTTCATCTGGATTTTTAGATCCTTGTCTTCTAGTAGATTGTTTTTTCAATCAGATCAAGAATACATATGGAGAGAGAGCTAAATATTTTTACCCAACCTATATAAATTTACAATAAATCACTTTCTCCGGGTTTTTACGTCGTAACCCGTGAGAGAAAAAGAGACAAGAAAAATTGTCACATAATATCGCACCACTTTTCGGTATGTGAGCATGTTTTCCGTCTCCCGAGTCTCCGGCGACTCCGCCCACTACATTTAATTTTATGCGACATAACAGGACATAACTCAACGGTTTTTAGGTTATATCCTATATTTTTGTTTGTAACAATACTGTGAAAAAGTGGTTATACAAATAAACAAAAACATTATGTCGACATGTGCTATGAATGTATGTATAAATACCGTAGCCCTAGTCCTAGCCACGCCCGAGTCAGGCAAACGACATCAATACTGACTACAGAAGCGCTCCCTCCAGTATATTATTGCTCTGAGGTTATACCCATATCTTAACCTTTTCTCTCATGATTTATAATAACGATCATGATGTTACATAGTTTTAATTTGTATACATATTATTTTCTCCTTTTAATTTAGTCTGAAGCGCACTCGAGGTTAAATATCAAAGAACTGCGCCATATAAGTTTATTGTTATTATAAAGGGATTATATATTTTTCATTAATGCGTCTAAACCGATATGTATCCTGTTAAGTTCAACGTCATCAAAGCATGCACCGAACTATCTGAGTTATTCGACGATTGGAAGATGCATTAAAATGTAATATTTTCATATAACTTTATTAGTTTCACAAAGCGTGCAAAATGTAATGTTCGCTGACGAACTCGACAGATGCTCCTTGGGTAAGGCGCGATTTTGTTCGGGGATGTAGAATAAAATATAATCACTTTACTTGAATAATTTTTATTGGAAGAATTTATAAAGTATAATAATTAAACCTTTAAGGCTGATTCACACCAACGTCCGGATCCGCTCAGTGCCAATATTGTTCCGCAAGAGAGCTTATTGATATGGTATGAATATCAATCAAGGAGTATGTGCCAAGACAAAGTTGTATGGCAGTATATCCTTCTGTCCACCCTTGTGATATTTAACTACTTACTTAGTTAAATAATTATTTTGAAGTGTAAAAATACTTAAAACGCAGATTTTTTTTTTAAACCATTTTTTTATCACTAAATAATATTTTTAATAATTAATAATTAATAATTAATAAAAATATTATTTAGTGATAAAAAAATGGTTTTTGATAAAAAAAATCTGCGATGTTAGTATTTTTACAATTCAAAATAATTATTTAACTAACTAAGTAGTTGAATATCACAAGGGTGGGCAGAAGGATATACTGCCACACAACTTTGTCTTGGCACATACTCTTTGATCGATATTCATACCATATCAATAAGCTCTCATGCGGAACAATATCGGCACTGAGCGGAACCGGACGTTGGTGTGAATCAGCCATTAACTGTAGATATTTAAGTACCGCACGGCAGTGCGATCTAAATAGGAATGCTGAGATGAAATAGGTTGACGGTAGAACAGAGTCGTAGTAATGGTCAACTTAAAGATCATAGTCTAACATGTGGTCTATGGGATAATGCATGTTCAAAAGAGTTTTGGAAATCGATCTTAACAATACAATTTAAGAGACAGAAACACATTAAAGGAAGCAATTAAGAAATACAAAAGGACATTTGTATGAATGGTACTTGACATGGGGTAAATTGCACATGGGCGCAACTGGGTGGGCCATTACAAAAATTAAAAATTTCACATGGATAAAAACGACCAATACGCATGAAAATAAATACTCTTAAAAAAGTCAGGGTCGTTGATCAACCTCGCCAAGGACTGTGGGTAATCGCGTAATTGCTTGAATACTAAACATGTTTGAACACGATTACTCATTTCCATTATTCACCACACGCGTTTGGCTTTGCCAGTTTTTGGCGTACGTAATGTAATTTCGAATATAGTTTCATGTAACGTCTAACCACCTCTGAAGTGTGTAAGAACAGGCTTGAACGGAGTACGATACGGTTCAAGGGGTTCCTCGATGAAATGATTCCATCTAAAACAGAGTTTACCAAACTTATTTGACTCACCGTCCTCTTCTGGCTGCGTTTTTTCATCGCTGCAGGAAAACTATGGCTTTTTGACTGCTAATAATAAGATCAACAGTGTTGTAACCACTGAACAAATAATCCCTAGAAGTGTAATCTATACCGATTTGACATAAAACTAATGTCGCTAGTTAAAATAAGACCTCCATTCGACTCCTAGGCCTCATACCTCCTATCCTCCTTGACGGCCTCCATGGTCGAGTGGTAAGACGCTCGACTACGAATCCAAAGGTCGCGGGTTCAAACCCGGCGTGCGCCAATAACTTTTATTTAATTAATATGTGTCATAACACATTTAATTCATATAAAAAAATAAAAACAAGTATATTTGCGGCACGTTCCAGAGTGGTAGATACTCTAAGTATCGCCCTGGTGAAAGACCACCATTCAGAATTGAAACGTTGCTTGAAATAGCTTAAGCTGTGTTTGGTGACCAGATCTGAATAGCCAGGTACTTCCCAACCTTCCTCTTCCCGATCTCCTTCCCCTCCCCACTACCTTCAGCCTCACAACATACCCGATTTGGGGATGCCATAGTCTGGCTCTAGACGGTTGGGAGCAGTTGAGACTCTTGTGCGGTATTCATGTAAAAAAAAAAAATACATGCAAACGAAACTGATTATCTCTTCAAGAATGAATGTCGGTATTTCAAAATGTTTGGTCAATTTCACCAGAAGTGAGGAAAAAATGAGCTTACTTCGGGAACACGGACACGCCCACAACACACTTCCATCCCGTCATTGATTGCAATACATTAAAACCTTGAAGTAACAATATATGGAGAGAGAGAGCTAATTATTTTTACCTAACCTATACAAATTTGGGATAAATCACTTTCTCCGGATTTTTACGTCGTACACCGCGCGAAAGAAATAGTCAACAAAATCTCCCAAATTATCACACCGCTTTAAAGTATTGTTAGAATGTTCTTCGTGTCCTGCGTCTCCGTTGACTCCGCCCACACGATTTGATACGTGAAATAAATGAACATAACTCAACGGCTTATATGGTTACATGCTTTATTTTTGTTTATAACAATACTGTGAAAAAGTGGTTATACGAATAAACAAAAACATTATGTCGACATATGTGCTATGAATGGATGTATAAATACCTTAGCCCTAGTCCTAGCCACGCCCAGATCTAGCCGAGATCTCATAAACACTGACTACAGCAGCGCTCTCTCTTGTATATTATTGCTCTGAGAATCAAACCGACATTTTAAGAGGTTCGAGCCTGAGATTCGCATATCGTCGTTGGAAAGGCACAAAGACTTAAGCGATACTTTGGTCAAAAATTTAGTTAGGCATGCAGTTTTGATCAGTATTTTTCATTTCATCGAAACTCTCGTGTGGTTCTGAATACTTTTATGGCCCTTCAGCCATCTAAAATATATTTACCGTTTGGGCGAAGGCTTGACTCAAGCAACACAAGCTTGAGATATTTTTTTAAGCTTTTTGTCGCATCAGGTAACTCAGCGAGGGCATTGAGTTACCTTTTTTTATTAAAAATCCAACTAGGTACTGAAGACTTAAAAGTGCTCTGGTGTAAACTTCCCAAAATGGCGCTTCAGCCCTTTTGCCTTTCCGGCGACGATGTGAATAAATTCTGACGTATGTGCAACAATAATATCAAAGGATGGAAGTTATTTGTATTTTAAATTAATAAAGACTCGCCCCAGCGTTCACATTTTCACCGTAAAATGTTTTCCAATATTTCGAAATTGTTTTTCAGCAATAACATATGCGACAAGGACCAGAGTTTATTTTCCTCTGCGATAAAGTGGTTACTCACCAAGATGTTCCTCGGAAAACATTTGAGATTACAGTAATATGTTAATTAGAATGAATTGAAATTCAAACCTTATGTAGTTTGCTGTTATATACCTGCTACAGCAAACTCAACCATATACACCCCTTCTGCCCTGCGTCGAACATTCGTTTTACCATCTGGCGTTTTTGCTATTTTCGCATCATTCGCCACATCTTCACATGACAGCAGGTCGTAAGAGACGTGTTCTCTGTGCCTAACGTCACGATGATTAAAAACATTACAAATTCTCACTGATTCTTACGTTTTTCAACATTTTGACTTCACCTACCTATAAATGAGGAATTATTGTATTTTTTGCAATTTACTATTAAAAAAACATTGTAACGCGACAAGGCGCGCGGCTCCGAATACTTTCTCGCTCCCGTCAAAAGCACTGTCCCTCTCCAGCAATATCAAGCTGTGTGGATCCAGGGCCGGACTCCAATTGGGCAATCGCCGACGCAATTCCAGGAATTTCATCTACTACTCCCACTACGTGCTAAAGGCCGCTGCCCGCCGGCCTATCAAAGGCGCTGCTCGTCCTTGAAACAGCAGAGATCCAGAACCTAGTCTCAAGACCTGATAATGATTGCGCGTTGTTCCCCTTCAGCAAGGTCTTTGAGTTCCAAGTACGAAATATCTGTAAACGTTCGATTGAATTGTGCGCCGTCGGCCTTTCAGATTGTTTTGTTTGTAAAATATTATTTGAAGTTTTAAAGTTTTTTTATTATTTTTTTTTTTTTTTATAAGGGAAAACCCTACAATGTATTCTTGTTTAAATATAAAATAAATACTACGTCTCTGTACCGAACTCCACTCACTCTTTTAATATAACAAATTAGTTCCATTATAAATTGTCGCCAAACGTGTGACAACGAAGGAAAAAAACTGTTGTAATATTGATTTGTTTTAAACCACTCTAATTTTGTTTTGTTATCGACCGGTTTCGGAAGCACCCTTCCTTCGCCAGGACAATTTAAAAAAGCTAACATAAAATACTTACAGACAGACATAAATATTTTGATATTGGAGTGAGAGGCGAACAAAGGGGAAAGAGTAATTAGAGGCTTTTCAGAAGGAACATAGCGGTTCATTAGAAAAATGTCTAGAATAGGACTATGAGATAAATTTAATTGGTTATTCAATATATACTAGAATTTATATCGAGGGATTATCTAATTTTTGCCTTTATTATTACGGTGAGGAATTTTAACCTCTGTATCTTTATTAAAAATATGATGTGATGAAATGAGATGATTAGCAAACTCTGAAATTTTTATTTATTTAAACATCTTAAGTGTTATTATAATTGGACGTAGTTATGAAGAAAACATCCAACCCCAAAAAGATGAAACTGAGATTAAGACATTTGAAAATATGACGATATAAAAGCATATTACAGCATTTGTAAAGTGAAAATCAATGTTTTATCTTTATGAGAATTATTATAAATAGGTAATTTATTATCTATCAATGTATTTATTATATTAAAAATATGTATTTCTTCTGTTATTCTACATTTGAATGTTTTAAAACTTTAATTTAAGTCAAATATCTGCAATGTGGGTTAGTAAAAAAATTGAATTATCATTTTTTTTTTTGCATTTGGAGCTCGGATGTTTTCAGCAGATAGAAATCTCCTTTTTATCTATAGGAAAACATGTAAAACTCGATTTTGGAAAATTGTGGGTTGCACGCTTTCTGCATAACTACGTCCAATTATGGCAAGCCACAAAGTAAATGCTTTTAACGAATACAAATCAATTTAAATTATCAGAATAAGCAAACACTTGGTGGATTGGCATGATAATGATGAATATTTTTAAGTCACGATGAAGATTCAGCTGAATCGAAACTAGTAGACATATACAAAAGTATAAGTGGATTAAAACAACGTGTGTTTTTTTATTTAATTACAAATAAATTTGTTACATTTTCAAGACTCCGGCAATTTTTTTTTGGGAACTATCTTTCCTTAGGATATTTCGTAAAATAAACAAAGCATAAACTTAAATATTGTACAGTATTTCGTAAGTTTCTTGAGAAAATAAAAAAAATGTTAGTACACGGCTACATGAACGGTTCATTAAAACGGTGCACATTTTAGTCAGTCTTGTTATATTTATCCAGCGACTTCTTATTGCCCTCGCCGTCCTTCTTGTTGTTCACCACCTGGATCTCTCCAGTGCCTCCAAGGAGAAAGATCGCCCATTTTAGAAATCAATGATCTAAACTTATGAATAGCTACCTGCCTTCATTTATTCCTTTTGCTATCGCTTTCGAAACAGTGTGTCTTATCTTGAGTACCTAATACAGTTCACCAGCTGAAATGAATATTTCATGACCCGGTTCTATGTAATGTTACTTACCTTCCCCTCCTGTTTTACCCCCCTTCGTGAACTAACGGTCACTATCTCCGCCAAGATAAGGCTAATGAATTGAGTATCATGTATTTTGTCACGAGAGCGTCGTTTGTCATTCGCTGGTCTTGGTGATTCAGTGTATTTGCTCAAACAAACAAAAAAACTTGCTTTCTAGTTTTTAGTGATTCGGTGATTCACTCAACAAATATGTGCTTACCCTGAATTTATAAAATATGCAAGTCGTGAATTATCGCTGATGTTTGTGGGTTTGTGCATACAGGGTGTTGCAGAACGTACCCGATAGACTTAGACCAGTGATTCCTGAGTTTATTTGGAATAAAAAATCTTTTCAATCATTTTGTTCTTTTGTGAGGTTTCAATTCAATTTTTTTTTAAATTGTTTGTAATGGTCGTAAACATGGTAATTTAATAATCGTGTCTGGTGACCCGATCTGAATAGCCCGGTCCTTCCCCTCTACACTCCCTTCAGCCACCCAACAAACCTGAATTGGGAAGCCATAGTCCCGCTGGCTCCGGGCAGTTGGGACTGTTGTGCCGTATTCATACTTAAAAAAAAACTGTCGAATAAGACGCCTCTTTTGTTTCATATTTTTGAACTGTTAATAAGATAAAACATTACACAAAAATAATTCCGAATATCGGGCGAAACCGGGTTGTAACTTCTAGAATTGGAAGACACAGATGTGAGTTTTTGCTAGAGGTTTGATTTTAAGACAATTTTTTTACGAAATAATTTATTTTATTTATTCTTGCTAAAAAAAAAAAATACAGGGGTTTGGTCCATGTCTGTCTCACTTGGATATTTCTGTGTCGAGACAGACGTAGTGTACATAAATTATATAATTTAAATGTAAATATCGATAAAGATAAAATAAAAATGAGAAAGAAGAAAAAAAAATGAAAGATGAAATTAAATGAAAATTAGAACAAAGTTATTACATGGCGGTTGCATTTTATAGATATTTTTTAGGTTGTGCACAATAATAGAGAGTAATAAAAAGGAAAAAGAAATAAAAGGGAAAAGAAGAGAAAGATGAAATTAAATAAATATTAGAGTAAAGTTATTACGTGGAGGTAACATTTTATAGATGTTATTGAAAATAATTTATGATTTTCCGAATAGTAATTTGAAAAACTTTTATCAAAATTTCCATAGACATAGTTTTTAGGTTTTCCAGTTTTATTACGTGAGTAAAATGTTTATTTTCCTCGTCAACTAGTAATAATAAAACATCATAAGATTTATAAGGTTTCAGATTTGTAAACGCTTTTTATTTAACCTTCCGAGATATGTTTGCAAACGCTCTTGAGGTGATATTTTTTTACAAAAATGGCGCTATATAAATTTTCCAAGTATTATTGTACTGGATTTTTATCCTGTATTCTTGATTGTATGACGGCACTAAAAACCCGGCTGTCCAAGCTAGTCATTTTCCCCAATAATGGTGTTGATGACTGACTGGCTCAATTCCGAAGGTATTTCACCAGTGCAATACTGAAAGTAGAATTGGACAAAAATGATATTCACTACATCATTTTCAGTTTTACTGCTCGGCCTTGCCATATTTTTAACGTTATTTTTTCGAAATTATTTTTCTTATTAAATACTTTGACAAATTTATAAATAATTTTGCACCTTGTCCTTTGTAGTTTTCGAATCTACATAGCCCACGATATAAATGATATTTGTTGAATGAAAGGAATGCTGTTCTTGTTCTACCGGTATTTCAACGGAAGATGCTCCGATGAACTTGCGTCGTTGATCCCTTTGGTACCGGTGCATAGTCGAAAAACTCGCCAAACGCGCGCTCAACACTTGTACACGGTTGACATGAGAACGGTTCGCTTCTGTGACTCGTTCTTATATTCAACAGCTCGGTTGTGGAATGATTTGTCGCCCTCTGTGTTTCCTCCCTCCTACAACACAAGCCTCTTCAAGACCCAAATTCACTCCTACCTATCCTCAAAAAGACCCTCCACACAGCATCCCCAAAGATAACGAATAGGGAAATTATTTCCCCCAAGACCTCCCGGGTAGAGTTTGTTAAAAAAAATTGCGTTGACCTACTGACTAGACTGAAAAAAGTTGTGCAAATTTCATAATTCCAGATATCACTGTGCGGTAGTTTTTTTGCTGCTTCACACAAAAGGGTTTTCTGCTTGAAAGTTAAGATATTTACCAACATAATATCGTCGCCGGAAAGGCAAAAGGGCTGAAGCGCCATTTCGGAAAGTTTACACCAGAGCACTTTTTATTTTACAATAAAATTTATAAGTCGTCATAACCTAGTTTAATTTTGAAAAAAAACTTAACTCAGGAAACTCTATGCTCTCACCGGGTGACAAAAAGCTAAAAAAATCTCAAACTTGTGTCGCTTGAGTCAAACCTTCTCCCAAATGATATATTGATATACAAATATATTGTAAATGCCTTAAGAATCAAACAAGAGTAGAGCATTTGATACAGAAAAAGAATTGATCAAAACTGCATGTAAAATGTATTTAACTCATTTTTGACCAATGTGTCGCTTCTGCATTTCGAGTAGGAATATATATGGAGAGAGAGCTAAATATTTGTACCCAACCTACACAAATTTACGATTAATCACTTTCTCCGGGTTTTTACGTCGTAACCCGTGAGAGAGAAAGAGACAAGATAAGTTATCACATAATATCGCACCACTTTTAGGTTTGTAAGCATGTTTTCCGTCTCCCGCACCTCCGGCGACTCCGCCCACTATGGTTTGTTATGCGACACAACTCAACGGTTTTTGAGATTATATCCTATCTTTTTGTTGAAAACAATACTGTGAAAAGTGGTTATAAAAATAAACAACATTATGTCGACATGTGCTATGAATGGATGTAAAAATATGTGTCCATGAAAACTCTAGCTACGTCCGAGTCAGGGAAAAAACAACAATCCTGACTACACTGTTTCGCAAAGATATATACCTCCTGGTATAGCATTGCTCCGAGCTTCATCCCTTAAGCCTTTCCAGTGACGATATGTAAACCAAAATGTATGTATCGAGTTAAATCAAATAATAAAATAAGTATTATATATGTTAATGTTCTCATTAATAATGGGCCTATATAATCAATACGCTGGCCGCTTTAACAATTGGAACTTGAGTTCTCAGAGTAACAATATAAAGAGACCGTACTAATTTGTGACAAATCGTTGACAAACTCGCAAAATATAGCTCTCTCTTTATGCTCGGTTCTATACCCATATGAGAAAAAGAGACAAACAATTGTTGAAACCAATACACGATTTGGGGCGGGCTAAATACCATGTCCGCGATATTTGATCTGCACAAACTTCACTCACGTTTAAACTTTTTTAGTTTGATCTCAAATATTTAACATCCTAACCTACAAAACAACTAGTAACTTACACCAATATGTAATTAATCTTTGGACTATTCGTTCCAATATAATAAACTTCCGTTTGAAATGAGTTTTAGTGGATTCGTAATATGTTTAACTTAAAAATATTTACGAGATGTCACATTAGAAACCCTTAGAAAGGGGAACTCCGTTATCGTACGGCTTCTGAAAGTATCCCGGTCTCTTTCTTTCTCATGATACTAACGCTAAATTGTTGGCAAACAGATAAAGACAGAATAGTGTTTATCTCTTAGATTTTGGTTGCCTCCCGAAATTCAGGGCTATGCCAAAATTGGAATATTATTATATATTTAATTATTTTTAGATTTCCAAAGGATGAAAAAAGGCGAGAAAAATGGATCCGTGCTACGAGAAGGCAAAATTGGACTCCTAAATACCATAGCACAATCTGCTCAGTCCATTTCCCAAGTAACCACTTCAACAAAACATTTGTAAAGATCCGTCTTAAGGATTTCGCGGTGCCTCAATATGATTCGATAGTACCTTCGGCAATACAAAAGGTTTTTATGGTCAATTTTTTTCATCTTTGACCAGTTTTGACACCACCATTAAAATTTTTTGGTGCAAAACAAATGAATTTATAATACATCGATTACCATTTTTTATTCAATGACTATACCAATACTTATAAGAATAAAATTTTCAGATAAATGTAATGTGTAATGCGGAGATTTTTTTTTTTCTAGTTTCAAAATTCGCGTATAACGTTAAAGTATTATATTTTTTAAGACTATCTTTTTTGGAGTATCTACGATTGGTGCAACTACAGAATTCTCGGGCGTTACGGATCTAACATCAAATTCCAATCTAATTTCTTTTTCTTTGATTTAACAAATATGTTAATATGAATTCATACGTTTCATCTGGATTTTTATACCCTTAGCTTCTAATTAATTGGTTTTTTTTTAAATCTATTGATGTGCCCATGCACTATTGTACCCATTTCTGAACCTGTTATCTGATGATTTATGATAACGATCATGCATTTAGATAGTTTTAATTTTGTATACATATTATATATTATTTTCTCCTTGTTAGTTAGAATTATTAGCTTAATTAATTAAGTATGAAGCGCACTTGACGTAAAATATCACAAAACTGTGCTATATAAGTTCACTGTTATTATTATCTGCATTCGAAATTTCCTTACAAAATAACGCGGGACGGAAAACATCCCTACAATACTTAAAAGCGGTGTCATGTTTTTTGTGAAATTTTTGTGTCTCTTTCTCTCTCATGGTGTACGACGTAAAAACGCAGAGAAAGTGATTTATCGCAAATTTATATAGGTAAAAAAAAATTGATCTCTCCATATATTCTTACTCCAAGGTTAAGAAAATGATTTAACATCTGTTATCACCGTACATTTTTTTTATTTTACTTTTGTTTGTAAACTATTTTGTTGATGGAACTGAAGTTCATTTTATAATATGTATTATAAAATGTTCTGTACTAATAATTTAATTCGTTTATATTTTTATCTATAAATAAGATTTTAATAATCTTATTGATTAATGTATCTTTGAATAAACAAAAAAATATACAACATTCATTCTTTTTAATGATTTACAACTACCTACTCACAACAAAATACCTAATTTACTTAATTTGTGACAACCCTGTTAGTGATTTTACTCTGAGTTTAGGCCACACCCTTTGGTCATTGCTTGGTCAAAAAGTGCGGACAAAATTTCGCAAAGTTAGGTCTCTATATATTGTTACTCTAAGCTTGAGTTTTATCGTTTGGATGAAGGCAATGATTATACATTATTATGAATGAACGTGGATTTGCTACCGAAAGTGTGAGAGAAACGCCCTTGAATTGCGGATAGCTCACTCTTTGAATCCCACTGATGTTCGACCTTGACGGTACCAGACTATAATAGAGATTGTCGATATCAGAATTGGGTGTACCTGCGGTTCCAGTTACCGGTGACCGGCGAGGGACCGGTTATTTATCCAGTTCCTGGTTAGATATCCAGTTAACCGGTTCCTGGCGTCAGAAAAGTTCCACGAAGAAGATTTTTTCGAAAAGTACTAGCAAATCGACAAAAGTTAAAAAGTACCAATCGGTAGAGATTTGAAAACGAAAAGAACTGGAACTGGTTGGAACTCGCCAAAAAAAAACGCGAAAAGAACGGATAAAGGATATATTTTTTTGTTTGTTAGAAAGACAAACATTCCCGGGTTACGAATAACCTAACAATATTTGAAAAACTCCTACTGCCATCATAAGAAGCGGAAGATGTTGCTTGTGCAATGATGGAGGACTTAGCCAGCAGAGGAATTGAACGCACGACGCCCGGGTGGGAATCCGACGCGTTTGTCCACTCAGCTACCGACCGGTATAAAAATATCAATATCCGATATGGATATTGATATTTTTATTTGCAATAATTTGGAACCGGATCCTCGGAGAAATAATATCGACGGTTCCAGTGACCGGCTTGGAGCCGGTTCCTTTTAACCGGGACAGGATTATCTACCATCTCTAGACTATAATGATTAATGTTTTTTTTTTTATTTGCATGTGCAATAAAACAACGAGTGTCTTTAAGTTTTGTACGTCTTACAAAGTTGAAATCAAGATTTACTTGTTTTACCTACATAAAAATTAAGTTCTCATAAAAAATGTATGCGCGCGTTGCTGGCAGTTTTTTTTTCTAATCGGTTAGATTTTTTTACGGCTCAATAAATATATTAATCAAATTTTGTAGGGAAAAACGAATAAAAACGTAAGTTAATATAGGCAAACTACTTATAGCTAGCTATTAAAGAGTATATAACACTCTAAAAAACGAGGGATTTGGCCGATATTTATAATTGAATTAACTCTGATGAATCTGTAAAAACATTTATATTTGTACATAGTATGTTAATTGGATTTAATTAAAATTCAAATCTTCGGTAGTTTGCTTTTCTAAACCTGCTACAATAAATTTAACCCTAACCCTTTCTGCCGTGCGCCAAACGACCGTGGTTTGGCGTTTCTGCTTTTTGGACGTGTACCCTCTGCCTAATGTCACGGTGATTTTTTTATAAACTTGTTTTAAACAATTTTTAGTGGAATCTTTTTTTTTTTAATTTTGATTTTACTTCACCTAACTGTAAATAGAGGGTTATTCTATAGTTCCGTAATATCATTTTCGGTAGAAAATGGATAAACGCAATTTTTTTTTGTCGATTGTTATGACTCCTATTTTTATGCGGAACTCCCCTCAATGTTTTTCTTTCTAGGGTACTGTGTCCTTCTAACTAGTTTAGCTTCTGACGAGAAAACTTTGGAATCACAGAAATTTATTTAGATTTTCAGTCAATATTGTAAAAAGATTTTCCTTTTGAATTAATAAAAAAATGCAAGTAAGTGTACAATCTAGTTGGGTTTAATGCCTTTTTCAAATAAAAAAATGAGAAAAAGTACATGTGCGTTTTTTTTCATACAAAAGTTGGAATATTACAAAAAAGTGCTCTTTGTGTATAAAAAGACCCATTTTTAATTCCTGGAAATGACTAAAATTCGTATGTAAATTTTTCCTTACACTAAAATCTTATCTTTTCCAAAACACTTTCAAATCAATTTCGACTTTTTGCTACATTGTAAAAAGAGTATTTGAATATATAATGATAATCTCCGAAGGGGCTTATGACGTCATCAGCTTAAGTATTTTCACAGAGCATAAACATTGTATCTTACTCCGACTAGGTCAGTCCTTTCACTTACAGCTTTCAATTTCCCCCGGCGTTACTTTTCCTGACGGTTCATAGCCTAGTTTAGTCCAGCACAAAGTTTCTAGTGTGTCTATGCTGGTCGTGTTCTATGCGTTTAACAGATGTCTATGTCTGTGTTCACTATTCCATGTGGGTCAACGTATCGATTGGGCTTTACATTTAGGTGGCTTCCAGGATTGCCTTAATGGATTTGTTTACTCACTAAGGGTAAAGGTGTGTTGTTGGGCTGTTGCTTTTATTTAAAGTAATTGGGTTCAATCTTGAAGTAACAATATATGGAGAGAGAGAGGTAACTAAATAAATCACTTTCTCTGGGTTTTTACGTCGTACACCATGAGAAAGAAAGAGACAACAAAATCTCCCAAATTATCACACCGCTTAAAAGTATTGTTAGAATGTTATTCGTGTCCCGCGTCTCAGTTGACTCCGCCCACAAGTTTTGATACGCGAAATTAATTAACATAATTCAATGGTTTATTAGGTTACATGCTATATTTTTTTGTTTATAACAATACTGTGAAAAAATGGTCATACAAATAAACAAAAACATGATGTCGACATGTGCTATGAATGGATGTATAAATACCCTAGCCACGTCCAGGTCTAGCCGAGTCCCGCAAACCTCATAAAAACTGACTACAGCAGCGTTCTCTCTTGTATATTATTGCTCTAAGGGTTCAACGAAGGCTCTGTCGGAATTTTCGGGATTTTATCGGCACGAAAAAATGCATTAATAAATTTAAATAAAAAATATTTTAGTTTTAAGCCACTTTATTTATACACATATAACAATTCGACCGGTTTCGGTTAAACTTAACCTTCTTCAGGAACGTATATATATAAACTAAGATTAAAATATAGAGTTATACAGTAGACAAAGAAATTAGTGAAAGAGACAAAACATTAGTATAAACAGGACAAAGCATCAGAGAGGGGGTGGTAATCGAGTAGGTAGAGAGGTAGGGGGATGGGAAGAGGAGAAGGGGAACATTCTTAAAATCGGACTTTTAGTTAATTCTAATTGTTTGTTTAAAATTTGGCAATTATTATTATTATTTGATTTTGATATTTCTAATGTTTCTAGATAATTAAAAAACCTAAAAATTAAAATGAAGTTCTACAAAATAAACTTTAAAACCATAAATAAAAATATATCATTTTTCTATTATTCTATTTTAATCTTCTTTCTTTAAAACTATTGTTAAAAACATACGATTTGGGGCGGGCTAAACGCCGTGTAGCCACTTTTCAATGTAGGCTAACTTCACACTAGTCACTTCTGTCAGTCGAGCAGACAGTCAAATATTCATAAAAATATCATAACTTGAGTGGTGCAATCTTCAAAAAAACGATATGGCTATATGTGCAGTTGATGGATGCTTCAACAGAAGTACAAAATGAGCAAAAAAAATAGTTTTAATAGGTAGTTATCAAAATAAATAATATTTTAAAAATCTTATTGATTAATTTATCTTTGAATAAACAAAAAAAAAATACAGCGTGAATTATTTTTAATGATTTACAATTACCTACTCACGACAAAATACCTAATTTACTTAATTTGTGACAACCCTGCTAGTGAAATACGCAGTTTATAGGCCACACCTCCTTGGTCAATGCTTGGTCAAAAACTTTGCTTCAACATTTCGCAAAGCGAGGTCACTAGTATATTGTTACTCTAAGGTTGGGACATGTCTCTCTTTTCTTTGTCCTGTGGCCTGCTATTTTTTTCTTTTCATTAACTCTGCTAGGGTCACGTTCCGGAGATAAGATTCTGGAAGAAATTTATTGCAATAATAATTATTGTTTCATTCCATGATCTCCCATCTGGAATAACTGCCAGGACGAAAGCGGTCATCGGGCCAGTTAACCTGAAACCTGGAAACCGGTACCTGGATGAAAAGTCGAAAGAAGATAATCTTGAACCCAGTTAAAGTTTTGTTGATGGATATTATATGGTAGGCCAACGAAACCTCCACTATAATTTGTGTATTCTGTTACATCCGTCGTTTAACTTTATATTAAAAAAAAAAAACTTTAAAATTAAAAAAAACTTTGAAACAATATTGCGACATTAAAAAAATGGACGTATTTACAGGTGTTTTGGTAGAACAGGTAGAGGTAGAGGAGTTTGGTAGAGTTTGAGTCTCGGTTGCAATCTTAGAGTAACGTAGAGACCTAACTTTGCGAAATTTTGTCCGCACTTTTTGACCAAGCAATGACCAAAGGGTGTGGCCTAAACTCAGAGTAAAATCACTAACAGGGTTGTCACAAATTAAGTAAATTAGGTATTTTGTTGTGAGTAGGTAGTTGTAAATCATTAAAAAGAATGAATGTTGTATATTTTTTTGTTTATTCAAAGATACATTAATCAATAAGATTATTAAAATCTTATTTATAGATAAAAATATAAACGAATTAAATTATTAGTACAGAACATTTTATAATACATCTTATAAAATGAACTTCAGTTCCATCAACAAAATAGTTTACAAACAAAAAGTAAAATAAAAAAATGTACGGTGATAACAGATGTTAAATCATTTTCTTAACCTTGGAGTAAGAATATATGGAGAGAGATCATTTTTTTTACCTATATAAATTTGCGATAAATCACTTTCTCTGCGTTTTCACGTCGTACACCATGAGAGAGAAAGAGGCACAAAAATTTCACAAAACATGAAACCGCTTTTAAGTATTGTAGGGATGTTTTCCGTCCCGCGTTATTTTGTAAGGAAATTTCGAATGCAGATAATAATAACAGTGAACTTTGTGATATTTCACGTCAAGTGCGCTTCATACTTAATTAATTAAGCTAATAATTCTAACTAACAAGGAGAAAATAATATATAATATGTATACAAAATTAAAACTATCTAAATGCATGATCGTTATCATAAATCATCAGAGAACAGGTTCAGAAATGGGTACAATAGTGCATGTGCACATCAATAGATATAAAAAAACAATTAACTAGAAGCTAAGGGTATAAAAATCCAGATGAAACGTATGAATTCATATTAACATATTTGTTAAATCAAAGAAAAATAAATTAGATTTTTCTCGTCTTTTTTCATCCTTTGGAAATCTAAAAATAATTAAATAAATAATAATATTCCAATTTTGGCATAGCCCTGAATCTGAGGACGTAACCGAAATTATAAATATAACTAAGAGATAAACACTATTCTGTCTTTATCTGTTTGCCAACAATTTAGCGTTAGTATCATGAGAAAGAAAGAGACCGGGATATTTTCAGAAGCCGTACAATATGGGGATTCCCCATGTAATGGTTTCTTATGTGACAGCTAGTAAATATCTCCAAGTTAAAAATATTACGAATCCACTAAAACTCATTTCAAACGGAAGTTTATTATATTGGAACGAATAGTCCAAAGATTAATTACATATTGGTGTAAGTTACTAGTTGTTTTGTAGGTTAGAATGTTAAATATTTGAGATCTAACTAAAAAAAGACGATTTTTATGGTACATACGTGTGAAAACTGTTTGTTTTTGGTCCTTTTGTACTTCGATTGAAGCAACCAAGTATAGCACATATGGCCATGATGTTTTGCTAGATATCGGACAAAAAATAACTCAAGTTTTTAACTATTTACGCACTTTTGACAGTCCGTTCACTTGACACTCCAAACGTGAATGAAGTTCGTCCAGATCAATTAACCGCGGACATGGTATTCAGCACGCCCCAAATCGTGTATTGGTTTCAACAATTGTTTGTCTCTTTTTCTCATATGCGTATAGAACCGAGCATAAAGAGAGAGCTATATTTTGCGAGTTTGTCAACGATTTGTCACAAATTAGTACGGTCTCTTTATATTGTTACTCTAAGGTTGCAATCTGTTTTTTTGTGTCTCTTTCTAATTCATATTATTTGAATATTATAGATTTTATTTTAATAATTAATTTAATTTTCCAGCCACCTTCCTTCAAACTTCGATTTTGTTACACCTTCTAATATAAATAATTACTGTTCAAAGTGAAATTGGTTATTATTATGTTTATATTTACTTTATTTTAACTTTTCTGCGTTGATTATTTTAAAAGTGAATACCGCACAAGAGTACCCACTGCTCCAAACCGTCTATAGCCAGTGAGACTATGGCATCCCTGATCGGGGTATGTTGTGAGGCTCAAAGTAGAGAAGAAGGAAGGAGATGGGGAAGAAGAAGGTTGGAAACTACTTGGCTATTCAGATCAGGTCACCAAACACGGCTAAAGCTATTTCGAGCAACGTTTCGGTTATGAATGGTGGTCTTTCACCAGGGCGATACTTGGAGTATCTACCACTATGGTACGTGCCGCAAATATTCAATGTATTATTATTAAATGTGAAATAACACATTGATTAATTAGGTCGAGTGGTTAGGACGCCAGACTACGAATTCAGAGGTCGCGGGTTGAAATCCCGGCGTGCGCGTATAAATTGTATTTAATTGAGATGTCTTATTTAACATTTATTAATATATATATATTTTTTTTTTATTTTTTTTATTTTTTTATTTAAAAAGTAAGACAAACATTCCCGGGTTACAAATAACCTGACAATATTTGAAAAACTACCTACCGCCATCATAAAAAAGCGGAAGATGTTGCTTGTGCAATGATGGAGGACTTATCCAGCAGAGGAATTGAACGCACTATGAATATGTAGTATAATTGAAGCACGTTCCAGCGTGGTAGATACTCCAAGTATCGGCCAGGTGTAAGATTACCATTTAGAATCGAAGCGCTACTTGAAATGTCTTTAACCGTATTAGGTGACCAGATATGAATAGCCTGGAACTTCCAAACCTTCTCCTTCCCATCTCCTTTCTCTTTCAGCCTCACAACATACCCCAATCGGTAGTGCCATTATCCCACTGGATCCGGACGGTTGGGAGCACTGAAAATAATATTACAATGATAATTACTTCACGTAATATCGTTGACATTGACCTTTTCACAGATAATGCCTGCTTATCGTCGTTCCCCCGGTCTTTTGAAAATGATTTTCGATTGAATGGTTTTAATTCTTTGATCCAATTACATTCTGATAACACCGATCGCTTTCAAGTGCAATATCTTAAATGCCCCATTTAAAATGGGTCAAAGTAGTTCCGTGAAGAGCGTTACCGCTTCTGATTCCCGATCAAACAGCAGTGATATTATTATTCCACCAAGTTTAGATGGCCGCTAAGTGGTCCGACCATTCCAACCTAATTATAGATTGGACCAGAAGGTTATGCACTCCTATGTTGGTGGCGTCCAACAAAATAACCGTAATAAGATTAGTATTACTATAAATATTATATCAGAATTGGGTGTACCTGCGGTTGCAGTTACCGGTGACCGGCGAGGAACCGGTTATTTATCCAGTTCTTTTTGGCACCGGTTCCTGGTGCCAGAAAATTTCCACGAAGGGGATGTTTTCGAAAAGTACTAGAAAATCGACAAAAAATCCTCGCCAAAAAAGTACTAGTCGGTAGAGATTTGAAAAGAAAAGATTTGATTTCCAAAACAAAAAGAATTGAAATCGGTTCCGGACAAAGCATTTCGATATTTTTATATGCGAAAATTTGGAACCGGTTTCTCGGTGAAATAATATCGACGGTTCCAGTGACCGGCTAGGAACCGGTTCCTTTTAACCGGGACAGGAATATCGACGATCTCTAATAATTATACATTTTCAAAGAAATGTGAGATTGATCAAAATGACGGTAGCTCAATTGGCAGAGATGTAACTCCCGGATACAGCAGAGGTTCCGAGTTCAAGTATCAGTTGCGACCTAATTATTTTTACATTGTGTCTGTGTGCACAAGGAAGAACGGAATGAGTCAATAAACGTAGATGTTTAGTAAAGCCAGAACAAAATTTTGGAATTTATTTTTTGTATGTAATCATGTCATTTGTCACGTGTCCTTTTTCAAAAAATAATAGCACATTATTTTATTTTTTGACAAATCTCATTTTTTCCTTGATATATATGTATCTAAGGAACAATTCTCCATACTTTACTCAAAACATGTTTGTTTTTACCCATTCTGTTTTTCCTTACGCTCGGATGTGTATTTTTCTTTTTCGTATTTTGTTAAAAATTAAAGGTATAATTTCAATAGATACTAATATTGTATACTTTCTGCTATTCTTCCACGTCTTCTCAATTTGGTCGGTTGTCACCAGATTGTCTTTTTTATTTTTTTATTTATCTTGTTGAAATATAAAACATGGGTTTGGTCCATGTCTATCTCACTAGGAGATTCTTGTGTCGAGAAACAAAAACAACACAACGTACACAGTACACAGCATCTTTGTTACATTGTAAAATTTTGGCTCGGGACGATATTTTGGTTTCAAGGTGTTCTCGTGTTTACGTAACAGTATATAACTCGAAATATTATTTAGCTGGGTTTTCGGTTTGGCCAAGAACGGCGAGAAATGACGTCAAACTGACTCCGTTCCTCTGGATTTTTTTAAATTTATCCGCAAAACAACGACATTTTCAGTAAAACATTATGATTCAACTTGTGAATCTAAAATCTGGATGCATGTCGCGGCAAAAACTTTCGATTGGTAAGGTCATGAAAGGTTTTGCAAAATTACACACCTTTTTTGTCTTGAATTTCTAGATTAACCTAATTGTTTTCAGCTCTCAACATCATAAGTTGTAAAGTTTTTTAACACATATTATATACCGAATCTTGGGTGAAGCTAGGTAGTGAAGATAGTTTTATATACATATTTTATAGGCTTATCGATTCAATTTTAAAGCATGTTGCCTGCTGTACGAGTATGTCGATGATGCGGTGGTTATTTCTAACAGTATAGAAGATCTGTGCCTTTCGTATCTAGGATGAACGAAATATGTAAGCATAATAAGTTAATGGTGAATGTATTATACATAAGTCCGAAGTCATGGTGTTTAAAAGAGAAAGCACTTAAACAGCGTAGAATATAGTTGTGAATGATGAATACTTGGAGAAAGTGGATGAATTTGTGTAGCTGTGAAATATGTTCTCGAGAGACGGGAAAGCTGATAAGGACGTTGAAGGGAGGGCGAATGCAGAGAAATCCATTAATGGAGGACTGAATGCAGTAGAGGCTGATAACAAATTGACAAAAGAAGCGAGGTTAGCAGTCCACTTTGGTGCGCTGATACCAACCCATATAATGTATGGCAGTGAGGCATGGAACTGGCAAAGGAAGGATGAAAGTAGTCTGAATGCTATAGAAATAAGATTCCTGAGGCATGTATAACCGTGTTAGAAATGTGGCTATGCGGAAAGAATGCAAGATGTAAGTGTAATGAGTAAGATTAAGAAAGGGTATCTTAGATGGTTTGGACACGTATAGTAGATGAACAAAGGTATGAGTATAAGGAGAATATAAGGAAAATATGGCCCCAGTGAATGGTAGACGAAATCAGGAAGGCCCGAGGGAGACATGGCACGAATAAATCATGAATCAAATTCTTGAGCCGTGTCATGTCGAGAGTCAGAATAACGGAAGAGTATGTATGAAAAGATACATAAATGTCAACGGAGCAAGGTGTACATGCCAAGACAAAGTTGTGTAGCAGTTTATCCTCTCTGCCTACCCCTGCGAGGAAACGGTGTGATAGTTAGTCAGTAGTTAGTTTATAATACAAGTATCCATCTCGAAATGATAAAAAAATCATTCGATTGCATTATTTACATAATGATACATAAATATCCAAGTGGTTTCCAAGAAGCAGAAAAAGTTTTGTCTGAATACTCATACGAGAATAAGAGCTTTCTGGTGTGATAAGCAAACAGTAGGCTAGTAATGAATTATTAATGCCAAAGCTATAGGTTAAGTATATTTCCCTTTGTTATCTTCGATCTTAACTAATTCCGACTTAACGTAGTTTTCAACGAATTTTCCCGATAGATTTTGAGATAAACCCTTGCTCACGATTTCAATGCGCCATTTTTACGTGTTATATACTTTCATATAACCTTTGCATTAAATATACAACTTGATGAATAAGATCGGCCTCGATAGCGTTTTTAATGGTCGTTCGTTAATTGGTTCAATAAATTTTCATTATTTATGACCGGAAAGTAATAAAATACACATATGAAGATAATGTTCCGGAATTTTATTGATGTATAACATAATTACAGTTTCAGGAGCGAATTAGATAAACTTGTCGTTATTTGAGACTTTGACATCGTCTAAGAAAAGTGACGACTAATTTAAACGTTTCGGAGAAATGCTTTACTTTGTATATCTCACTAAAAACTGAATGGTAAACTCGTGGCTTGATTAAATTTGCAGATCTACCAATGTTGGATTTCAAAGTGATTATTTGTTGGGTTCTTACCTACGTGTTTTTCACCCAAGTCCCTACCTACCCAACTATTTCGCCGCGTCGAATTTCGTATTCAACAATACCGTGTTCGAAACAATTGACAATCGAACAGAAGAGTTTTTTCGCGAAAAAAAGTAATTGCTCGTTCGTTTTGCAATTTCGTTAGTTTCATGTTTGATCTTTTAAAAATATAAAATAAATGTCGTGAATTTATAAAAAAAAAAACTAAATTAAGTGTGGTGTTTTTGTGATTCGTTTCGTATATATATATATATATATATATATATATATATATATATATATATATATATATATATATATATACCGTAAAGATTATTCATGCTTTAATTAAATACTGTAAATATCAAACATTTTGGCGTTTGCTTTCACCGGGCGTTTTTTGTATCTTTTTATAAACCTAGAAAACATATAGTTTCAGAACTGTTAAAATGCTTTGAAATGTAAATATTTTACTTACGAGCCTTTATTTCGGATTTGCTTTCATTGTATGATGTGACAAAATAAGTTTTTTAGACTTGACAATTTAATATTTACCAGAACTTCACAAAAGAAAATAAAACACGCTTTTTGGCGACGGCATCCACAGTCGGGGTATGTTGTGAGGCTGGAGGGAGTGGGAAAGAAAAGAGACGGGGAACGAACAAACCACACCTAACGCCGACTAAAGGCTGATTCACACCAACGTCCGGTTCCGCTCAGTGCCGATATTGTTCCGCAAGAGAGCTTATTGATATGGTATAAATATCAATCAAGGAGTATGTGCCAAGACAAAGTTGTGTGGCAGTTTATCCTTCTGCCCACCCTTGTGATATTTAACTACTTATTTAGTTAACCGTTTTAGTGCTAAGCAATTTTGGCAAAAATAAATGAAAATTGCTATACACATATTGATTAATTTAGAGGAAAAAATAATGGTGTCAAATAAAACACTCTAACTTAGACAAATATCAATCAATTTTATTAATTATTTTTGCATTATAAAGATAAAATGTTTATTGTTTATTAATGTTTATTAAACATAAAGTGATATCAATATTATTGTATTTTATTTCTTTTAGAAAATAAAAAATCAAAAAAAAAATAGCTCAACAATTATGTTTTGCCGCACAAATAGCGTGTAGGCCTTTCCTACAGCGTACGCAAATAAGGCGGGATCGCTTTATCCCACTCCCTCTGTTGCTACACACCTCGCACTGGCGTAAGTTACGTCCCGGTAATTTTTCCAGCGCAAATTTTTTCTTTGATGAAGATGGTTGTGTTGACACGCTATTTTTATGATTCATCCACTCCTTTTCGAGATCCTCAATAATTTTCGATGTGAATTGGAGCCGGGTCATTTTTTTTCGGTAGTGTTGGAAACATACAAAATATAAGAGTTGAGTACCATTCTTCCAAAAATGTTGAATACTACTTTTTTCCAATATTTTAGGGTTCTTCGCTCGTCCAAATACACGTACAACATTTTGTCAGATTCGTCCACACCTCCCATGTATTTGTTGTAGTCATCAATCATGCTTGGTTTCACTTTTTCGTTTTCAAATTTCCCTTTCTTTTTCTTGATCGTCACACTATTAGTATCTGCATTGGATGAAATCAATATGACTGGCTTTGGTTTGGACTTTTTGTCTCTGAATGAACACATCAAAACATTTTCATGTGCTAGGTATTTGGCTTCTCCTACGATTGCTTTCTTAGCTTCTGGAGGAATCTCTTTTCTGTTACGTCTTATTGTTCCAGTTATATATGTATTTTTACGCGCGAGGTTAGCGTACGTGCACTCCCGCGGAGCACCGAAAACACACTGAAACTCGCAGCGCTTTTGCGCTGCGCCGCAATTTTCGATACAAACGATCGCAGCGCTTTTGCGCCGCGTAGCATTTTAACGGTTAAATAATTATTTTGAAGTGTAAAAATACTCACAAGGCAGATTTTTTTTTTAAACCATTTTTTTATCACCAAATAATATTTTTAATAATTAATAAAAATATTATTTAGTGATAAAAAAATTGTTTTTAATTTTAAAAATCTGCGATGTATGTATTTTTACACTTCAAAATAATTATTTAACTAACTAAGTAGTTAAATATCACAAGGGTGGGCAGAAGGATATACTGCCACACATATTTGTCTTGGTACATACTCCTTGATTGATATTCATACCATATCAATAAGCTCTCTTGCGGAACAACATCGTCACGGAGCGGATCCGGACGCTGGTGTGAATCAAGCTTAATTTTACACATACGGTCAGCAGATTTGATATTGAACGTGTTCTAAGCTTCTCTGAAAGACCCTACCTGTTGGTCCCCCTCTTTTGAATCAACTTTAATGGTATTGTATATGAAATGTTATCTGCTACAAACCACAAGCCATCTTGCTCGGGGTGCCATATTAATATTTTCTACCTCGTTAACCTTTCACGTATTTTATCACACTTTCTATCTTTCTAGTTTTCTGTCTTTGAAGAATTCAGCGCCGATTTTTACCTTTTTTTTAAATTGTGTCAAGGGTCTTATTTGCCCGGAATCAATTTGAGTATTGCGTCACTATTTTGGGTATGTTGGGGAGTCCGAGAGAAGTGTAGGAAAAATAAGGAAAATTAAATTCTTTTCATAGTGAATACCGCACAAGAGTCCCAACTGCTCCCTACTGTCCAGAGCCAGTGAGATTATAGCATCCCCAATTTAGGTATGTTGTGAAGTTTAAGGTAGTGAGGAGGGGAATGGGATAGGAAAGAGGAAGGTTAGGAAGTTTTTCCTGGCTATTCATATCTGGTCACCAAACATGGCTAAAGCCATTTTAAGCAATGTTTCAATTCTGAATGGTGGTATACTACCCCGGTGAACCAGGGCGATACTTAGAGTATCTACCACTCTGGAACGTGCCGCAAAAATACTATATGTTATTTTATATAAATTAAATGTGTTACGACACATATTAGTTAAATTTAATTGATTCGCGCACGCCGGGTTTGAACCCGCGACCTTTGGATTCGCAGTCGAGCGTCTCACCACTCGACTACGCAGGCCGTCTTGTGGCCGATGCGTGCTTCGATTATGTTGTTGCACTCGGTCAGAAATCGAGCACGCGATCTGTGCATACGTCGAAGTAGCGGCGCGTGTCAAACCACCGCAGAGTAGGTAGGTCTTACACGTATCGGATGCAGCAGTATCATCCGCCGATCTTGGCCCACAAAGCGGTTGAAATCCGTCCGATATCGCGGGGTCGCGGCGGAGACCTTGGGAGCGACCATGCCGCGAGATCTGTTTGCGGGGGCGCGCTGGCCACAAGGAAGGGAGGCGCACCTACATATTCGTCTGTCGATGGAAGCAAAGATATATCTGTCTCAGATGTGAATTAGTGTGGTGCAAACAAGCGTGTTACGTTGTGCCAGAGATTCTCAAAGTAAGTGATGTCGAATATGTATGGGTGTGGTTTTGACTTCAGAGCAACGGGGCGCGTCGAATGGCAGAATGGGGGCAGCGAAGTCAGAGTAAAGTTAGCCTCTCTGAAGCTGGGCGTCTCAGAGCAATAATATACAAGAGAGAGTGCTGTAGAGAGCTGTATTCAGTTTATACGAGGTTTGCCGGACTTGGTTAGACCTGGGCGTGGCTAGAACTAGGGCTAGGGTATTTATACATCCATTCATAGCACGTGTCGACGTGATGTTTTTGTTTATTCGTACAACCACTTTTTCACAATATTGTTAAAAAAAAAAAATAACATGAAACCTAATAAACCGTTAAATTATGTCAATTTATTTCGCGTATTATAACGTGTAGGCGGAGGCAACAGAGACGCGGGATACGAAGAACATTCTAACAATACTTTAAAGCGGCGCGGCGTGATAATTCGGGAAAATTTCATGTCCCTTTCTTTCTCACGGTGTACGACGTAAAAACCCGGAGAAAGTGATTTAACCCAAATCTGTATAGGTTAGTATTTTTTGTATTAGCTCTCTCTCCATATATTGTTACTTCAAGCTGGGCGTACTGTACAGGGCCCGCAGATACTTCAATAGTACACAACTGCTGACCTTGTACAAATCGCAAGTGCGCCCCACTGTTGAATACCGGCGGTCCGTTTGATAGATTAGTTGGGACCCTTGTGCGGTATTCACTTTAAAAAATATATTTATAGCATTTTTGTACAAGAAAACATACATTATGGTGTTATTAGTCGATAAAGCGTAACGGTTAATAATAATAATAATGAATAAAGTTTAACGGTTTACGAGTAAAAGATTATTGAACATCTTAACATTTCCCGGTTACCTTGAAGAGCCGAGTGAAATAAGATATTCATTTTGAGGTATTTGTTGATGCTCATTACATGAAAATTTATGAAAAATATGTCTTTATATTTTAGGTAGCACAGCTGCGTTTTTCATTTATAGCTTAGATATTCGATCGAATCTTACAATTCGGAATTTAATACTCTTATAAGGAAGTGCTTATACCAACCCTGATGTATGGAAACCCTGATGCATGGCAGTAATAATTCAGAATCTTGTAATGGAGCGCTTATACCAACCCTGATGTATGACAGCGAGGCATGGAACTGGCAGAGGAATGATGAAAGTAGACTGAATGCTGTATGATGATCCGAGGCGTATGTGCAGTAAAACCATGTATTACCGTGTTAAAAATGTGGATATTCGAAAAGAATGCTAAGCTGATGTTAGCGTTATGAATAAGAAGAAGTCGGGGACGCCAAGAGAATCAAATACTTGAATCGGGCCATGTGGAAGAGTCAGAATAACAGAACAGTATGAATGAGACGATGTATGAATATGAACGAAGCAAGGAGTATGTGCCGAGACAGAGTTGTATGGCGGTCCGTTCTCTCTGCCTACCCCTGCGGAGAAACGGCGTGATGGCTAGTTAGTTATCTTATAAGTCATAATACAAGAATTTGTCATCCGTGTTTGTCATTTATCACCTTTGAAAATGGGATGGCGAGCCAAATAAGTTTGGGAAACTGTACTTTGCCAGCGTTTTGTGGGCGGCGGTCGGTTCAGCTGACAGTCTACGCGCGCAGACTCTACGTCTTGTAGCTCTCGATTTATTCACATTCATGTGTATTTTTTAAAATGTCTTTTAACATTCGTTCATCTACATGAAATGCTAGTTCTTTAAATGCTGTTGGAAAAAACAACGTTATATATGACCTGCTATCAACGTTATCGATCTATTGCTGTGATCAGTGTTATCAAAGTGTATAATATATTGTGCAGTGTTAGTTCAAAATATGATTCTTCTTCTTTTCGCGTCCTCTCATAGCTGCAGTTGGCTATCATCGGGGCAGTATACATATGAAAAGTGCTAATGAAGTATCCGTGTAAATCGTAAGTTTCGCAATCACGATGAACAATTTGTGTATAATATAAAGTTATTATACTTAAATTTTACCGGTTAGTGGCTCAGTGAAAAGTCGCGGGTTCAATTTTCTGCTGGCTAAGTCCTCCATCATTGCCCAAGCAACATTTTCATCTTAGTATGATAGCAGTAAGAGGAATTCAAAATTTGTCAGGTTTTTTTTTCTTTAAAATAAAAATAATAAATCGAACGGGGATACGAAATTTAATGAAATACTTATCATGAAATAACCAATTATTCACTTGTTATATTCTGACCTAAGACCAAAGATCTATAGAAGCAATCAAATTAACATGTTTCACTTATAAAAATGTCAATTACATAAGTTTTGTTGTGAGTTGTGACCGACGTCCTGTGCTAATTTTATAGAAAGATTTGTTGCCAAAAATAATTTTACCGTTTATTAAATACAATGTTCGAAGCAGACTCGATGACGGTGGAAAATCTTCAAAAGATTTAAACGATTTGATGTCTGCTACGAGCCAGCGATGGGTGAATTGCTTTGCCAAATCAATTGGCAAAATAGGTAATTATTTACATTATTTCTAATTTTGAAACTGAAAATTTGTGGTGGGATTTAATTTATATTGTTTTGTTTGATTAAAAAACCTTTATAACTCATTTTTGACCGAACTGGTTTCACCTTGCCGTAGGCAGCTTCAGAATGGTAAGATTTGTTGTAACTTTGTGGTACTTATAACATGTATTCCAGAAATGAAAATTATTGGCTTTAACCTGCGAATCTTGAGCTTAGTTGAACTAAAAACTCCCTCCTAAAACATGGGTCTCTTCAAGACCCAGGTTCGCTCCTCCCTTTCCCCAAAAAAACTCCACCCAGCATCCCTAACGTTGACATAGTGAATCAATCAAATTATGACCTAAATTTTCTATCAATCTGGCTGAAGAAAAATAAACTTAAACTGAGTATAAATAAAACAAAATATATGAATATTAGAAAGAAGATAATACCAACGAAAAAATAAATACTGATAGACGGTGAACATTGAAAGAAGTTTTTGAACTTAAATGTTGGGGAGTAATACTGGACTCCAAAGTGATTTTTTCGCAAAACAAAAAGCAAATTATTAAAAAAATAGCCAAACAACTTTCACTTTTCGGAAGAATAAGATTACTAAACACGTATCCAGAAAAAATGTATACAATACAATTATCGTGGCACACATAACTGTAGCAGCATTTGATTATTAGCCAACGGTGGATAATGAAACAAATAACATTACTACAAAATAGAGCTTTGAAAATTATATTGAAGAAAAATAAACAAGAAAAGTCAAGGAAATGTTGAAGGAGTTATTTTTTCATTTAAACAAATTATTTGTTTCAAAACTATATCCTTGATCTACAAAATAATTAATGGCCAAACATCACCTGAATTTCTGAGAAAAGTTGAAAACTTCTAGCACAGGCATGAGACACAGAAAAGAGTCACGAACTAAGTCGAAATTCATTGATGTACGTAGCAATAAAGATATTTGATGAATTACAAAAGGATATTAAATTAGGGATAAAAAAAAAGGAAAACTTTGTATAAGAACACAGATTTTATTTTATTGTTCATGACTGACCGGTTTCGCTTAGCCTAAACATCATTAGGGAACAAAATTAAACTAAAATAAAAATATATGTTGTTATATATACTCATACATATATAGGGAGAACACAATATAAAATAAAACAAGAGAACAGTATGAAAACAAAAGAATAACTTTTAAATTATAACAAAGGAACAGAGAGAAAGAGACGGATAATATGAAATGAAAGAGGCAAAACGTCAACTGAGAACGTGATAAAAGAATAATGAGAATTTTTATGAGGTTATGGGAAATATAGCTAATATTGGATAAATTTAACTGATTATTAAGAATATGGATATTCATTTTTATGGGTTTCTTTATTTCTAGTGCTTCGGTCGGTCATAAAAATAAAATCTGTGGTCTTATACAAAGTTATTATTTAATTTTCATTCAAACCACAAAGGGATTGCTTTCTACGAATAATGAATTTATCCTTAAATAAAAAGAAATATTTATTTAAGAGTTGTATTTTAGAACATATATAATATACGAGTGTGTATGTATTGTACTATTTTAAAATAAATAAAATCGTCCCTGAGAGAAATTATTTCCCTCAGGGCCTCTCGTGCGGAGTCAATGTAAAAAAAGTAGGTGATATTTTGGTCTCCGGTAACAATTTTTTTAAATTTTTTGTTTTTTTTTTAAATTAAAATAAAAGTATATATTTTTCTGTCACGTGTCACTGCTCACTCTGCCGAGTAACCGCCCACACCCCCGCCCCGACCCTTAACCCTTATGTGACTGACCACCTTTTTAAAATTGACATGAAGGTTTCCTCTACAGTGTATCATTTGCTGAAGTTTACTGGACCACTTTTGTGACGTAATCTAATTTGACTTGGTTCAATACTTGGGGAAGTGGATAGAAATTTCACCCAGTACCATCTTTCATTGGCATTTTTAATTAAAGGTGATGTACTTTGAACACAACAGTACATCATATTTATCATTTAAAATAAGATAAAATTAATAAATACGGACAAGCTTCAAAAAATCATATAAAACACATGAGGGTACCCGGGTACTCTTTCAGTCATCAGAAGTTGTAAATTATACTTATTATTTTTCCGCTAATATACCACCCTCCACATATCCAACGGTTATGTTAAATTGTTCATTTTTACTATTGTGGAGAAGTCAGGAAGTTTCAGTCGGTTAGACTTACTGAAACATTAAGAAAGTCTGTCTTGAAAACAGAAGAGGTTACCAGGGTACCCTTTCAGTCGCATAAAGGTTAAACATTTGTGACTTAGTAATAAAGGTTTGTGACTTAGTATTTAGATTTATTGCTGACAGGGACGGCTCTACTCGTCAACTAGATACAATTACATTTGTATATTCCTTTGCGTGGTTTATTACCCTCTGGGAAACAGGTTACATAGTGATGAGAATCTGCGAATTTCACATAAATACTTTTAGCCGACTGAATTAGGTATATAAAATATAGGTTTTATTTTATTTAGGCATTACTATCACAAGAATCTGTTCGTTATTAACTAGAGAAGTAGATTCTTTACTATCTTACGCTATTTCATTTTTCGTATCATTATCAGTTACTCCGTATTGTGATATTAAAGGTCTCTCTTTAACTCTTTCAATATACTCTTTTTTTAAATTTAGAATACTATTTTGAGGGATTTCGTTGTCGAGTGGTAAGACGCTCGACTGCGACTCCAAAGGTCGCGGGTTCAAACCCGGCGTCCCAAATAAATGTCATTTAATAATTTTGTGTCATAATATTTTCCACATTTTATTCACATAAAATAATATATAGTAAATTTGCGACTCCTTCCAGAGTGATAGATACTCTAAGTATTATAATATATTATACGAGTATATTAAGAATATAAAGACCACCATTCAGAATCGAAACGTTGCTTAAAATGGCTCTAGCCGTGTTTGGTGACCAGTTCTGAATGGTCAGGTACTTCCCAACCTTCCTATTCCCCATCTCCATCCCCTCCGAAAGATAATAAAAAGAAATCCTTTTTTTTTAATAAACACATTGATTCATTATAAATTGCCTATTTATAATAATGCTCATAGAGAAAAAAACACTGATATTCACTTTATAAAAGCCGATTACGCATATTAATGCTTTTTTATTGTCATATTTTTCTCCTTATTCTCAGTTTAATTTAGTTTGGACGCTTTCTGCATAACTACGTCCAATTGGGAACGCCACAGTCTCACTGGTTTTCGACGGTTGGGCCTCTTGTGCGGTATTCACTATAAAAAAGCTATCAACCTGATGATATATAGTACAGATCTCTTCACTAAGATTAAATTTTGTTGAAAAGGGAGTGAGTTGGTTAACCGCTGTGAGAATCGACCTTGGGCCGTCCGACTACCATAACCTCAATTCAACGTTAACTACCGACACCGTTTTTGATATGGTTTTAGAGCAAGTGGGTCCATCTTTTCTGTAACATAGTAACATCGTCGCCGGAAAGGCAAAAGGGCTGAATCGCCATTTCGGGAAGTTTACAAACAAGTCTTCTGTACATGGTTGGATTTTGAAAAAAAAATTAACTCAGGTAACTCAATGCTCAATGAGTTACCCAAAGCGACAAAAAGCTGAAAAAGTCCCAAACTTGTGTCGCTTGAGTCGAGCCTTCTCCCAAACTGTAAATATATTTGAGATGGCTGAAGGGCCACAAAAGTCTTCAGAATCAAACGAGAGTCAGAGCATTCGATGCAGAAAGAACAACTGATCAAAACTGCATGTTTTACTCATTTTTAACTAAAGTGTGGCTTAAGCCCTTTTGCCTTTCCAGCGACGATATGCTCTTACTTTTAGTTACAAGCTTAGAGTACATAGAGTGGTACCTATCCAAGGCAGTGTAGTCAGTTTTTGATGATTTTTGCCGGACTCGGCAGACCTGGGCGCGGCTAGGACTAGGGCTAGAGTATTTATACATCCATTCATAGCACATGTCGACATGTTTTTGTTTATTCCTATAACCACCTTTTCACAGTATTGTTGCCAACAAAAATATAGCATATAACCTTAATATAATCGTGTGATATTTTTGCTGTCTCTTTCTCTCTCATGGTGTACGACGTAAAAACCCGGAGAAAGTGATTTATCGCAAGTTTGTATAGGTTGGGTAAAAATAATTGGCTCTCTCTCCATACATTGTTACTCCAAGGCATTAGGCCACTGTTATAATTTTGATTGCCTTGTATCATAAATATTTACATAGGTGCTTTATTTTATCGACGATCTTGTCTATTGAATTCAATAACATCCAAATTCCAGGCCTTGTAAATATTTACTCACGCTCTTTGTAACATAGGCTTAGCCATTAATCAGGTCAGGATAGAGGCATGTTTATATTTGATTACCTACATAATATTAACACTTAACTATCGGTAGCAATACAAACTATTATCTCAGTATTTTATTCTCAATTGTAAAAGTTGAATAGTAATATAAATATTAAAATGCAAACACTGAAGATTGATGTAAAGATGTTAATTGAAGTGATCATAGTTGGCGACTGATTCGCCGTCGCGTCTTGTCATCGCCTGTGCTTTTTACACGCTTTTGTTACAATTATCATTTTTGTTGCGATCGATATTTCTAAGAATTTCAACTACCCCGATCTAGTGGAACCTTAAAGTATACAGAGTGGTATCAATCCAAGGCAGTGTAGTCAGTTTTTGATGATTTTTACCTGACTCGGCGGACCTGGGCGTGGCTAAGACCAAGGCTAAGGTGTTTATACAACCGTTCATATCACATATCGACATAATGTTTTTGTTTATTCGTATAACCACTTTTTCACAGTATTGATATCAACAAAAATATAGCGTCTAACCTAAACAACCGTTTAGTTGTGTCAAGTTTAGTGGCATAATAAAAAATATGGGCGGAGTCCCGCGGTGACCCAGGAGCCCAAGATCATTGTGACAGTACGTAGAAGCGGAGTATTATCTTTGTTGTCTCTTTCTCTCTCGTGGTGTACGACGTAAAAACCCGGAGAAAGTGATTTATCGCAAGTTTGTATCGGTAGGGTAAAAATAATTAGCTCTCTCTCCATAGATGGTTTCTCCAATAGTGAAACTATAACATCATCAAAATATATTGTTTATAATTTTTCATTTTATAGTGAATACCGCATAAGAGGTGATGTAGGTAACTGCTCCCTATCTTCTATAGCCAGTGAGACTATGTCGCTATGGCGGTATGTTGTGAGTCTGAAGGTAGTAGGGAAGGGAAGGAGATGGGGAAGAGGAAGGTTGGGAAGTAATCAAGATTTATAATGTGTTGTGAATCAGAAGGGGTAGAGGAAGGTTGGGAAGTACCTACCCACTCAGATCTAGTCACTAAACATAGCTAACTCCATTTCTAAGAAAGTTTTATTCGTCAATGCTTGTCTCTCACTAGGGAGGTTTTTTTTTTTTTTTTTAACAATCATAACCCAGGTGTACACCAACCTTGAAGTAACAATATATGGAGGGATAGCTAATTTGTTTTACCCAACCCATCCGAAATTGTAATAAATCACTTTTTCCGAGTTTTTACATCGTACACCATGAGAGAGAAAGAGACAACAAATTTCTTGGAACGCTTCTATATACTGTCGTAATGATCTTAAGCTGGCTATTTTCGCTGGTTAACGGCGGGACTCCGCCCACATTTTTTATTTTGCCACTAAACTTGACACAACTAAACGGTTTTTTAGGTTAGATGCTATATTTTTGTTGATAAAAATACTGTGAAAAAGTGGCTATACGAATACACAAAAACATTATGTCGATATGTGATATGAATGGATGTGTAAATACCGTAGCCTTAGTCTTAACCACGCCCATTTGCGCCGAGTCATGTTAAAATCATCAAAAACAAGTCCAAAACTGACTTCACTGCCTTGGCTTGGGCTACCTCTTGTATACTCTAAGACACCAACACATAGAAAAATAAAACAAAACAAAAAAGAATAATAAATATAAATTAATTTGTTGATAAACAAAACATGGTATGTAAATAACTTGCACTTTGGAGCTAGTGGCCAAACGCTCGACTACGAATCCAAAGGTCGCGGGTTCAAACTCGGCGTGCTCAAATAACTTTTATTCAATCAATATGCGTCATTACACATTTTCATTGATATAAAATAATGTATAGTATATTTGCGGCACGTTCCAGAGTGGTAGATACTCTAAGCATCGTCCTAGTGAAAGACCACCACTCAGAATCGAAACGTTGCTTAAAATGGCTTTAGCCGTGTTTGGTGAGCCAGGTACTTCCCAACTTTCTTTTTACCAATCTCCTTCCCCTTCCTACTGTAACCTTCAGCCTCAAAACATACCCCGTTTGGGGATTCCATAGTCTCACTGGCTCTAGACGGTTGGGAGATGTTGAGACTCTTGTGCGGTATTAAATAAGAAAAAAAAATGCAAGCAAAGTGCAGAACCTCCACTGCAAGATTTTCAGTCGTGTAGATTTTAGAATTATAACATAAACCTGATTGATCGTCTGATTGCACAATCATTTATGAGAAATGCAAACGAACTTCGGAGTGTCAGGTCCTAAGCCTGGAATGGACTACCACATGATCTGAGAGTAATAAAAGACTCGACAGAGTTCAGAGCCAAACTCAAAACTATTTTTTTCAGAAATTCATATCCATAATCACGATGTAACAAGGCTAATAGAATTTCTGTTCAAACTAAGAAAACTTTTCAGACTCTCATTCCTTAAATTCATTAAAATTAAAAATACCTCTGATATACTATATTTTAAATTTGCTCTCATGCTCCAAAAAAAAAAAATATATATGCTTAATTTTAAGTTCTTTTGATATAGTGATTGTGTCTTACCAGAAGTGACCTGCCAGGTAAGTGTGTTGCTGTATATTTATACAAACTAGGAATTAATATTAAGTAGAAATTAAGATTTGTACAGCGTCCTTGAGGTGATTTTTCACAAAAACGGCGCTGTACAAATTATCCATAATACTTGAATATTAATGTTTTAAGTACAACATATTAACTGTCCTCAATCTAATTTCCTTTTCTTTGTTTTGACAAATATGTCAATATGAATTTATACGTTTCATCTGAATTTTTATACCCTTAGCTTCAGGTAAATTGTTTTTTAAATCTGTTGATGTACACATGCACTGTTATACCCATATCTGCACCTTTTTCTCTCATGATTTATGATAAAGATCATGATTTTAGATAGTTTCAATTTGTATACATATTATTATTATTTTTTTTAAACAATAATTATTAATATAATTTTTAAACAATTTTTAGTTAAAAGCTCTGCGATGTAATTATTTTTTATGCGTGACAGCTGTTTCGCCTTCTGAGGGCATTATCAAACTGTTCGATAATGCCCTCAGAAAGCGAAACAGCTGTCACGCATAAAAATAATTACATCGCAGAGCTTTTAACTAAAAATTGTTTAAAAAAAAAAAATAATAATAATAATAATTATTGTTTAAATAAAATTAAAAAACCTAAAAATTAAAATGGAGCTCTACAAAATAAACCATAAATATATTATAATAAGATTATATAATATATTATATAATCTTATTATTTAGTATGAAGCGCACTTGAGGTGAAATATCACAAAACTGCGCTATACGAGTTCCCTGTTATTATTATTATTTCAAAATCCGTATAAAGGTTTGACGATCTGGAAGATAATTTCACCGAGCATAACTGCCAATGGTCCGATGACAGTCTTGGCAGGGAACTGAACCCGCTGTCAACCAACAGTTGGCACACGCACCGTCCCGACCAGGTGGACAAGTTGCCAAATTAACACCAGAAGCACGCGGTCATCTTGATTTACGACATTCCTAACCTCCAAATTGATTTGACACTTTGACGGAAGTAAATCTCAACACTACGAAGCAGTCTGATCTTACGAAGCTGCAAATAATCGAGAGTGGTGAGCACATGTGTTAAGAAATTTGCACAGTTCGTTTACCCAGTTTGTACTCCCACGGCGGTGTTTAATGTAAACAAACCTAACTTACGACTATGTTACGACCTCCGTTGTCGAGCGAGTAAGATCGTCGGCTACGAATTTGGGGGTCGCGGGTTCGAGACCCAGCGTGCGCAAATTAATTTATAATTGTTATTTCACATATTACGCGGTCATCTTGATTTACGACATTCCTAACCTTCAAACTGATTTGACAGTTTGACGGAAGTAAATAATAAATCTTAACACTACAAAGCAGTCTGATCTTACGAAGCTGCAAATAATCGAGAGTGGTGAGCACATGTGTTAAGAAATTTGCACAGTTAATTTACCAAGTTTTAATATAAACAAACCTAACTTACAACTATGTCACGACCTCCGTGGTCGAGTGCGCAAATAAATTGGACGTAGTTATGCAGAAAGCGTCCTTCAACCCACAATTTGCTAAAATCGAGTCTTACATGTTTTCTTAAAGATAAATACGAGATGTCTTTCTGCTCCATATGCTATAGATTTTTAGTAATTAATTTTTTTTTACTAATGGACATTGCAGATATTTGACTTAAATTGAAGTTTATAAACATACAAATATAGAATAAAATAGGAAATGCAAATATTTTTTTAACAAAAACATTGATAGATTTAAATGACCTATCTATAATAATTCTCAAAGAAAAAAAAAACATTGATATTCACTTTACAAATGCCGATTACGCATTTGTATCGTCATATTTTCAAACGCCTTTTTCTCGGTTTGAGCTTTTTGGGGTTAGATGCTTTCTGCATAACTACGTCCAATTAAAATTATTTTATATTTGTTATTTCAAATATTCTTAAAATAAAATAATATCTTTATTTGCGGCACGTTCCAGAGGGGTAGATACTCTGTTAATAGATAGACTGAAATGGCGACAGCTGTGTTAAGTGACCAAATATGAATAGCTAGGTACTTCCCAACCTTCCTCTTCCCTATCTCCTTCCCATCCCCACTCCCTTTAGCCTCACAATTAGTGGCGGCTCGTGGCTTTTTAGTGTTAAGAAAAAGATTAATAAGACCAATGTGCTAACATTGAAAAAAACGTCATTATTGATGTTATTGTAGCCGAAAACGATATTTATTTATTTTAAAAATTTAATTTTTTTGTATGAAGATTTTTAAAAAAACCGTGCAGTGCACCACCAAAAAACTGAAAAATCCTGAAAAACATCATACAAATTTTTTTTTTTTCAAAAAAATAAAAATCATTTTCGGCTACAACATCAATAACATCGTATTTTTCACTCTAGCATACTAAAAAGTCACGAGCCGTCACTGCCACAATATGTTATAAATATTAATATTAATTAAACCAAGGATTGGGTACACATTAAATATCTAAGACAGATATTGCAACCATTAAGTGGTTTCATAAAATAATGTAAACACTAAACGGAAACATGAGATATGGTTATTATAGACCTGAAAAACTGTATTGTTTCACTAAAAGCTTCAGTGAACTATGGTATCGTATTTTTTTTCTATCTGATATATATCTAGCTAGGTTAACGAAACTGTGTTCGGCTCGCAACGTCATTTCCATCACAAGTCGTGGAACTTTAAAATATGAATTTTACCATAAAAAATAATAATATCCAATTAAAAAAAACATTTCGATAAAAAAGATTAAATCTTAGGTAAAGGGGTAGCGGTTAAGGTTATACTTACCCCTCCCTCCCCTTCCACCTCCCCTTCCACCACCCCTTATTTGGATGTACTTATGCATTATGAAAGCGTCCAACCCCAAAAAAATGAAACTGAGAAAAAGGCGTTTGAAAATATGACAATAAAAAAAGCATTAATATGCTCAATCGGCATTTGTGAAGTGAATATCAGTGTTTTTTTTATGAGCATTATTATAAATAGCTTATTGATGTTTTTATTTTAAAAAAATCTTATGTTATCCTACATTTTATAATGTTTTTAAACCTCAATTTATGTCAAATATCTGCAACGTGCGTGATTATTTTTTTTTAAATTAAAATCTATTGCATTTGGAGGTTGGATGTTTTCAGCAGATATAAATCTCGTATTTATAGGAAAACATGTAAACTCGATTTTGTCAAATTATGGGTACGCTTTACGCATAACTACATCCATTTGATGCTCTGTCCCCTTTTAATTCGTCTTCTCCCTTTTTGTTTTCTTTACCTTATACGTAATTATCTGTACATAGTTTAGTTTATTAATTAATATGGTCCCGAAGATGGTTGGCTCCAATTGAAACTAGTTGACACATATATATTTAAAACAAAATATACTTGTATCTAAATTACAACGTTAGGCCACAACGTGTTTGCTTCCTTTAAAAAAATAAATAAAATATCCAATAAGTTTGAAAAATATTTTTGAAGCAACATTACTTAGTGATATAATAATAGCATTAAAAAAACTTGTAATATTATAAAGCCTTCCCTTTATAGGCATTTGAATTTCGAATGATTTCTACGTATTTTGTAAATAGGACATTAGCTGAGTTATATATAAAGTAACACGTTCAACGCGCGCGTTTTTTTTTTCCTTTTTGAAAATCAATCTGAACAGTAAGCTTTTATGGAGCGTTCATAATTCCTAATTATTGTGTATTTTGCCTAGAGGTTATATTATTCTCTGCCGGCTTTAAATGCCCCAATAAAAAGTAAGGAGAAAAAGAACGCACAATTTCCATACTATTTCACAAAGCATTATGCATATTACGCTTTGTTTCTCCGCGAGAGAAGACAAAGGAAACACTGTTGTTTTACTATGGTGTATTATATATTATGAAGCGGGAGGTATTAGTAGAATAAAGATGAAGGGAGAACACCCTAAGGATTCTCTGCGAATTAAAATTCACTGTTTCTTGATGAGTTCTAAAGCATAATTTATCATTTTTTTTAAATGCTCTTGAAATGTGCACAATCATGAGTGCAGAATGACAGCTTGACTGAGCGATATTCACAGATTGTGAAATACGCACCCCTTTTTAAATAAAGAATATTCCCAATATCGTCGTCGGAAAGGTAAAAGGGCTGAAGCGCCATTTTGGTAAGTTTACACCAGAACACTTTTTTTCACACGTTTTTTGTTTAACAATAAAATTCACAAGTCTTCAGTACCTGATTGGATTTTGAAAAAAAAGTTAAGTCAGGTAATTACCCGAGTTACCCGTTACATGAAGCGACAAAAAGCTAAAAAAGTCCCAAACTTGTGTCGCTTGAGTCAAGCCTTCTCCATAATGGTAAATATATTTTAGATGGCAAAAGGGCCACAAAAGTGAGTCAAACTCTGAAAGAATCAAAACTGCATATTTAACTCACTTTAGACCAAAGTGTCGCTTAAGCTTTTTTGCCTTTCCAGCGACGATATGTTTGTGAATACTTTATACACCTTCATATTTTGAAATTATGTATAATATCAAAATATTCATGTAAGTCAAGAAAATGTTGAAATAGAAATTAGCAATCCTAACATTTTTACAACTTAACTTAGCGTTCGCTCAATTTTGATTGATGATAGTAGTCACAGTCTGCTGTGTATTAAATTTGTTGAATTATACATTCACGGTCCACACTTGTAGCTCACTCCTAACAATAATATTATAATTCGGCAGCTGATTCAATAAAACAATCGCCAATAGCTTCGTCCAGACAGTCCGCACAGCGCACGTGAGCCATTCCCAAATAACAAATAAAAAAAATTCAGTCAAAAGGGCAAAGTAAAGTGTATGAAATGAATTGTGAAAATAATGATACATCCGGGCCTCTCCATTAATGTTCAAGGATTTATTAACTTACTTGCCAGTTGGGAAAGGCTCATGCGCTAGTCTCGCGGAGTCTGGTAAGGCTATTGGCATAATATGATGCACGTGCATGCAGATTCCCAGTCGGCGTTTTCAATATTTATTTATCGGTTACCGTAAAACTGCCTTACTTTGGCCCTCAAGTGGCAACTTTGACCCATTCGGAAAAAAGGTTTTTTCCAAATATGTGTTTTTTTTTTCTTTGTTGATCACATATTGTCATAAAGTTGCATCTACTTGTAACGATCATTGTGTCATTCGAGCAAACCTTGTCAGCTGTATTGGATACTGTTTTTTTATGCGGAATATTATTGTATTTTTTTTAAATTTAAGTTAAGAGCTCCTCTTCACCATTCGAAGAAGAATAACCTTTCGATTTATATTACATACCTTATTATTGCGCCTAAATAGTGTTGGCTAATAGGTTGTTAGTCGGTACTCGCTGTGTGTGTCGAAGTCGATCCGTTCGACTGAAAGCCGAGGATTTTCCTCATCGGGCTATCGACCACCTAATTAATCAATCTGTTTCTATGGCAGACATGACAAGTTCTACAAATTCCACTGACAAAGTATGTCACTCTAAGTAGAACTTTACGAAATGTGATTAAAAAAATCAACATTACTTTATTTTTCTAGATAATTTTTCAATTTTTTTTTTCAACTGGTGCAAAATTGTAATGGGGCAAAGTAAGCCCCCTTTTCGGCACCATACAACAACACCCGGCATTCGATATGTTATGTGGATAACGTGTTGAATAAATATAACGTCGAAGGTTACAGGAAAAATACAACAGACGCTCCGTGACATGCCATGGAACTGGGCAGAGCACCTTTATTTTGTACAGTCGGACGTTGGATGATTCGACTGATGCCAGTTGGCGATATGACGAACGGTGAGGTCATTTTTATTTATTAACAGTGCATGCTGAGGTGCATTCATGTTAAATGTCGATCAATTTTGTTTTATTTTTCTGACATGCTTACGAATAAAACTTTAATGCTTTCGCATTTGGATCATAGATGTCAGGTGGGAATTTTGTGCTTGTTCCACACATATTTCGATGGAAGGTGCTCCGAAGAACTAGCACCTTTAATTCCTTTGGACTCTGTGGCTTTTGTGTTTCCTCCTTCCTTCAGCATGTTTATTTTCAAGGCTCACTCCTTTCTCTGCTGAATCCCTCCACACACATCCCAAAAGACCGTATATGTTTGAGTTAATATTTTATTTTAACATCCAATTCAGTTTACAAAATATTGGTTGTTGATCATCAGTTGGTTCAGTTTTTAAAACTTTTTTTTATTAATGATAACTATTATTCCAAACCCATTCATTGTAAAATTAAATATCCTAAGAGATTTTGTTCTGTTGATTGAAAACTCTCACAGCCAGAATGGCATGTTGGAAGCTTCAAGAATCTGTCTGAGACATACATACCGACAAACTTTATTAATTATCTCTGGATTTGTGATAACGCCGCACACAAACGAAGCCTGTAACCAGTTGTATAATTCTTCTTATTTCCAAACAGATAGCTTACCATTTTCAATGTTATGTGATATCTAACAATGTTGGTATTTTATCCGTGTCGTATTAATATGCGTAGTTTATCCACTAATAATCAATATATTTTACTTAGGGGTAGATTTCTAACCGAAAAAAGAATTTCGTATATCAAAATCCTTTTATCATTAAAAGCTGAAAAAAAGTTACGTGTTTCATTAAAGAGCAATATGTTGTAAGGTTTTTCCAAGTAAATGTAAGATTCGAATAAAAAAAACATGAGAGTTTTTTATTCGGAAATTTGGAAGAAAAGTCACGACAAGGTGGTACTGTTATCTTCCTCCTGCATATTTACTGCATTTAAAATATTGTCTGAACTAGATCTTTAGATATCCGATACGTTCTTCCTCACGAATGGTCAGTTTATTAATGACTTATCTCGTTAATACACAGGTTTTCTGATTAGTTTCTTGCCTGTCGTTCGACATCAACTCGCACTGGAATCTGTTAGACCAGCGTTTTTCTTTATTTTATTTTTAACTCGAAGGGCTCTATGCCGTTTTTCATTTAGCTACCACCAACCAAAAACGCCCGATGACCATAAAACCTCAGGAAAAATGGGGTTTCCAGATAAATAATAAATGTATGATGCAATTATTTACATTAGTAGAGAATGGAGTAAGCTTAACTTGCACTCCCAGCTTATAACCTGTCTTTAGTTAAACTGGGATAATGGATTTTTAAGTTATCAATCTTCACTATGAATGTAGACATGAAGCGAGATTTCGAACTACGGCAAATAATGTAATCTTCATAAGTTTTCAGTACCTAGTTGGATTTTGAAAAAAAAAAATAACTCAGGTAACTCAATTCTCTCACTGAGTTACTTAAAGCGACAAAATGCAAAAAAAGTCTCAAACTTGTGTCGCTGGAGTCAAGCCTTCTCCCAAATGGTAAATATATTTTAGATGACCGAAGGGCCACAAAAGTTTTCAGAATCATACGAGAGTCAGAGCAATCGATGCGGAAAGAAACTGATCAAAACTGCTATTTAATTATTTTATAATCAAAATATCGCTTAAGCCCTTTTGCTTTCAGCGGCGACATTTAGATTTAAAAGTGGACGTATGAATTGTTTCGGGAAATGTCGATCGAAGGTGGAGGAGTGCTTTTTTTAATATTTGATATTAAAAGGTTCTGCTTCCGAGCAGCAGAATCATAATTTCCCTTTCTTCTCGAATGGTTACATGCTTAATTGTCTCGATATTAATTCACTGTGTAGAAGCGTGTACCCAGACAAAGCAACAAAGAAGAAACCGAAATCCTTTGAGCTCTGGGTCCATCGTCGTATTCTGAGAATTCCTTGAGAAAACCGAGTAGCTAGATAGTATTATTTGTCTATTCCACAAAGACAGAAAGAAATATATCCGAAATCAAAGTTGTTTTTGTATTTATTTTTTTAGTTTAATTTTTATAATTTTACTAAGTGAATCGATGACATCAAAGCACATTGACGAAACAGAATACAGAAGATGGGAAGACATTCAAAGAACTGGATGCCTAACTTGAGTACGAAGAGATCTGCTGTTGATGAAAACAAACTAATTTAAGAAGCACTGTAATAAGATCCAACAGCTTTAAAAGCCGTCTCTTTTGTAACTGAAGTTTTGCACGAAGTTAATAATATATTCCCTTGAATTAGTTGATGAGCTAATAAGCCGGGCTGTGTTTAATTAAAGGCAAGCCGTGTGCACGGGGAGAGGTTTAATCGTGTAATTGTCACCGGAGCGGGTTTCATCAATTTGCGCTAAACGGGCTAATTGCGGACGGTCCCCATGCGATTAGACGTCAAATCGAATAATTTGTAAATTTGATTAAAGTGGTTTTCTAGGACGCAAATCACGGCCCCCTGCGGTGGCGCAAAGCGGATGACCTTTATTTTGATTTCACTTGGCTTAATTAGTACGAAGTACATTGCTTTACTGTTTATTAGATCTTTACCTACACTTTTACAGAGCCACTATCACACCTACCCGGAATGCGTTTTCTTCGGTGGCATGATTGACCGGGCGGCCGAATCATCAAACTGGTCATATGATATTTTATGTAAACCCTCCTACATTTTGCTATGGTGCCTTATCGGAGGTTCGATTAAATATCACCAGGGCAATCTTCACCAGAACAACTCAGTACAACTGCAGTACCAGTCGTGCAAGTTTCGAAGCCAGGGGATGCCGCATTGCCCCTGCCACGCCTTCCACCAATATTCCCCCGAATTGTATTTTTTAAGTGAGATAAACATTTCTGGGTAACGAATAACCTGACAATATCTGAATTACTCCTACTTCCATCCTTATAAGCTGAAACAGTTGTTAGATGATGAAGGACTTGGCTAACAGAGGATTGAACCCCGATGCATTTGTCCACTAACCTACTATCCGGTCAGTTTAGATTCACGCGAGGCCGCCAACACAGGCTTCTGTTTCTTCCCAGGTACAGAACTAACTTACCAATGGTGATGCCCCTGGGAAGACTAACTAGGTAAATTAACTGCCTCGCAGGAAATTTGGATATTTTTCACACGAGCTACACAAGTTTAAGCAAGAACTAGCCATTAAGTTCTAACTATATGGTATTATGTACCTCTTGAAATCTTTTTTTGTTTTTGTTTTAACTTCTTTTTACTTTAATCTTTGTGTAATTATTATTACCATTTTTTTGTGTTTGTTTGCAATGTTTTTGTGTAAAACTGTTTTTGCAAATATAAAATAAATAAACGAATCTTATATTTATCTCCCCTCCTATGTGGCCAAAACATATTTTTTCAATAATTTATATCTATATTGTTTAATTCTGAAATTATTAGCTATTCGATTAAAAACCTCTACATTAATCACTCTCAGGGTGTTTTGAGGATTCGCCTATAAATCCACAATTAAAAACCTTTAATCTTCCGTGTCAATATTTGGTATAGTGTCCAGGTTTCCTTGCCCTGTAAAAGAATATGTACAAAATAATAACAAAAATTCTGACTCTTAAATTATATAATAAGTTTTAGGTTAATGTTTCTATATCCTAACCATTTCAATGCTAAACCTTATTTCTTGACATGGATCCCATTTTTTACTAACCCAAGTATTTATTATTAAAATCACGTTTTATTGTTTCGTTGATAATTACTATTTTGTGGATTTTTTACGTGAATTGAAATTTACGACACCCCAACTAAAATGTTTTTTTTGCACAGAAATTCAAATCTTCACAATATATTTTTATGTTGTGCTCTGCGTACCCCGTCGATCCCACGACTTGATGGTCAACAAACAACAACATTGGGTTTACCAATTACTTACTTTATTTTTACTTCTGTCCATTGGGTGTCCTTGATTGTGACTGACATTTTAGCTTCCGGATTTCTTGACCAATGGAGCTGATAATGTCTACCGTTAGTTGTGATTAAAGTGGTTTCATAATAGAAAAACACGAAGCGAGAAAAATCGTTTTAATCCCGATGCAAAAAAAATCTTTTACGTAATGTTACCTCCACGTAATTTACTTTGACTCTGTAATGATTTTTCGTTTTTTGACAAAAAATCAAGTTTTTATGTTGCATAGAGAGATCACAATAATAGTAAAATATTATTACAATGAAATACAAATATTCATAATATAATGTATTGCTTATTTTTACTTAATCCACTACGCTATATAGACGATCAGACCCCTTGTAAATAAGCGAATCCAAAGGTCGCGGGTTCAAACCCGGCGTGCGCCAATAATTTTTATTTAATTAATATGTGTCATAACACATTTAATTCATATAAAAATAATAAAAAGTATATTTGCGGCACGTTCCAGAGTGGTAGATACTCTAAGTATCGCCCTGGTGAAAGACCACCATTCAGAATCGAAACGTTGCTTGAAATGGCTTTAGCCGTGTTTGGTGACCAGATCTGAATAGCCAGGTACTTCCCAACCTTCCCCTTCCCAATCTCCTTTCCCTCCCCACTACCTTCAGCCTCACAACATATCCTATTTGGGAATGCCATAGTCTCACTGGCTCTAGGCGGTTGGGAGCAGTTGAGACTCTTGTGCGGTATTCGCGTAAAAAAAAATATATATATATCTTACCTGCAGTGATTTTGAAAAAAAGTGCTTAATTGAAATTTAACTTTTTATTGATTGTAATTATATACTTTTATTTATTTATATTATTGCTATTGCTATTGCTATTGGCTTTTGCCTTTGTGGGATTTTTTGTTATGTCTACATTGTTTTTCCTTGTTTAGTTATTTCTTTTCTTTATGCTTTATAGTATGATTTTTCTTTTTAATTAATGTTTTTTTGTAATATTTTATATTTTCAAAAAATGCATGTAACAAAAAATCAAATAGAAAATAAACAAAAAATTGTATACTTGGGGAAAACATCCCATATCTAGGGAAAAATCTAATTATTCCTATATGCATGATTTTTTCGGTAGTATTCTTTTATACGTGAAATAAATCACCACGCGTCTAATCTTCATTTCATATTGAGAGTAGCAGATTTTTATAGAACTTGGTTAATTTTATTGAGATATATATATTTTTAATCAAACATTGACATAGATTTTAGTGTGAACTTCATAACATCACAATTTACCTCCTCAATCAGACTCTTTGAATCATATAATTTTTCCACCTGTTCTATAGCAGTTGATATAATATTTAAAAATATATATATTTTCGACAAAATAAGGAATATCAAGGGAAATTCCCCCAAATTATAGGGGAAATAAAAATTTAGTAAAAAGAGTCGATCAATATTTGTTCGGGAATGTTCGTTTGCGAGTTCAGATCTACGAGCGGATGCCAGGAACCAATCCATTTTAAGTAACAATCAACAATAAACTTTTGGCGGAATTGTTTACAAAATGCGATGAGGGTGACACACACGACCAAAATTATAACTATTTTAGCAAATCTTCATAATATTTATCGTCAGCTGTCTCCCTCTTTTAACGAGCGACATTTCGCATAACGAGTGACGCAGAAAGGGGAAGTCCCATTTTCACGTAACTAGAGGTGGATAACAACGATATTGATGAGCTTGTGGAAGAGCACAGTCAAGAGCTGACCACCGAAGAGCTTATGGAGTTGCAGTGTGTTTCACAGCAACAAGTTATGGAGGAGAGTTTGTTATTAAGGGAGGAGGAAGAAGCAGAGCAACAATCTCCTGACGCAACAAGAGAAATGCTGAAAACATGAGAAACTGTTGCATCGCACGTTGAGAAGCATCACCCTAAAAGGTAGGTGGCTATGCATTCTACAAATGTATTTGATGAAAGTGTAGGCAAAAACAAATGTCTCTAGGCAGCTTTCTAGTAAAATAATTAATTATTTGTCATAAATAATAAACTATTTTTTTATTGTTTTTTTGCAAATCGAAATAACATTCGATAAGCACGATAAAATGGGGTTACTACGTCACCCCTTTCGGATCGTACGTTTGATTTTTACTTTCAGGTATGGAAAGGTCAAAGTAGAAATCTGTTCATGAAATATTCATTCAACTGTCCAGAAAGAGATATAGTGATGATTTATTTTTCTTTCTTGCAAGCAATTCATTTTTTTGTGAATAGATATATGCGTTACTCCCGGATTGAGCATAGGTCCCGAGTTTGAATCTCTGTCACAAACTAGTGTTTTTTTTCTGTGTCTTTAAATATTGAAATAGAAATAGTCAAGCTGGGCATATACGAGTACATATAATATTGAGTACAACTTTGCTTCCACCGTTTTCCTATAGATGGCTAAAGCGGTAAATAGTGGTCGAAATAAATAGATCATAGACATCATGCAATAAACTTAGGCACCTGTCTACACAAACCCATAGAAACATAAGTCGATTCGTGTCGGCATTATAAAGTTATTCTCGATTGAAAATGTCAGTTTATGAGCCAAATGCTCCTCATTTGCGGGAGGTTTTTTTATCTTCTTTGCTCGACCCCATGTTGCGAAAGTGGTCAAGACATACTTGGAAACGTTGAAATGGAAAGTCCTACCCCACCCGCCGTATTTTCCAGACGTTGCTCTCTCTGACTACCACCTGTTTCGATCAATGGCACACGACCTTGCTGACCAGCACTTCCGGAGAAGTAAAAATTTGGATCGATTCGTAGATCGCTTCAAAAGGTGATCAGTTTTTTCAAAGCATGATTCGTACGCTGCCCTAAAGATGGGAGAAAGTAATGGCCAGCAATTGGCAATACTTTGAATCATAGTATAACCAGTTTTTACAATAAAACCTCGAAGTTCGGAAAAATGCATATCACCATGTCTTGCGTATGTTATATTTGTAAATATAATTCGTATATAAAGCTTAATTGATATCCAATTCTTATTTAATGAATCGGAAACTTGTCTACGAAAATTATTGTTTACACAACGTGTTGTGTCCTACTTGTTTACTACATATTATGTTATTATATATTGTGTACCCGACTTTGCATAATAGATAAGTTTTTTCCCAGTTGCGTAGATCGTATCATTTAACACTTTTATATACACTGTTTTATTCATAGATATCTCTATGGTTTTATGTTGAATTACTTTCTTCTGCCACCAACTCTCAAGTTAACTACCGTCAGATACAGCGACGTCCTTGTGTATATTGACAGAAATTGGAAAATTTATACTGCGATAAAGACTAGAAAAATGTGCGAAAATGAAATAATAAATTGTAGTCATAGAAGAAATAAAGCAATAGACATTATATAATATAGAATGATAGAGAATCCCAGGTACTCGACAACATTTATTCCGCCATACCACGGGGATATCACTAGCATGGCGGGCGAAAAAAAAACCTATTTTTTTGTATTTCGTTTAATTTTTATGTGAATGAAAAACACAAGAATTCATCTGTCCAGAATTGAACCCCTCCGATCGGGAAATGTAGCAGGTGGGAGGAAATAGGGCTAAATACAGCTGTTTCGTCCTTCAAAGACGTGAAAACGCCGCTCCGCAAAATAAATAAATATATATAATGAGAACTACAGAGTTGTTTATTACGCAGGCGCCCACGCGGCTTTCCCATCGATACAGACACACGCCAAGGTTGGTGGTCCCTAAAAGGTAAAAATAAGTGAATTTCATAACAAGGGAAGCGAGGAAGTTTTTTTCTTTCATGTCCATAACGACTCCCCAAATAATAACGAAGCGAAGGCTAAAAATATGAACCGAGGCCGGAAGAAGTTGTGGGGAAAACAACGGGCAAATACGCCGTTTGGCACTATTCAGGGTTAATTCCATATTTATTTATTTTTCGATTTAGTGAAACGTAAGAGTCGAACTATGGTGATAGTAAAGTTGCATATTACTTCTTTAAAAAAACACCCTCGATAACATATCGTCGCTGAAAAGGGAAAAGGGCCTAATCGAAACTTTAGTAAAAAATGAGTTAATATACAGTTTTGAACAGCAAGAGCATGAACAAATATTTACGAAGCCTGGAATTCGGATGTTATTGAATACAGTAGACAAGATCATCCATAAAATAAAGCGCCTAAGTAAATATTTATGATACAAAGCAATCAAAATTATAACAGTGGCTTATAACTAAAAGTAAGAGCATATCGTCGCTGCGAAGGAAAAAGGGCCTAAGTGACACATTGCTCAAAAATGAGTTAAATATGCAATTTTGTTCAGTTTTTTTCTGTATCGAAAGCTCTGACTCTCGTTTGAATCTCAAGACTTTTGTGGCCCTCCCGCTATCTAAAATATGTTTACCGTTTAGTAGAAGGCTCGACACAAGTTTGGGAATTTTTTTAGCCTTTTGTCGCTTCAGGTAACTTTGTGAGAGCATTGAGTTACTTGGGTTAACTTTTTTTTTCAAAATCCAACCAGGTACTGTAAAAAAATATCTTATTGTAAAAAAAACAGTGCTCTGGTGTAAACTTTCCAAAATGGCGCTTCAACCCTTTTGCCTTTCCGACAACGATATGTTACGTACTATAGTTTCCAAAGACGCTATATATCGGGAAAATTCGCAAATAATAGCGAAATTAAACTGATAGAAATTCACACTAGAAAGGTGATTTTACCGCAACCGGGATTTGAAATCCGGGATCTTCCGCTACCCACTTAATTTCTATCAGTTTAATTCGAGTTTTAGTCGAGCAAAGAAGATAAAAAAACCTCCCGCAAATGAGGAGCATTTGGCTCATAAACTGACATTTTCAATCGAGAATAACTTTATAATGCCGACACGAATCGACTTATGTTTCTATGGGTTTGTGTAGACAGGTGCCTAAGTTTATTGCATGATGTCTATGATCTATTTATTTCGACCACTACTTACCGCTTTAGCCATCTATAGGAAAACGGTGGAAGCAAAGTTGTACTCAATATTATATGTACTCGTATATGCCCAGCTTGACTATTTCTATTTCAATATTTAAAGACACAGAAAAAAAACACTAGTTTGTGACAGAGATTCAAACTCGGGACCTATGCTCAATCCGGGAGTAACGCATATATCTATTCACAAAAAAATGAATTGCTTGCAAGAAAGAAAAATAAATCATCACTATATCTCTTTCTGGACAGTTGAATGAATATTTCATGAACAGATTTCTACTTTGACCTTTCCATACCTGAAAGTAAAAATCAAACGTACGATCCGAAAGGGGTGACGTAGTAACCCCATTTTATCGTGCTTATCGAATGTTATTTCGATTTGCAAAAAAAACAATAAAAAAATAGTTTATTATTTATGACAAATAATTAATTATTTTACTAGAAAGCTGCCTAGAGACATTTGTTTTTGCCTACACTTTCATCAAATACATTTGTAGAATGCATAGCCACCTACCTTTTAGGGTGATGCTTCTCAACGTGCGATGCAACAGTTTCTCATGTTTTCAGCATTTCTCTTGTTGCGTCAGGAGATTGTTGCTCTGCTTCTTCCTCCTCCCTTAATAACAAACTCTCCTCCATAACTTGTTGCTGTGAAACACACTGCAACTCCATAAGCTCTTCGGTGGTCAGCTCTTGACTGTGCTCTTCCACAAGCTCATCAATATCGTTGTTATCCACTCTAGTTACGTGAAAATGGGACTTCCCCTTTCTGCGTCACTCGTTATGCGAAATGTCGCTCGTTAAAAGAGGGAGACAGCTGACGATAAATATTATGAAGATTTGCTAAAATAGTTATAATTTTGGTCGTGTGTGTCACCCTCATCGCATTTTGTAAACAATTCCGCCAAAAGTTTATTGTTGATTGTTACTTAAAATGGATTGGTTCCTGGCATCCGCTCGTAGATCCGAACTCGCAAACGAACATTCCCGAACAAATATTGATCGACTCTTTTTACTAAATTTTTATTTCCCCTATAATTTGGGGGAATTTCCCTTGATATTCCTTATTTTGTCGAAAATATATATATTTTTAAATATTATATCAACTGCTATAGAACAGGTAGAAAAATTATATGATTCAAAGAGTCTGATTGAGGAGGTAAATTGTGATGTTATGAAGTTCACACTAAAATCTATGTCAATGTTTGATTAAAAATATATATATCTCAATAAAATTAACCAAGTTCTATAAAAATCTGCTACTCTCAATATGAAATGAAGATTAGACGCGTGGTGATTTATTTCACGTATAAAAGAATACTACCGAAAAAATCATGCATATAGGAATAATTAGATTTTTCCCTAGATATGGGATGTTTTCCCCAAGTATACAATTTTTTGTTTATTTTCTATTTGATTTTTTGTTACATGCATTTTTTGAAAATATAAAATATTACAAAAAAACATTAATTAAAAAGAAAAATCATACTATAAAGCATAAAGAAAAGAAATAACTAAACAAGGAAAAACAATGTAGACATAACAAAAAATCCCACAAAGGCAAAAGCCAATAGCAATAGCAATAGCAATAATATAAATAAATAAAAGTATATAATTACAATCAATAAAAAGTTAAATTTCAATTAAGCACTTTTTTTCAAAATCACTGCAGGTAAGATATATATATATTTTTTTTTACGCGAATACCGCACAAGAGTCTCAACTGCTCCCAACCGCCTAGAGCCAGTGAGACTATGGCATTCCCAAATAGGATATGTTGTGAGGCTGAAGGTAGTGGGGAGGGAAAGGAGATTGGGAAGGGGAAGGTTGGGAAGTACCTGGCTATTCAGATCTGGTCACCAAACACGGCTAAAGCCATTTCAAGCAACGTTTCGATTCTGAATGGTGGTCTTTCACCAGGGCGATACTTAGAGTATCTACCACTCTGGAACGTGCCGCAAATATACTTTTTATTATTTTTATATGAATTAAATGTGTTATGACACATATTAATTAAATAAAAATTATTGGCGCACGCCGGGTTTGAACCCGCGACCTTTGGATTCGTAGTCGAGCGTCTTACCACTCGACCATGGAGGCCGTCATATTAGATAGTTAAAAATGAAAGAAAATTGCAGTTATAGTATGAAGAGGTTGGCATCTTTTGTTTTTATTCATATTTTATCACATTTTTGTATGTATTTAAAGATGTTGTGTTTGAACACTTAAAATGTCAACTGCATTTTTTATTTACTAACTATCCAGTTTTTTGGCACACAAAAATCATTGATTTACCACCAAGATCAATCACCAAGTTCATTGATTTACGTGTTTTAAAAAAATATATATTTATCGTTATTAAGTCATTTATAAAATTTAAAAAATATTTCTTGGTATAGGTCAACAGATGTTCCATTACAAAATATTTTTTAATGTTTTTTTTTAAATATTTGCAGTTGACCACAGAATAAGAACATTTGAAGGTCGATTGACGATTAATTGAAAACGGCTCTTTTATAAAGAGTTATAAAGTAAGAAAAAATTTTTTTTTCATATATTTTTATTTATAAAACATACATACTCGTATATCTAATGTGTATTTTAGCAAAACTTTTTTTGAGATGCTGTTGTGAATACAGGCGACAAAGACTTAAAATGCGCGAAAAGCATAAAACACTGAAAAAATCCCTCCTACACTATTAAGGGAGCATTTTTCCACAATCTGTTTTGCTCGTTATGCGAATTACTCGTTATGAGAGGTGCTCGTTATGCGAGGTACCATGTATTTCAGTAATCTTTATCCAAGATATCGCACTAAACTCTCGTTCGAGGTGACATTGGAACCCCTCTTCGGAACGAGAGCGTTAAAGTAAAGTTCTCGATTTTTTCACAGATTTCTGAAAATTCTTTTTAAAATGAGAGCACTCCTTTCGTATTTATTATTTGCACAACGGATAGTCAAGATTACAGACTTTTCAAACACAAAGCTTTTAAAGTAGTCTGCAAACAGCTCTAATCTGACTGCGGTTCAATATCGGATGAAAATATTTAGTCAGTCGTATTTGCGTTCCGGTCTGGGCGGCGCAATTAACGCCGACTGCTTTGAACTTCAAACAATCATTGCATTATTATTATTACTCTCGTACCTGCAGCTCGATGTACCGAATGCACCTTTTGTTATATACATAATGCAGGTATATCGTAATATTAGCCACGACGTAAATAATATACTCGCATACGGTTGAGTTGATTATTACCGGTAGTTTTTTGTGCATCAAGATGATAATCATTTCCTCAATTAAAATATGTTTTAATCGAAAATAATTATTGATATTGGTATTATTCGTCTTAGGTGCTAATGTACAGCTTTTTTGTTTTATTTTTGATACCGCACGAGATTCCCAATTGTCCAGAGCCAGTGGGACTATGACATCACCATTTGAGGTACGTTGTGAGGCTGAATGAAGTGAGGAAGGGGAAAAGACGGAGAAGATGAAGGTTGGGAAGTACCTGTTTATTCAGATCTGGTCACTCAACACTGCTATTACCATTTCAAGCAACGTTTCGATTTTGAATGTTGTTCTTTCTTAGAGTAGGTATCTACCACTTAGGATAACTAAAAATTGCCAGTTAGAAGCAACTGTCACTGAATTTATCAACATGTTTATGAAATAAAAGTGAAAAACACGCTTTAATGCAATAAAAAAAATATGAGGCTTGCGGAGAGATTGCTATTTGAATGTATGATACATACATATCGACTGTGTTCAAGTCAAAGGCGTTGTTCCACATATTTTTGCGAGGAAATTTATGTCTTAGTGATAACATAACGGTCATGCTGTTATGATTGACACCTGATCATAATTTGAACAAATGTTGAAACGGGCCGAGAATCGGTGATTAACGGCGGCGAATATTTGAAGTGGTGGCGGTGAAAATTTCATCTAATCATCTATTGGCCACATGTTCCGTCCCTTCGACCGCCGGCCCGGTAACCGGCAGGGGGGCGGGGGAGTGCCGATCTCGACCTACTGTTCCCGAACCCGAGCGATGTTTTCAACAAATGTTTTCAACAAATGTTTTTTTTTTACTGAGAGAGGCGGCCTTTTTTGTCAATTCAATACAATCATCGTTACAATATTTTTTATTTGTTCGTTAGTTCTTCTTTTTGCCTGCGCATATAACCTGTTAGATATGTCGTGGCGCTTTCGCAGCTGCCTGACGTGTTTTAGTCTTTCTTGTTATTTTTCGCCAAATTAGTAGGATGTTTCACAAATCACTTCTTTAAAATTCCTGTAATGTATGACAAATTCAAAAAGTCCATTCTTTTAATTTCGCTCCCATGCCAAAAAAAAAAAAATAATAATAATCATAATTTTAAGTTAATAATTGTTTCTATCTGATGGGACCTGCCAGGTAAGTATGTTCCTGTATATTTTCTTATCTAAACTAGGAATTAATATGTAATGATAGAAAGTAAGATCTGTACAGCGCCCTTGAGGTGATTTCTCACAAAAACGGCGCTATACAAATCGTCCAAATATTATTATTATTATTATTTGCGACAGTGTAAAATATGACAGTGGTTCAAACCACTAGGCCTAAGTTTGATTGCAAATAAACACAGTCGATATAATACAATAACTATGTATTCATTATTGCTTGTTTGTTTTTTACTTTCCATAAGTTGATTGAATAGCTCTTGTGTATGAGAAGAACATTTACATAATCGTAAGTGGTTGATTATAATAATAAAACGTGTAATTAATGATTAACAGACTATGAATAAACAAAATAAGTGTAATGCAAATAATAATATTAACTTAGGAGTAGATCTTGTACACAATCAATAGATACTATATTAAAAGTAACAACGTAAATAGATTACAATAAATCAATATCCAAATCCAAAGACCGATCTGATTATTGAATTGTTCATATTATTTCGCGTGTTCTGTTTGTTTGGGTTTGTTATTGGATAATAATACATTTTACCATCTAGATAATAATGATGCTGTGGAGCCGTAGTTGTTTTCACATTGGGATGGATACTCTTTGTTTTGAAACTATTGCTGATGGAATCTAACGAGTGATTTTTTTTCAAATTAATGTAATCTGAGGAGTTTCGCATTTCGGAGGATTTTTTAAAAAGGAAAATCAAAAAGGGCAAAGTTTGAAAGATTCCGCGTTTAACTCAATTTAAAAAAAAAAGTTGAAATATGCATTAATGACGAAAGATTGCTCAAATATGCATTATGTATGATGCAAATGCATATAATCCGATGTGTTACGATTAACAATGCAATATGGCGTAATTGAATTAAACTAATGCAACATGGAATCATTTCTAATCCATTGGATCTCATCCACATAACAATGTGAAAGGCCACAACTTAATCCTTTGGTAGGATGGAATTTACCGGCCATATGTAACGTATAGACTCTGCACAGAGTCGGATTTAGAAGTGTAAATATTTTCTCACGATGCAACGATAATTTGGTAAACCTACGTACTATTATCTAAAAATATTTAAAATCAATACGCAACCGCTAATAAAATAGTATTCTTGTGTCAATGATAACGTCAAATATAATACAATTTAACCGGTCGGTAGCTGAGTGGTAAAACTCGCCGGGTTCCCACCCGGGGGTCGTGGGTTTAATTCATCTGCCGGCTAAGTCCCCCATCATTGCACAAGCAAATTTTCTGCTTATTATGATGGTAGAAGAAGTTTTAAAATTATTTTCAGCTTATTTGTAACCAGAGAATGTTTTTCTTTCTTTAAATAAAATACATAAATAAATTTAAATACGCGATTTGTACGAATAAAATAGTGAAATATGCAATCGTCACAATCGTTCGTTGTAAAACTGTTAACTACCCTTTTTAGTTTTTTACCATCACGTGATGAGAGAACAATCGGGAAACTTTTTTCAAAATGTTAATATACTACAAAAAAAAAATTGTCATACTATTCCCAAGGAGTTTTAATAAAGCTCATCCCGGGATAGATATTAATTCAATTAATGTATTTAATTAACCTTAACTAATGTCTACGTTACTTCACTGAGCTTATCAGCAGAAGTGTAAAAACAAATATATGCACATATTTGGGTTTGAAAAGTAGGCACAGGATTATGGAAAAAACTAAGAACACGAGTTATACAACGCATCTCTTATACAATACTTTCATATTATTGAATGTTGTTTGAGGAATCTAATTCTGTATTATTATTCTATCTATTTTTGGATATACGCAAACGTAAAAAAATACAATAAATCCAAATTATATTATAGGTCATTTAACCGATTATATCACCTGTCAATGACAGAATGTAAGAGATACTAATCATTGTAATATATTTTTTTAAATTCCGGTATATGAGCTAAGCACCTGGTGAGTTTGTTATTCTTGAAATTGCTGAAAGAGGGATTAAACTGAAAAACATAAGTCTTTGTTATTGCCAGAAAAGTGCTGTCGTCATTTCGTGTATTGTGGGGTACACGAGTGTTGGTTAGAGCTGCTACGTGCACAGGTCACGTAGTAACATTTCCAAAGTGTTAAAAACTGGCACAAGGGATTTTTTTTTGCAAAATAAACGGGTAATAACTCACATTAGGCATAATACTCGTATACTGCAGGTAAAACCAACGACTTAACTTTTCTTAGCTAGATAGAATTTTTTTTAACGTAATTAATTTATGCTGCCCTGGCTCTACAGGGTAAAATCCGGGGAATCATTATATCTCCACCTGGTTGGGCGATGTTTTGAGGCTGATTAACAAAGGGTAGGTTAAGGAAAGGCCGTGTTAATCATATCAATTACATTTTTAATCTTTTGTCGTCATGCTTATTTTGTGGGACTCTAATACATTTTATTTATATTTTTACATGAGATCAAAAACGAGTTGGTCGATTGAAGTTCCGCTTGATTTATTTGTTGTTACGTGTGACAGCTGTTTCGCCTTGTAAAGGCAATGCTAATCAGCCTAATTTACTGTGGAATTATTAGTTATATTTATTAAACTGTGAGACATATCGTCGGCGGAAAGGTAAAAAGCTTAAAGCGCCATTTTGGGAAGTTTGCACCAGAGCACTTTAAAGTTTATTTTTTTGTTTGACAATAAAATTCATAAATCTTCAGTACCTGATTGGATTTTGAAAAAAGAGTTTACTAAAGAGGTAACTCAGTGCTCTTACTGACTTACCTGAAGCGACAAAAAGCTAAAAAAAATGTCACAAACTTGTGTCGCTCGAGTCAAGCCTTCTCCCAAACGGTAAATATATTTTAGATGGCTGAAGGGCCACAAAAGTCTTCAGAATCAAACGAGAGTCAGAGCATTCGATGCAGAAAAAATAAACTGATTAAAACTGCGTATTTAACTCATTGTTTACCCAAGTGTCGCTTCATCCCCTTTTCTAGTTTTTTTTTTTAATATGAATACCGAAGAATTTAAGAGTCTCAACTGCTCCCAACCGTCTAGAGCCAGTGAAACTATGGCATCCCCAAATAGGGTATGTTGTGAGACTGAAGGTAGTGGGGAGGGGAAGGAGATTGGGCAGAGGAAGGTTGAGAAGTACCTGGCTATTCAGATCTGGTCACCAAATACGGCTAAAGCCATTTCAAGCAGCGTTTCGATTCTGAGTGGTGGTCTTTCACCAGGGCGATACTTGGAGCACCTACCACTCTAGAACGTGCCGCAAATATACTTTTTTATTATTTTTATATGAATTAAATATGTTATGACACATTTGGTTAAATAAAAGTTATTGGCGCACGCCGGGTTTGAACCCGCGACTTTTGGATTTGTAGCCGAGCGTCTTACCACTCGACCATGGAGGCTGTCAAAGTATTCAATCCGTCACTAGACGATATGGAGACTTGAAAAATATTGGCATCTACTATCCTATGGTAATTTATTTGGATTTAAGACCTCGAATAAACCTGGATATTAGCAAGAGTTGAGGGAAGTCTACATACTTTACCCCGGGCATATTTGCTTACGCCACTGTATGGCCTGGGCCTGCTTGTGACACTTGCTATTCATCATTCGACAACATTTATACCTGTTAATGTACATCAAGTAGCTTGTCGGTGGGAGCATACTGACAACTATATTGCCTATTTAGGCGTATTATAATATGTACCCACATGGCCAGCAACGGGGCGCACCTGACAGCCTAGCAGAGGAAGGTATTTCCCGCGGGAAAGATGTTTAAAGCGGGAAAGGAGGAATTTGCCCGCTTACACTTCGGTTTACCTATCGTGACGGAAAACACGTCTATTTTGTGATTACTTACATCAGCGTGTTTTAATTCGTAAATAAACGTGATCTATCTAACCTTAAATACTATCATTTGACAATTACCTGCTATGTTTATTCATTATAGTTCCTTAGTTCTACAATACTTTCAATACCAAATCATCTATTCCGTTCATAGACATAAAATACAAGACACGTCATATTCATACAAATTGAACGATAAATTTGTCACGCTCTGATGTCTGTTTGAAAACTCATAACGCATGAAAAGGATAGCCATGCCAAGCAGAATATGTGTGTATGAATGAAATAGCTATATGAACTTTCCGCGTTACATTCTCCGCGTTACAAGCCCTCTCTTCCCTAACGAACTTACGAGCGAGTTAGCATGCGACGTACTCAGTGTACTGTCGCTAGGTTGTCTTCCACACACTTATGTATTTCTGCATTCGCTATCTCACTTATACCATTTGGTATGCGAATAATTGTATTAAATAATAAGTGATTTGTGTGTACTTTGCATGAAAAGAAACTCCATGAGATTTGTTTTTTACTCCCGAATGATTTTTACACTTGTCAAAAGCACAAGAAGGCATTTTATCTCAGAAAAGAGCTAACAGCGATGCGTTTGTGGCAGCTGGTGACAGCTTGTTTGTCAAACGAATTTTTTTGCGAGACTAAACTCAGTAAATCTCAGGTATGCCACGTTGGCTTAGTTTAGTGCAGTCACGCGCGTTGTCTCAGTAACGTATCTACATTATTTAATTATCTAAGATTCCGTTAGTATCGATTCCTTTGATACGTATCTGGCCATTTCGGCGAGCGGATGAAAAATAGCGTTCGCCAACTCAAATGCTCAGTGTAAACAAACATGTCAAACATATTGAATTGTTTATTTGCGTTCACTTAATCAAGCGCGAGTCTCGAGTTTATTAATCTTATTTACGTTTTTACTCCAAAATACCTAACGCAACAGCGCTGATTGTCATGTTATTTCAAATGTAAAAATAGTACCATCTCAAATTAAATACGTAACATATCTGAGTTTATTTTATTTGCTTGCTGGTGAATTTAACTGTCTACTTTTAATTTAGCCGAGACCGGACGAGGCATTTTAACATCACGGTCCCAGTCTTGGAGTAAGAATAAATGGAGAGGTACTTTTGCGAAACAGTGTGGTCAGTATTGTTGACTTTATACTGACTCGATAGAAAGAGACGAATATATGTTATAGGATGTTGAATAGCCTATTAGTTACCGCCCACATGGAATTCGTACATTTTAAATAAACATATTTGAACACATTAAACAAAACAATATCAATACACCATTAAAATTATTAAAAAGTCAAAATATCACACGAACACTAATAACAGAAGGTTTGCCTAAATAATGATGGAAGCTTTTTGTTGATTTTATGTCTTTACATTATTAAAAATGTGAAAATTCTAAAGTTCGGTCGATAATATTTAAAACTGTTGAAATACCTCTGAAAAGTGATGTTTTATAATCTTTGGTCTTATTTGAACATTCACGCATAACACATATCACCATCGTGTTTGGTTTATTTGTACAACCACTGCAAGTTTTTTAATCAACAAAATATAGGAAATAACTTCAAAATCCGTTGACGTAATTTATGCAACTCGATGATATGAAGTTAACGTGGACGCAGAATATTCTTACATACTTAGAAGTGCGTGGTATGCGACGTGAAAACCCGGAGAAAGTGGTTTATCGCAAATTTGTATTGGTTGGGTAAAAATATTTAGCTCTCTCTCCATATATATTCTTACTCCAATATCTCAGTTGTAACCCCCCTCCCCTCTTACCTACGGTTGAACATGTTTAAATAAATTGTCATTTATAAAACAACATTTTAATTTGGATATTTTCTGCAACGTGAACTGAATTTTTTTTTTTTTTTTTTCTTGATAGTATGTATTTATACGATTATGTCCATAGTAATACTATGATTAAAGCCAACTTTAACCCAATGCATGTTAATTAATTATTAAAATATGTACGATTTGAAAACAAAACTTGTAGCAGTCATGAAAAGTGAGATGTCTAAAAAATATTTATTCACCTTTGAAGTATGTGGCTGCTTGAAGTAACAATATATGGAGAGAGAGCTAATTCTTTTTACCCAACCTATACAAATTTGGGATAAATCACTTTCTCCGAGTTTTTACGTCGTTCATTATGAGGAAGAAAGAGACAAAAAAAACCAATTTATCACACCGCTTTAAAGTATTACAAGAGTGTTCTTAGTGTCCCGTGTCTCCGTTGACTCTGCCCACACGTTTGGATACGCGAAATAAATTAACATAACTCGCGAACAGAATTAACGATTTATAAGTTTACATGCAATATACATATAAATATATATTTAACAATACTGTGAGAAAGTAGTAATACGAATAAACAAATACATTATGTCGACATGTGCTATGAATGGATGTATAAATACCTTAGCCCTAGTCCTAGCCACGCCCAGGTCTAGCCGAGTCCGGCAAACCTCATAAAAACTGACTACAGCAGCGCTCTCTCTTGTATATTATTGCTCCGAGTGTGGCTGCGTACAAATATAAGTACACAGCGCGCGTTACTCTGCCAATTTACCTAAAAACTCTTTGCAATTTGTTTACAGGTATCTCGGTGTACAATTTCAATGTCTTTATAATTATTTTGATACGCATACGTTATAATAATGTGTCGATTTCCCCCCAACACAAGTAAATCTAAGCCGAGAAGTTGCTGGATAATACTTCTCTATGGGATTTCATATTTAACGCACTGTCACGTTATTTCAATGACGTCATTCGGCGCTTACTCGAACACCTGTAAATGTTACAGGTGTCACCTTTCGATTATACCTCGAGGGGTTGGATTAGCGAATAATAACGTGATTAGACTGAAAATGTATGATCCGAATGACGTAGTCGCCTACGCTTTGGCTTTTAGTCGGGAGGTTGCGAGTTCGATTCCCACACAGCGCTAAAATATATTTTAACTTGGATTTTTCATTATATTTTTGGACTTTGTCAGTTCTGTCAGATGTTGATTGTGTTGCTAGATCGCCATAAATGTCAATCGATCACTCTGTGCCTTACATTAATTAAAAATAATTCATTAACAATATCTACAATCCAAAGAATTAATTTGTACCGTTAATTATTTTAATCTAATTTGTATTCCTTGTGAATTTTATTATTATATTTTTAATTTAAGGCTCTTTTGTACAAAGCCACTTATGTAGATAATTAATTTCTCTAAAACAATATCTCTGACAACATATAGTAAGTTACAATAGGTAATTATTACTTTAACAAATCTCAAATACAGAATAATTATACTATATTATATACTAATAATGCTGTATAATTTAATGATTTTATAATACCAATTTTTAAACTTTATTCTACAATTTGTATTAATGCTGTATAATTTAGGCACCTTCACAGTTAAACATGAGATCAATCTGTATTTTGTGTAGAAGTGTTAGTTAACATGTAATGAATCCTTGATTTTGATTCCAGTGAACAATTATCATTTCTTTAAAAAGTGTTATTCGAAGATATTTAAAAGTTCTGTTTTTTTTTCAGGTTATCTTTAATACATTCTGTAGTAGGTACTCTGTTGTGCTTAAATAAAATAATAACTCATCAGAGAATTGTTATTTTGAATCACTTCTGAATTACTCTTTAAATTGAATAAACATAATATATTTTTTGCCATCGATAAAGAATATTGAGAAATTCTTTTTACGTTTGTTTAAACCAGAGGTTCCCAACCTTTTTTGTCCCGTAGACCACTTGCCGATGTTTTCTGTTTTGTATAGACCCCCCTGTTTTCTCATATTGATTTTTTTTAGCGTTGGGAAAAAACTTCAAAGTTTTGTGAACGCTTTAGGAACTGCTAGTTCTTTGAAATGAACACTTCAATTGAAGTCGAACTCGCCAAAAAATAGTATACTTAAGGAATCAATGTCTATTATAATGGAGTATTACGTAAGTACCTACAAAGGTAGTATCTGTGAGGTGGATTATTACATGTGCGGGAAGCCAACATTTTGGTGAAGGCCTGCCTAAATGGAATCCTTTCTCGTGGACCCCCATTTACGTCTCATGCACCCCCATTTTTTTTTCCACTGACGTGGACCCCTTACAGGTCGGAATCGATCCCTGGGGATCGATATAGACCACTTTGGGAATGACCGGTTTAAACGCTCCCACTCTCTGTAAGCCTGGTTCGTAGTGAACCGGACTAGTCGGAAAATACGTGTTACATTTTATGAAAATGCTTTCATTGCAAAGGTGGGACTAAGTCACTCACAATATCGGGGTACACCGCACAAGAGTTACCACTGCTCTAAACCAGTGGGAGTGAGTCACATTCAATTTTTCCAATGTATCTTCCACTCTGCATCACTTCTAACAAATGAAGGATTTACCTGTATAAGGTCGCTTAGCGCCGAAAAAAACCTTAATGAAAATGTGTTAGCTGTCGAAAAAGAAAATCGTTTTGAGAGAAAACTGTTTATTACAAATTAATGATTGGGCACTAGACCGTACAGTGTTTGGCGCATTTAATGAATAACCGGCCGAAATAATCTATCGTTCTGCTCAAAATATTGTTTTCGGGCGCTTACGATATCCTCGGGGGAAATTATACACGTGGCGTTTCCATGGTGAACTTGGATTCTCGCCTTCTCTGGACTCTTTCTACGCCTTGGGAATATTTTTTTTAAGGATACTCGTGTGGTTGTTACGTCATATATGATTTTTTACTTCAAACATTAGTGGTATTTATATATATATATATATTTTTTAAATATTATTTTATATGTAGGTAGATGAAAGAATATTTTCGAAATCAAATATCCTGTTTTGTTCTGTTTGTCGTGTTCCTTCTTGATAATTTTGTTTCAATACGTTTTCAATAATTTTTTTGTTGTTGGATTTCTCTTCTTGTTTGTATCATGTTCTTCAAATTAATTGATAACTTAAGGGTCAGCACCCAAAAACACAAACTTTTTTTGTTTTTTAATACAAGCAATACTACAAATGATTGATATATTAATTCTATACGGGTAGTTAGGGAAATGTCTATTTTTTCTAGTGAGTACAATTTTTTTACTGATATCTTTTAAATTCTATATGAAATTCATACTGGAATTTTAAGTAAAACGCTCGAAAATGGCTGTGCTGGTTTTTAAACTGAACTTTTCACCGATATTTTAGTATGTTTTTCGTTGAATTTAAAAGCTCACATTTTTATTCATTGGAAACCTTAGACATTTTCCTAACTGTCCATGAAGAATTTTCAGATAAATCAAGTGCAGCATTTCTTGTATTAGAATGCTTCAAAGTGACTTTTAGTGCCATTTTTGATGCTGAGCTTTAAGCTTGTTATTTGAGTACAGCATATAGCATTTAAAACATGGTCAAAAAGTTCAAGATATAATATTCAAAACTCTGTAGCAATAAAAGCATTTCCATTTCTGTGAATACTATAAGGATCGGGAAATAATGGCTAGGCTGCTATAATAGGACTATTACTAGCAAAAGCTGAGTATGAGATATCGACGTTTTAACTTAATAATTACTTCGTTGAAATTGGCTTAAGTACTGATTACCCAGTAATAGGTCTATTTGGTTATAACGGCTGGTAGAACCCTCTAGTAGTAAGGTGCCTAAATAGATAACCGTGCCTAGGGTTTGCGAATCCAGAGCTATTTTGGAAAATGCGAATTTTCAAATTTCTTGGAACTCAAAATCCGGATTAAATTCATTTTTTTTTTAAATTATTAATCTTTTGGTATTTTCTTAGTAAGCAATTTCTGCATCACTTAAAATACACACCGATCCCATGCCTTTGATGAAAACACTGGTAAAAATCTGAAAATGTTTTTTTTTATTATTTTAAAAATACCATTATCAAACTACATACATACAAAACAACACCATCTTCTTTTGACATACGTTGTCTTTATGGTTATTTATCAAACTAACTAGGTACGGAGTACATTTTTTAGTTCTCTTAAAAATTATCAAAAATAATAATTTACTATGTGTACTGATTCAACACACCACAGGTGCATTATATCAGCACCCTATTTATTGACACATTTATATTTTATTTTGTTATACCTGTTACTTATTCATATTATTAACTTTTCTTATATTTAGCTAATGCGTTTCTTTTGGATATTTAATATTTTTCCAGCTATATGATATACATTTTGTACTCATTCGTGTATTTGCGCATGATATGAACATTTGGTTATTAGGTTAACCATTTAATTATTAAAAAAAATATTTATTTATCACTTAGAAATGTCGAAATATTAAGTGTTGTTGCCGGTTTGCTTTGCCTGTTGGATGCGATTATTTCATGGAACGTTGCATTGCGAAATATTTTATTTTTTTTAAATTACAAACCGGAAAATCAGGATTTCATGGTTGAAAATTTGAATACTCATTCCACTGTGAATAATCCATAAATCTAATGTTTTTGAACTCTGGATTGTTCGCATTGCAATCCCTAAACATTCTCGGAACTAAATCCTGACTTTGTCTTTCGACGTGAAATAAAAGCTGAGGAAAGACAAAGTTGCCGATAATGATTCTGCCTCTATTTTATTGTCCGAACTTGAGTCTTCATGTCTGGCTGTCTTTTTTTTCTCATCAGACCTTTCTTCTAAAAGAATTAAAAACTTTTGCCGATCCTGAGTAATAATAGAGTAGTTGATGCCTTTTCTAGTCTAACCTAACCCAACCCTTAACTATTAATACTAACATTCTACCATCTCATCAACTATTTGATCATCATTTTATGGTCTCACGAAACAACCGTAAACCATTTAACTGACAAACTTCTTGAAATGATCCCTGATTCAATAAAAAGGATCCCAATTAATTTATTCGGAAAAATAACACTAAACGAACGACTCACTCAGGTTTAACCACGTCTGATTAATCACCCGGCTCATTTCCGCCGAATCGCTTTACATTGTGTAGACCTTAGAGACAACAGTCACAATGCAAATTCAGAACTTCACAGGAATAAGTCATAATATTATTATTATCACGTGCTTTCATTTGAAAGCAAGAAACCTGCCGAAGTCAGTAAAATGCCTCCCGAATTTATGTTACACAGAAAACCGTTGCGATGCGAGCAATATATGGAAATGTGGAAATATAGTTTCGTAATAAAAAATCAATTCTTTAACCTTGAACCAACGATAGAAAAGTATGAAACGGTCACCTTTTGCGCTTTTGTGCATATTTTTTATTTACTTGTTTAATTATATTTTTGATAACTCCACACGGGAGTTATTAAGTATTCCGCACTCGTATTTCGGGATGTTGTGTGGAGGGTATTTTTGGGATAAGAAAATAGTGAACATGGGTCTTGATAAACCGTTTCACAGTTGAGCTGTTGATTACAAGAACAAGTCGTAAAAACGAGGTGTTTTAATGTAAAAAATGTTAATCTTGTACGAATGATGAGCACGCGTTTATTTATCTTAGATGATTAACGCTTTTCGGCATAGTAAAATTTTACACTTACCGAATAATTTTGGCCAAGGATGGCTCAATTCCATTTCATAGATCGGTTAGTAGCCGGGTGAACAAATGCATCGGGTGTGTCGCGCGTTTAATCTTCTGCTAGCAAAGTCCTCCATCATTGCACAAACATCATTTTCCGCTTATAATGATGGAAGTAGGATGAATGAAAAAAAGGTTATTCATAACCGCAAAATGTATGTCTTTCTTTAAAAAAAAGAGGTTTTCTGCTATCCGGATGACTGCTCTAACCACTGAGATACCCTCATGACCGATCGCTTCTCTTCATGTGGTATTTGAATCATCTTGTCTTTACCAATGACGTTACATATATTATAGACACGTTGTAGCGCTCTCAAAGTGGCAAGCAATAATCACGCTAGTTGGTGTCATCGGTGTTTAAGCCGATTTAGTACTAAACGGTCACGCGTCGCTTGAGGTCGTTTCAAGCAAGTATGGAACGCGGTCCGAACTTCGGATCTGTTTCGTTCATACACATATATTCTATGAATATGTATCTTTGTCATACATGACCGATATTTGAATGATGAATTTACTGGAACGTGTGTGTTTTGCTTGCCACATTTTGTGTTAATATTCTAAGGCTATAACGTGTCTATATATATATATATAATGTCATTGGTCTTTACACGATATTTAAAAAAATAAGTATATTTAAAAAATCACGTAACTTGTACCACCATTTCTCAAAGGCTTATTGACTTTTACAACGGCAGACAGTGGGTGGTGCTCAGTCAGAATTCCGCGGAATTTCCAAACAAAGGACCCGGGGACGGGGAAGAAGGTGGAGGAGGCTGTCTGGCCGCGGAGGAAGCTGGCTGTCTGCACCTAGTCGCTAGTCGCTAGTCGCTCCGGACTGCGGGCAGCCCGTGTAGACACTGCAGATTGCAGACGGTGAATGAACTCAGTTGCGCGACCAACGAGAGGGAAGTGTCCCACTTGGTGTTACGGGCGTTATGGAATATGCTAGGGACCGTTCAACCCCCGCTTTGGGGCGAAAGGAAAGCGAACGAACAATGAACTCCCGAAAAGCCTTGCTGTAGTTTTCTTTTCAATTTTAGGTGTATTTAAAAAATGTTAGATTCACTATGTATTATATAATATATAATATTCTGTGGAAAACATTGGTACTTCATTAAATAATGTTTAGTAATGAGTTTTACTGCCCGGCTTCGTCCGATATTCTTCGACCGGTTAGTAGCTGAGTGGACAAACGCGTCGGATTCCCACCCGGGCGTCGTGAGAATTCCTCGACTAGCTAAGTCCTCCATCGTTGCACAAGCAACATCTTCCGCGTATTATGATGGCAGTAGGAGTTTTTAAAATATTGTGAGGTTATTCATAACCCGGGGATGCTTGTCTTTCTTTTTAAATAAGAAATAAGATATTTGTATTTTAAAGTGTGGAAACAGCAATATGGAAGTTTATTTTTTGTTTTTTTTGCAAAGCTCTCTAGCTCTTGATTGAAATGTCATTGGGAGTTAAAAGAGTTGCATTGACCTAAACACTCCAGACTGAAACAGCTGTGCAAATTTCATGACGTCAGAGCTTACTGTTAGGGAGTTTTTGCTGCTTCAGTCTGTCAAATGTATTTATTTACTTTATAGTTTACACATATATGTATGATAAAGTGGATATTTTCAGCTCGTAACGTCATTAGCTGTGAATATATTTGGCGATTTACCGGATTGATTTTAAATTAGAAGTTTTTTTATTTTATTGTTACATTAAGACAATATGTGTGATTGAATTATGGTAAGGAATATTTAGGGGTTGTATCAGGACATATATATGATATATGTATGCACTTCTAAAAACAATAATTATCATATATAAAGGGAAGCATGGTTGTACGGCAATGGCGAAAGCTGGGTGTCTGTCGCTAGTCGCTATTCGTCCTGAACTGCCGACAGTTCAGACTGTAGACGGTGAATGAACTCCCGGAGTTGCGCGGTAAGGGAGAAATGTCCCACTTGGTGTTACGGGAATTATGGAACATGCCTGGGATTCGTTCGATCCCCGCTTTGGAGCGAAAGGGTAGCGAACGAGGTACGAATACCTTAAATATTTTCCTTTACGGAGGTTTTTAAAAGTTTTTCGGATTAAGTTTTGCTTTTGATAACTTGATTGCTTTACCAACTTTAACCATATGCTTTAAAAATTCACAATGCTTCAACTTTTTTTCCATATTAAATAAGTTTTTTTTTTCTCATAGAACAGGATCTAACAAACAGTATGACGTCTTTTTTAAAATGATTAAATTTATATTTCATTTCTACATAATATGCTGCATAGCTAATTTAGTAAATAATATAAAAATGGTTGTGCTCATTGAAAATTCCAGACAAAGCTGGGCAAATTTAATGACACCAGACTCACAGTTTGAGATGGTGGGAAACACTAACAGATTTCTAGTTTTATAGTTTTTTCTTCTGCATTCTATGCTTCCTGATCTTAATGAATAAGAATTTATTATAATTATATTCAATTAATGTGAAAAGTTGTCTAAAAAAATATTATCTGCTTAGAAATAATGTCTGCTAAAATACATTGTAAGTAGGAACATTATTAGGTTGGTAGGGATTAGAAAAGATTCTTATAAACATTTGATAAGTTCAATTAACATCAGTTTTAAATTAGAAAAGTTAACACTCGTAGATACGTACGAACTCACAATGGAAATAATTCAAAGGCAATAATAAACTGTCGAAACGATGAATACACCCCGAGGGTATACGAACTCTCCAGACGAAAGGCAAATGTCTTCCTTGATTCAGAAACAGGAAGGCATATTGCGAAACGTTCCATAGACACGCTCCAAGCTTTGTATTGTTTTATTGGATTAAGGACTCTCACCCCGTACTTGGCTGCGAGTGTGGGAAATCTGACTCCTCCAGAAGGTGAATAATCTCTAGAAAGTGCCTTACTTTGCCCCATGAAGGGGTAATTTTGATCCGATAGACTTTTTTTGTTTTTAAAATATCTCGACAACTTCTTTGTTGTTGATTTTTTAAATTAAATTCCAAACGTGATACTTTTACTGTGCTTACGGCCCTACTTTGCCCTTGTCCATCTTTGGGGTTAACTTTGCACCACTTGATTTATTTTGTAAAATCTGGTTGACTACCGAATTGTTAATTTTTGTAGACATTTTTCGTCTGGACCATCGCCCTCTCCCGCCTTTGGATACTTTAACTTGCTGCAACCGTCTCATGCCCGCTCCAGCTGACTGACTAGAGGAAACTGGCACCTCATAATTTACAGTCAATGTGCTGACAAGACGTCCGGTACACTGCACCTAAACTAGTATTCAGCACTACTGTCTAGGTTGCTTAGAATAACACAATTTCGTGTTTAATATGTATTTTTGTAATTGGACTTTAGTCCGTTAATTTATAAATAAATATATACTATTAGTGTCCGGAATGGACGCTTATTGAGTCTCATAGTGAACATCTGTGACTTTGGGTTTTGTTTAATTGCTGACAGAGGCGGCTTTACAATAACATTCAAAAATACATTCGGGTAGTTTTGTAGATTTTATTCCTTCTGAGAGTCGGATTAAATGGGATGCGTTAGAGCGTCCTTGGGTTTAAAAAAAGTGGAATAAAGTTAAAAATTTGGTATTAATAAAAGAATTACTATTATGAATGCTTTGTATAATAATCTCCACCGCTGAAAAATATCTTATTATAAATACCACATTATGAAGTGTGTTTGAATTTTGTTTCAACAACGCAGCGTTTTATGAGATAATTAAAAACAAAAACCTATTTTCAAATTGGTCAATTTTACCCCCCTAGGGGCAAAGTATCAAACACTACACACTGCGAAAGTACCACTTTATGAAACGTGTTTTTTTTCCTCAAAAATACATGATTTTTTGAGATACCTAATTTAAAACTAAAACACGTTTGTTCAAATGGGGCAAAGTTAAGTAATTTACGGACGAAAATGAATTGCATTACTTGATACAGGAATTCATTTATTATCTATTAGATTCAGGACCTCCACCCTTACCTGGATGTGAAGAAGTCTGGCCCAGGTCGACAAACTCTAGGTGGGGGATGTCCAGACTAAAGGCGAATGTCCTACTTGATGCAGGAACAGGAAGAAAATGCTCGTTCACTAGACCCTTACTGAAAACTATTGCTTGAGGACCTTCACCCTGTATCTGGATGTTGCGAAGTCTGGCGCTGGTGAAGGTCGACAAACTCGAGGGGTGTGTCCAGACAACGACTAAATTGAACGATGTCTTTCTTTGTTCAGGAACGGGAAGTAAAGCTCTCGACCATGTCTATTCCTTTTCTCGTAGACGAAAATAAGGAAGACTTATTTGATTTAAAGGCTTCTTCTCGATAATTGCGAGTTTAATGGGATTATTTTACACGTCACTCGTTTTAGGTATTTTTATTCTTTTTTCTTAGTTCTCATTTTTTATAGCGCTGTAGAAAATATCATTCTAAAGGATGACTGACAAAGCTAGGAAATAACTTAAATATATAGTCTAAATAATATACTTATTAATAATTACGGCTTATCTCGAGATTTCAACACTTACTGAGCAATAGTAAAATATTTAACAAAGAATATAGCAAAGAATTTTTCGACAGTTAAGTGGATATTTCGAAGCTCTATAGCTCAGAGATGCTTTATAATGTTCATTCCATATTTTTCAACTGTTCAATGAGAAAACAATTGTTTAAGCCCAGGCAACTCCAGGCATAGTCGGAAAACTCGCCTAATGCGCGCTCAACATTTGTACACGGTTGACATTCAATACGTGAGAACGGGTCGCTTTTACGACTCGTTCTTATATTCAACAGCTCGGCTGTGGAACGATTTGCCGGCCTCTGTGTTTCCTCCCCCCTTCAACATGGACGTCTTTAAGATCCAGGTTCACTCCTTTCTTTCCTCAAAAAGGCCCTCCGCACAGCATCCCCAAAGATAAAATAGTTAGTTAGTCTAAAAAAGTCAAATCTTTTAACTATTTATGATAATAAGTCATTATAAAAGAATTTTTACTCTGCATAACTCACGTTTAAGGATTTAAAATAAATAAATTAAAAATCTTTTCAAATCCCTACCTACCTAATAAAGTACCCACCTATAATGTATTTCAGCAAACATTGTTTAATATTCTAATAGGGCGGATTAAAGCAACACATTTTGAAGTCAAACCTGAAAATTTGTTTGCTTGCATCCCGTGATTATTCAGGGGTAAAAACTAGTTAGGTCATAATAAAAAAACAACGTTTCTCTCACGAAATGTGTGTAGATGCGCACCCAAAGAACGCGAATATTGTTCTACAGAACTATATCGGGTTCTTTCGTGCTATTTGCTCTATGAAAAACATCACGAGCATGAGAAAGTACATTGTTTCAGAATGGCTGGCAACTGTCTCTTATGGCACCTATCTTAGACGGTACCTGCCTCAGATGTATTGATTAGTTGCCACACATCTCCCCGTGAGTATCCCACGATAGGTAAGACACGCTAGGCTAAATACTCTGATGATACAGTCAGCTTTATTGACAAGGATAAGGAACAGCGTACATCTAAACGGAAAACATCTCAAAAGAATGATCTTTTTTTTCCACCCATTTTATCTCGAGTCTTTTTTATTTTATTTGCACTTTCAAAATTATTAATTGTATTATTGACTCACGTTCTCTGTTGCAACTCATCCAGCTCAACATTCCTTACCGTAGACTCAGAAACAATGAATTGCTGTTCCTCAATCATTACTCTACTAATTATGGGTATCGTTCTCCTCTGTCCAGAATGTCGAGGCTTGTTAACTCAAGCCATGGTCTTGAAATTTTTGGTACCAGTCTAAATGATTTTTGTCATTATTTACGACTCTACTAAAACTTTGACTTTGATTTGAATGATTCCTTCTTATGTATATTTTGTCCTATTTTTTGTCATTGCTTCATTTAATATTATGTATGTGCTGTTCTTTCTCTGTTGCTTTTTTTTCCCATTTCGTGTTTTGTATTTTTTTGTAATTGGACTTAAGTCCGTTAGTTTATAAATAAATAAATAAGTCATGTTTACGAATTGCTCAAGTTATAGAAATTAGTTAATTATTCGTTGCTATTTTTAATATCCTTCTTCTGGTGCCTTTGTAAATTGGCTATCGTCAGATCATTATCACCATGCACACTGCAGCCCGGAATAACTCCGCGGAACTGTACTCGTACCAGTTACGTACGTCTCGAAGCCACGAGGTGCAGCGTCTTTCTGTTTTACGTCTTACATCAATCTTTTCCTCGGTCATCCGATAAGTAATCTTGTACGTATCGCCCCTCATGGTGTGACCAAGCAATCGAAGTTTCTTCTTTTGATATCAGTCAGTGTGGCAGATACTAAGTATCGCCGGGCTGAAAGACCACCGTTCGGCATCGAAACGTTGCTTGAAATGGCTTTCGCCGTGTTTGGCGACCAGCGACATCTTTATATCCAGATTCTAGCCATCCTTCCCCTTTCACATCTCCTTCCCCTCCCCAATATCTTCAGCCTCACAACGTACCCGAATTGGGTATGCCGTAGTCTCACTGCCTCTAGACGCTTGGGAGCAGTTGGGACTCTGGTGCGGTATTCACTACAAAATTTAAAAATCTACATATTACTTAATCACCCTGTATATCCAGAGTATTTTGTGTATCGCTCATGTCAAAATAATACCTCCCATCCACCCATTTGTCAAAAGTGACTTTTCATTGTATTCTAGTACAAAATTGAAAAATACATTAATTTTTATATAGTGAATACCGCACAAGAGTCGCATCTGCTCCCAACCGTCTAGAGCCAGTGAGATTATGGCATCTCCAATAGGGGTATGTTGTGAGGCTGAAGGTAGTGGGGAGGGAAAGGAGATTAGGAAGAGGAAGGTTGGGGAGTACCTGGATATACAGCTCTGGTCACCAAACACGGCTAAAGCCATTTCAAGCAACGTTTCAATTCTGAATGGTGGTCTTTCACGAGGGCGATACTTAGAGTATCTACCAATATGGAACTCGCCGCAAATATACTATCTTTTCTTTTATATCGATTGAATGTGTTATGATGCATATTGATTAAATAAAATTTATTTGCGCACGCCAGGTTCGAAACCGTGACCTCTGGATTCGTAACCAAGCGTCTTACCACTCGACCATGCAGGTCATCAAACCTATAATTGGCCATATCTCGTAAGCCAAATTACATTTAAAGTATTTCCTTGTAAAGCCTTAAAACCAGTTATTCATCCCGATCGTCACAATTTATATTATACCCTTCCCCCACAATTAAAAGCTAAGATAAGGGTACATTAGAAATTATGCACATTTTTTTATAACTGTCATAAATTATGTGGCATGGTAAGTTTTTATGTGATTAAAAAAGTCAGATTCTCAAACAGTTTTTTGTGTCCCCACAAGGTATTGTTTTGTCACGAGTGATATAAATAAATATTCGATTTTTAAAAATTTCAATGTATTTTTATACCCGAATTATTTGTACAGAAAAAAAATGAGAGTACTGTTTTGGGGTCATTTCATACAATACGTTTTTGTTTTGTTTTGAAACTGCCATCCAAAAAGTTTATGTTCAAAATAAAAAATCGTCATGTTACCCTACCCACTCTCTTCTTCGTAGAAAAATAGCAACATTGAGAGAGGAGAAGGTGTACGAGGCCTGTTCAAAAGAAAAGGTGAATTTTGAATTTTCGCGGGTTGCGTACATTCGATTATCGTTTTTTTTTGTTATGTTGGTACACATATGTTAGCATTATCAGCCATTTTGGATTAGTGGTTTGTTTTTGACAACTGGAAAGGTTAGTCACGTTTTTGTGTGTTCTTCGATTTTTTTACTTTTGAAAAAATGGATCAAAGAATATGTATTAAATTTTGCGTTAAAAATGGAATAAAGTGCTCCAACGCACTTAAAATGTTGACCGTGGCATTCGGCGAGTCTACTTTGTGTCAAAAAAGTGTTTATAAGTGGTACAAGCGCTTTACAGAAGGCCGAGAAGATGTTAATGACGATGAGCGTCCTGGAGTTGTGGAAAAACAAATCATGGATTTTATTCTTTGATCCATTTTTTTCAAAAGTAAAAATTGAAGAACAAACAAAAACGTGACTAACCTTCCCAGTTGTCAAAAAAAAAACTACTAATCCAAAATGGCTGATAATGCTAACATATGATAAACATATGTGTACCAACATAAGAAAAAAAAATCGATAATCGAATGTACACAGCCCGCGGAAATTCAAAATTCACCTTTTCTTTTGAACAGGCCAAGTATCTAGGACGAGCGGAAAGAAAATTGTCTCCCAACCTGAAAGCGTGAAAAGTCAATAAAAAACTTTTCTGTTGAACATGAGTGTTCAGTTTTTAATAAACCTCACTGTATTACCAGTCACTCGACTAATATTTTATTCCGACATATTTATGAGCACGAAAACAACGGATAACTGTTTTAAATTCCGAGTGAATTCATAAATTAACGGTTTAACATTGTTTCTAAGCCGTTTTCCCACAACTCAACGGTTCGTTCTTACCTTAGAGTAACAATATAAAGAGACCGTACTAATTTGTGACAAATCGTTGACAAACTCGCAAAATATAGCTCTCTCTTTATGCTCGGTTCTATACGCATATGAGAAAAAGAGACAAACAATTGTTGAAACCAATACACGATTTGGGGCGTGCTGAATACCATGTCCGTAATATTTGATCTGTACGAGCTTCATTCTGGTTTGGAGTGTCAGGCGAACGGACTGTCAAAAGTGCGTAAATAGTTAAAAACTTGAGTTATTTTTTGTCCGATATCTAGCAAAACATCATGGCCATATGTGCTATACTTGGTTGCTTCAATCGAAGTACAAAAGGACCAAAAACAAACAGTTTTCACACGTATGTACCATAAAAATCGTCTTTTTTAGTTAGATCTCAAATATTTAACATTCTAACCTACAAAACAACTAGTAACTTACACCAATATGTAATTAATCTTTGGACTATTCGTTCCAATATAATAAACTTCCGTTTGAAATGAGTTTTAGTGGATTCGTAATATTTTTAACTTAGAGATATTTACTAGCTGTCACATAAGAAACCATTACAGTGGGGAATACCCATATTGTACGGCTTCTGAAAGTATCCCGGTCTCTTTCTTTCTCATGATACTAACGCTAAATTGTTGGCAAACAGATAAAGACAGAATAATGTTTATCTTTACGGTTTTCTTCGCATCCGATTGGCTGGAAGCATATACGTCATACCTCCCTTGGTCAATCCTTGGTCAAAAAGTGCGGACAAAATTTCGCAATGTTAGGTCTCTACGTTACTCTAAGGTTCTTACTCATTTAGCTCATTTGGGTTCGTGCTCGTGTCGTCTTGGCGTTAAATTTCCTGTGGTTAGGAAAATACACGTTACGTTATTTTCAACGGGGAGTATAAATATTTTTCACACCGAAGAATAAACTCTCTTTCTCGTATATTATTTCTCAAAAATGTTCCGCTTCTTTTAGATTTATTTTGGGTTTGTCAACTGTTTTAACGACAACTTTCGGGCGATAAGCTCCTTGGTTCCGAACCCAGACGTACCAGGCTCCACGGCAACACGTCGTGAGCAAATATTTGAAAGAAATTAATGTAGTTTTTTTCCACGTACGATATTAAATATTTTCAACAGAACACAACATTTTGCTGATGATGGTGTCTGAAAATTTAATAAAAAAAACAAATTTTCCTGTGTTCTAGTACTGCGTATAATTTGATTATAAATATCGTTTCTTTATTTGACGTATCGATACATTACTTACCGCGTATTTGTTATTGTTGTTGTGGTTGTGTTATCGATAAATAATGTTTTTGTCGGTAGAGTCTTTTCAGACCAGCCATTCATACCATAATACTATTGTCTTTCTCGGAAAAAACTGATATCATATGTTACAAAAATAACAATTATTTATTATTATTATTATTATTGTAGTAACTTGACAACCTGAGACAATACACGTGTATCACTTGTACACGGATCTCCCCGAACAGTAGTGACCATTGGTGACTTTTTAGATTGTATTTAAATAAAGATATATGAAGACACAAAATACAACCTAAAATAAAACTGCATGTTTTTGGATGGCTGTATCAACATGCTCACGATCGCAGTCATTTCGATATAAACCTTATCTAACCTAACAGGTGATGGGAAAAACTTAAAAGTTTTGTGAACGCTTCACGTACTACAATTTCTTTCAAATGAAACCTTCACGGTGAACGCTTCAATTGAACTAACAGTTCAATCGCTTAATTCGTACCGTAACATGTAGTGTAGCGTCTAGTGTAGGAATTAGGAGCTTGAGTGACTGCTTCATAGACTACATCGTTCGTTTGTGCAATCAGTTCGCAGTTCATACATTGCATCACGAACTAAACACTACAAAAATTGCGGCAATTTGTCAGAAGAGTAAATTTAAGTACTAAAATTGAAGTATTCGCTAGCGTTTGGAAAAACTTGAATGTTTTGTGAATGCTTCACGAATTGCTAGTTCTTTAAAATGAACCCTTCGCAGTGAACTCTTCAATTAAAGTCGAACTCGCAAAAAAGAGATTTGAATTTATCCGGTTATTTGTTTAGTTCTTTTTGGAACCGGTTCCTTGATATTCCTCGCTCAAAAAAAAGTACTAGTCGGTAGAGATTAAAAAACTAAAAGAACTGGAACTGGTTCATGCCGAAAAAAGTACGAAAAACACGTATTAGTCGGTAGAGATTTGAAAGTGAAAAGAACTGGAACTGGTTCCTCGCCAGAGCTAAGTTTAGATTGAAGTACTTTGAAGTCGAACTTCAATTGAAGTACTTGAAGTGAAGTACTTCTTTATAGGCTTGAAGTTCAACTTCAAAACTGAACTGCTGTAAATTGAAGTAGTTCTTTGTAATCTAACTTCATTTGAAGTATTTGTTAAATGAAATGAATGAAGTTTGAACTGCCGCAAAATGAAATAGTTCACACGGAGCAGTCAGAACGCTTAAATGAACTACCAACTTCAATTGAAGTATTCGTTCAATGAACGATGAATGAAGTAGGAACTGCTGCCAAAAGAAGTAGTTCTACAATACGCTAGTATTCGCACAGTGAGAAATGTGTGAATTGTGAACTGCCGCAAAATGAAGTAGTTCGCACAGAGCGGTGACATCGTTAAACCTAACCCAATAGATAGAGCGTATGTGGGATCGGCCAAATGGGATAGTGAAAAACGAAGATGAAAGCTGCTAAGTTAGGCTCGGTTAAGAGGGGTAAACGGGATACACAATGCAGTTGTGAACATGTCGATACAGCCATGCAGTTTTATTTTCGATTATGTTTTGCGTCTTTATAGCAGCTGTATACCTAAACAAATGCAACGACGGCCTCCATGATCGAGTGGTAAGACGCTCGACTACGAATCCAAAGGTCGCAGGTTCAAACCCGGCGTGCGCCAATAACTTTTATTTAATTAATATGTGTCATTACACATTTTAATTCATATAAAAATAATTTAAAAAAAGTATATTTGCGGCACGTTCACCACCATTCAGAATCGAAACGTTGCTTGAAATGGCTTTAGCCGTGTTTGGTGACCAGATCTGAATAGCCAGGTACTTTCGAACCTTCGTCTTCCCAATCTCCTTCCCCTCCCCACTACCTTCAGCCTCACAACATACCCTATTTGTGGATGCCATAGTCTCACTGGCTCTAGACGGTTGGGAGCAGTGGAGACTCTTGTGTGGTATTCATATAAAAAATATAAAAAAACTAAAGCAAGCAATGGTGAGTATATCGTCGCCGCAAAGGCAAAAGGGCTTAAGCGACACGTTGGTCCAAAATGAGTTAAATATGCTGTTTTGATCAGTTTTTTGCTCTCCATCGAATGCTCTGACTCTCGTTTAATTCTGAAGACCTTTACCATTTGGAAGAAGGCTTGACTGAAGCGACACAAGTTTGGACTTTTTTAGCTTTTTGTCGCTTCAGGTAATTCAGTGAGACCATTGAGTTACCTGAGTTAACTTTTTTTTTCAAAATCCAACCAGGTACTGAAGACTTAAAACTTTATTAAAAAAACAAAAAGTGCTTCGGTGTAAACTTCGCAAAATGGCGCTTCAGCCCGTTTGCCTTTCCGGCGACGATATCTTGAAGTCTGGATTTTATTTAGAAATTGTAAAAAAAAAAATACCCCTTGGCAATAGAGATCACACGTTTTATTACTTATTTAGTGGAAAAGGTGGATGTTTGTGTCTTTATCTTGAGTCTAGACCTGCAAATTCTACATAAACGCCTCGAAGACGTGCATTTACTGCGGCACGTAACGCTTTTTCGTATACTTTTCTCAAAACTCGAGTCTGTTTTATTTGAAAATTTGATGAACCGTAACAAAGGAATATATTTCAGAGATTGATTATAAAACAGTGGGGTTGGACAGGGCTTAGTGTTTGGTTGGCGGTCAGAGGTGATTGTGATTAGGAAATAAAGCACTTGAGGTAATTCCATAACAGATGAAAGAGAATAGTGGAATTATTATTTTAATCAAAATAACCCTACATTACAAACACCCACCAATATATTGCTGGGTGAGGTCGCATTATTTTGATTAAATTAATGTTACCCGGCTTCGCCCGAGTTTCAACATCCTTTTTCTTCTCACTGAACATTTTCAAAATTCACATAAATATCATGCTTTATCGTTAATATTTATTTTGATGCTTATTGGTCTGCATTGCTTAGGATTTTCTCCCGACGTTTTGGTAGTTTTTTTTTAGATTCGGTGGCTTGTAAGATGAAGTTTTAGAGCCGATTTTGAAGAGCAGCGTCATCAAATGAGATTCCTCAGAGATCGTTAGACATAGATTGGAAAATCTGTTGATTTAGGATTATGAGAATAGGGCATATATGAAATAATTCTCATCCGGGCGTCGTGGGTTCAATTTCTCTGCTAGTAAAGTCCTCCACCATTACGCAAGCGACATCTTCCGCTTATTATGATTAGGAAGGTAGTAGAATTTTTTCAAATTATTGGCAGGCTATTCGTAATCCGGGAATGTTGTCTTTACTTAAAAAAATAATGAAAACCTAGCCTCTTTTGTAATTTAGCAGTCCAATGGCGCTATCTTCATTAACTGCACAAACGGCCTCCGATGGTCAAACCTCGTCGATTAAGCTTTAACAAAAGGAAAAATAGTTTCCCTTTTATATTACTCTATATTCTCTAGTCAGTAATGAATTAATTAAATTACTTTAAGCAAATTAAAGACGTTTTCAATAAAATAATAATATAGCATTAAAATCACCAATAAAATTAAATCTTTATCATAAACCCTACGAATTTATGCTTCAACCAGTTATACAATCTGTAGTTTTTCTCTTAAAGTATTATGTATTCTTCGAAATGCCTCCTTTCCTCCGCTACCTATCTGCATAAACCAATATTCCAACCTTTTTCACTCCGTCGCGTTCTAAATTGCCCGGAGTAGGATAGCGCCGAGGCGATATTGCCAAGCGGGCTTGGGCTTAAGCTGTTAAGGCAACTTTCAGTGCATATTGAAATACTGAAAGCGCAGAAGGAAATAACCTACATAATGTATTAAAAAATACAATAACTAAAGTTAAATGATTATTTTTTTATCCCTTATGAAACTTATCGAGAAATATGGTAAAATTTTATAAACTTATCTATGCAAACGGCCAAAGAGTATGTAACTAAGGAACTAATTTATTTGAACTTGTAATCACAATATATATAATAGCGACGTCCCTGACTACATAGATATTAAAACAAAACAAAAAAACTTTTAAAATCAAGATGTTTATCCATTATCTTATCTAATAGTTTGACAGCTTCTTCAAAGATGCGGCTTATTTCATGTTGTTAAAGGAATATATTAAGATTTACTAACTTTGTTTCGACATAAAAAGCTCATTAAAAACAGCTCCTCCAGGAGCTTAATTCCTTCTGCCCCGCTGTAAAATTAATTATAGATTTGAGATTTATTTCCTTTTGCCAGTGGGAGCATTTCGCCACAGATTTTGTAATAGAGCAATAAAGTGGTTTTCGCGAAACTCTGGCTATCACCCTTTCGCAGTTGTTATTTTTTACAATCCGCGAAATTACCCCCCAGGCATCTGTGCCTTACTTTATTATCTGCTGTGGATATTATAATACATTTAGGAATAAGCACGTTCATTTATACTCACATCATATATTATTCCCTCCAAGCGTACACCTAAATTATTACATTCAATGAAGGCGGCTTTTTCGGTTGAATATGTTATAAAACGACAAATGATACAATATTTTAACAGATTTATCCGTAACTTCGCAGGTAATCACTTTTATTTAGTTTATGTCCCAATATTGTAATGCTGAAGGAAAAAGTTGGCGTGAAAAACATTGCTTACGATTATAAATATTTTTATTTTCGATGTGTACCTTACTAAGGTTCCATTTGTCCGGAGTCGGTATAGGTCTCACCACGAGAGTTGGTGCCGGCTAATACTCTCAGAGATGCATAGCTTACGTACAGCGTGTCGAACTGAATGAATAGGACACGCTTTAAGTGCATTTACAATATCAACATAAACACTCGCTGTCCCTTTTCCACTAGTGACAATAAGTAGGCGTAAACAAGACAAAGGGCTCTTTCTTTATGACACATGGTAAATACATCGTCACTGGAGCGTATACCGATACACAATAAACCCAACGCTATGCATGTATTGTTTGTTTCAACTCTCGTTGCGCCAGCTATACTACTATGTCATCCCCATTTTGAGAATGTTGTTAAGGTGACAGTAATGTGGCAGGGGAAGGATAAGGGTACGAATGTAGTTAGGAGGCACCTGATTATTCAGATCTGGTCACTGAACAAAACTAACGCCATTTCAAGCAACGTTTCAATTGTGAATGGCGATCTCTTACTAGGGCAGTACGAAGAATATTGTATTATTAAAATATATACCTACACATTCTTAAAAATCATCATTTTTTTCTTCCTGTAAATTTTTCCAAAGTTGTATTACGCAAGATTGAACTTTTATCCATCAATACCATATTTTGAAAAGGTTCTTTAAAAAAATAAATTCAGATACTTACCATAAAATATTTCTGTCAAAAATTAAGATAACTGCAAAAAACATAGGCCTTAGTTGAGACACTGATCCAGTTTAATCTCTGAAATAGCGCGTGTCTTATTTATCAATGAGATCTAGTAAATGAAAAGAAGAAAACCTTGATAATAGTATTTAATATTTAAGTTATTTCCCAGACGTCGTCATAATTTGCGACACCTGGTCGAACTTTATGTGACGAAAGGAAACTTAGATTTTCTCAGCTTTTAAATTTATATTCGATGGATTTGTCTATACGATAACGTGAAAATTTTACAGTATTAAAATTTAGTATTTTTGTCATGTCGCAACTGAAGATTTAAATGATAAGAAGGACAGAGCGGCATAGAAGAGCACTGAGCGTGTGAGCCAACATGCTCGCCGGAAGATTCAACAGGCGCAATCCTTCGGTAAAGAAACAGTTATTCCAGATTATTGCATGTGCATGTACACTTGCAAACTCTGGGCCAGATACACACGAGGAGTCATGAACACGCTCCAAGTACAGTATAACTGGGAGTACAGGGCGCTGTTTGGCCTCCCTTGGCGATGCAGCGCCTCGCAGATGTTCGCAGAGGGAAGGGTGCGTGGGTTCACTGCTTTGATGCGTCACAGAGTGGCCGGAACAAGTCACCGCTACCGGAAATCCGAGAACACTCTCGTCCAGGCCTCAGAGCAATAATATACCAGGAGGGATAGCTTTTCGAAACAGTGTAATCAGGATTGTTGTTTTTTTCCTGACTTGGGCATGGCTAGGGTTTTCATGGACACACATTTTTACATCCATTCATAGCACATGTCGACATAATATTTTTTTTATTTATATAACCACTTTTTCACAGTATTTTTATCAACAAAAATATAGGATATAACCTCAAAAACCGTTAAGTTATGTCGCATAACAAAACGTAGTGGGCGGAGACGCGAGAGACGGAAAATATGCTTACATACCTAAAAGTGGTGCGATATTATGTTACAACTTGTCTTGTCTCTTTCCCTCCCGCGGTTTACAACGTAAAAATCCGGAGAAAGTGATTTATCGTAAATTTGTATAGGTTGGGTAAAAATATTTAGCTCTCTCTCCATATATATTCTTATTCCAAGGTCCAGGCTGTCGCCCAGTGGCACATCGCACCTCTACATCATAGACATTCCCTTAAGCCACTGCAATACAAGTGCTTAATGTACATATACTTTAATGTTTACTCGTAAAGTCTATTGTTTATTGCTATTTTATGTTATCATGTTCATTATTATCTATTTTTTTTATTACGTTATCTCTTTCTTTTGTATTATTCTTATCTATTATTTATATGACAGACAGAGTATTGCACTCGACGCTCTGTACCGCTGAAGAAAACAATTTATTATTAAAATCTATTATATTTTTTGGTCCTCGTGTGTTACACACCCAGCATTAAGCCAGTTGTTTAAAGCTTTCATAATTATTTTGGCAACAGTGTATCTTACTATTAAAAATAACGTAACTTCGATATTATTGTGGAAATAAGATCTGATAATATTTCGAACTAAAGTAATAACAGAAATTTCAAATATCAAGGCTATCCTAGAAGAGTTTTAGGGGAGGTTATAGTATATTTGCGACGAAAATAGAATACAATATTTGGTTATGTTATAGTAAATTGCCCTAATGAAAATATAAATTCAATATTTGTGTTTGTTGGAATCATCTATATTATAAATGTCGGTGGTGCTTATATGTAAACAAAAAATAATTGTTTATGTACATTATTATATTTTAAACTCACTTTTGGGAAGAATAGAAGATTCATCACTGTACCACACATCAATTACTGTAGCGGCATTTTATTCTTAGCCAACGATGGATGTATGAAGCAAATAACAATACTACAAAATAGAGCTATAAGAATTGAATTGAAAAAAAAATAGATAAACAAAAGTCAAGGAAATGTTGAAGGACTTAAATATATTTTCGTTTAAACAAATTATTTAATTCAACACTATGAATAGAAACCAAATAAGACTAACTTTCAGAAAAAAATCATTGATGTACGAAGCTATTGAGACATAAAATTACGAATTACCAAATGATATTAAATTAGAAAAAAATATTTAACAAAATATAAATGATGTTTAAAAAATATATTATTTTAGAAATATTGTTTTAGAACCTATTATCGCTGGAAAGGCAAAAGGGCTGAAGCGCCATTTTGTGAAGTTTACACCAGAGCCCTTTAAAGTTTCTTAAGTTTTACAATAAAATTCATAAGTCTTCAGTACCTGGTTGAATTTTCATAAAAAAAGTTTACTTAGATAATTGAATGCTCTCACTGAGTTACCTGAAGCGACAAAAAGCAAAAAAAATTCCTAAACTTGTGTCGCTTGAATCACCTTCTCCCAAACGGTAAATATATTTTAGATGGCTGAAGGGTCACAAAAGTCTTCAGAATCAAACGAGAGTCAGAGCATTTGATGTAGAAAAAATAACTGATAAAAACTGCATATTTAACTCATTTTTTATCAAAATGTTAAGCCCTTTTGCCTTTCCAGCGACAACGTGTATTATTATTTATTTATGTACTATTTTCAAATAAATAAATGCAATTAGAATTCGTTACGCGATGTTGGTACTCCTTTCACACGAAGGTGCTATCCAACATGACGTTTATATTAATGCGGGACCCGTTTCGTTGTGGTCGTATAATAAACAAGTACCAGTTTGCTTATCTTTGACTGGCTGAATAATGGCTAAGAGAAACTACGCAAGTAATGTATTAATATTTTCATGAATGTTGGAAATATCACTGTGTTCTTAAAAACGAAAACCCCCGTAGTTCAGTTGAAGGTAGGGGATGAATAACAAATAATTGAAGGTTATATTTTAATTGCTTTAAACACTAATGAAACCTTTTGGGGAAACGCTACGTGAGCTTACGTCATTAAAACCCCCATTTTACTTACTGCCACTAATTCGAATTAAATTGTATAGGCTTAAAACGTTTTCAAATATACATTTTTCGGATACTTAATTCAGTTGATTGAATATTGAATATTTTATTTATTTAAAAAAAATTGTACTGACGTTTTCAACCCTTATTTTGGCACTTACATATATATTACACTAAATTTGCTATCTTAAAAAAAAAAATTTTAACATTTTTAGTAATGACAACACTTTAGAAAATCTCTTCTTTATCGTCCCGTCAATTGCTGATATGTACCTATGGTCAGTTTAAATAAATGTTGTATCTTATAATATTATCTTTAACCTGATATTATATTTTTCACCTAGCCAAGATGATTAATGATTTTCTTGTGAAGTGTAAACTATAATAATTTCAAAAAAACATATTCAAAAAAGCATTTGTATTACCTACAGCATAGTTAAAACTGACTTGAATGTCATCAAAACAGAATCAATTATTGAAATTTTGTTGCCTTAATTCGTGTGCTTTTAGTGGCAAACAAAAGCGTTACAAAGCACCACAACGGAATACGAGTACAGTACTTGCTTTGGAAAATATATCAAGTTTAAATTATTCAAATCAACCATGTTTGAAGCTATGTCAACTTTCTTTCTTTCGTCTGCTTTATGTGGAAAAAACAACGACGTCATCGTCTCTATTTCATTGGAAACTCGATATTCCTATTTTTAGACAGATTTTCTTTACGCGGCCCGAAACAATAAGGGTCATTGTCACAGCCTGCCTAACCATAAAAATATTGACCTAAGTAATTCGAACATTTCGTTCTGAGCCACTTTCATATGTCCCTTCAATTTCGGTCAAGGTGAAAGAAGACGGAGGCAATTATACAAAAAGAGCAAAAAAACATTTATATAAGAAATTCCTTTTATTAAGTACGTTTCTCCCTTTTTGTTCGTGGCGCTTATTTTACTTTGAGTGTTCTGAATTTCTGGTTTAGTGCAGTCAAGGGGTGTGGGAAACTGAGAGGGAAAGCGCGTCGAGTGAAAGGGAACGCTCTGCTTCTGACCCGCTTTACCCTCCCCTGGATGTAATACGTAGGCTGTGACGTCAGTCGGTTGTGTCAATATTATGATTGCGTATAATAACACCGCGTAGAGTCTGTTCGCAGGATGTAAACACTAACGCGTATCTATTGCTATGTATATTCTATTGAAAATAAAATAGCCTCTTATCTGTGTTATTATTATTCATTTATTTAAAATATATATCTATAAAACAGTTGCATACCATAGACGATAGATAAACAAATATAATTAATTTTAGAATGGTCACAAATAGTGTAGAAGTTTTATTTTTTACGTGAATACTGCACAATGGCATCGGGACTATTGCATCCTAAACTGAGATATGTTGTGAGGCTGAAGGTAGTGGGGAGGGGAAGAAGATTGGGAAGAGGATGATTGGAATGTATCTGACTATTCAGATCTGGTTTCTAAACATTTCTAAAACCATTTCAAGCAACGTTCGATTCTTGGTAGTGGTATTAACCAGGGCAATACTGAGAGTATCCTCCACTCTGGAACGTGCCGCAAATACACGAGGTATAATAATAATAATAATAATAATAATAATATTATAATATTTGGATTTTTATAGCGCCGTTTTTGTGAAAAATCACCTCAAGGGCGCTGTACAGATCTCGTTAAATTGTAATGTTTATGTAAGATGGAATGCGACCGCCCCAAAAAATTTAGACCAACGTGGGCAAATGTCATCTGGCTGTCGTAAGGGTGTCACTTGGGTGATTTGTTGGATGCCTGGTTCGCTCGCGTTCGGGAACAGTCGGTCGAGATCGGTACTCCCCCGCCCCCCCTGCCGGTTTCCGGGCCGGCGGTCGAAGGGACACATCTGGACAAGGGTCAAAGCAAGTGACCATTCTGGGCTATGGAACTGCATTTAAAACACTGATATTTAAAGATTAAAATATTTTCTAAAAAATCGAAATTACGTCGAAACTAGTCACTTTAAAATTATTTAGAGTTTATTCACTTAACCTATACCCAACAACGGTAATTTTAGTGTAATTTTAAAGAAGTAATTTGTAATCTAAATTTATCTAGGTATATATTATTTTGTATTATCAAATGTGAAATAACAAACATTAATTAAATAAAATTCATTTATTAACACCGGGAAGAAATTTAGAATACGAGTACTCCTTAATAACACTTTCAGTTTAGCAGATTGGAATAGTTCTTGTTTCTGGGCCTAGAGGATGCGGGTTCAATACCCGGCCAAAGTTTATTTTTATTTTTAATAAATATATTAAAGCCCATTTATATGCTGTGGAAGTTGATAGTGCTCTGGTGAGAGTCCACTATTAAAAAGTCAAATGTTGCTTGAAATGGCTTTGGCTTTATTTAGTTACTAGATTTGAAAAGCCTGGACCTTCCATATCTATCTTTCTCTCTCTCTCAGCTCTTCTTCATACTTTTCTCCTCCCCTATTTCCTTCAACCCAAAGATATTCCCCAATAATTGGGGATGGCTGTTTCCCTGGCATAAAATTAAATAAACGTTCGTTTCATAAATGTTTCGTTTTCTTGCGTTGTTAAATTTACACTGGGATAACACAAAGACCGGTTGGTAGCCAAGTGTACAAATGCGTCGCGTGTTAAACCCTCTGCTAGATAAGTCCTCCATCATTGTACAAGCAATTTTTTCCGCTTATAATGATGAATGTATTCTATAGATGGAGGAATTCAAATGTAAAAATAAAAAAAAAAAACATGTTGACTGTGTTTAGGTCAAAGGCGCTTTCCACAGTTATTCCAGTGGTTTGAACTCGATGATTAGCACCTTTATGATTTTTCACCGTTACCACTTCAAATAATCGCCCCCGTTAACCACCGATTCTCGGCCTCTTTCAGCGTTTGATCAAATTATGATCAGGTGTCAAGCATAACAACATGGCCAAGGCTTATTATCACTAAGGCTTGAATTTTCTTGCAAAAAAGTGGAATAACGCCTTCGACCTAAACACGGTCGTTATCATCAAAATGTTGGGTAGGAACAAAACATTTTTGGCTGGAAAATACTTATAATCAAAATATTTTGGTATGTAAATTTACTAAATCTGAACAAAAATCTCGCTTCACCGCTATCACTTGTCTACCCGTATTTTCTTTGTTATTGTTGTTGTCTGAAAACATTACTCGCTTTAAATTTATTTTCAACGTCGTAGTTATTATATTTATGTGTTTATTTAACAAGAACTCATAAAAACAGTTGATCACCAAACACATTAAGAGATAAATGATATAAAAATATTGTAGATACATGCATAGTATAAAAAAAGAAATTATACATTTATATACACCTCACATATAGACAAGGTATTATATATCCGAAGAAGTTATATAAGTACAAACTGAAGTAGTGTGACGCACTATATATGATATAATAACGCATTAAGGATCAGCACCCAAAATGGTAGTTAACGCAATACTGCATACGATTTATCTGTAAATTCTACATTTGCAGCTTGGAAAATGTCTAAGGTTTCCAGGAATAAAATAATTAAGCTGCATTCCTTTAAATTCAACGAAAAACATGCTAAAATGTCATTAAAAAGTGCAATTGTGCCGTTTAACCTGAAGTTTCAGTATAAATTTCATAAATAATTTAATAGATAACAGTAAAAAAAATGTATTCACAAGAAACCTTAGACATTTACCTAACTATCTGTATAGAAGTAACAGGTAAATCATTTCTAGTATTGCTTGTATTAGAAAGCCAAAAAGTGTGTATTTATGGGTGCGGAACCTTAAAGGTGCTTGGTTTTCTATTAAAATCCTTTCTGTGGTTTCGTAACACTTGCAGCGGAAATCATTTCTACTCTCGTTTCGGATTCCAATGGCTTCCTTCGGTTATGAGGGTTATTTTTAGCATCTCATTTCACCCTCTTCCACTTCTCTAATACCTACCACACACCTAGTTATTATAAAATTGTATAGTTTTTTCTCGCTTAATGTTTAAATTTTTATTATTATTTAGAAGTCTCGCATTGAAGACATGAACACAAACGATTTTTTCTGGGTTGCAGCCTGCAGGGTGAAGATTGCCTTGATGATAGCCAACCTGACAACTGAACGGCCTTCGTGGTCGAGTAGTAGGACGCTCGACCACGAATTCAGAGGTCGCGGGTTGAAACGGGTGAAAGACCACCATTCAGAATCGAAACGTAGTTTGAAATGGCTTTAGCCGTGTTTGGTGACTGGATATAAATAAACAGGTACTTCCTACCCTTCCTCTTCCCCGTCTCTTTCCCTTCCCCGCACTACCTTCAGCCTCACAACTCACCCCAATTGGGGATGCAATAGTGGCTCACTGGCTCTAGACGGTTGGGAGCAGTTGGGACTCTATTGCGGCATTTACAGAGGTGCAATTGGCAAAGGTGAATTTTGCAACCTAAAAGGTGTCACACGTAAGAATAATAATTACATTTAGCAAAATGTCCGCCCATATAAGTTACTAATCAATGATCATCATGTTATTTCCCCCGAGGGAATGGTTGAGAAGTATGTGCCCTGGCACCCTCTTATATATTTTTACGACTGTTGCATTGATTTGATACTCCCTATGCCAGACGGCTCCGGCGCGCAAGAACTGCGTACCTATAGGCAGCGGTCTTTTGTGCTTTAAGGCAGGACTGGTTCAGGTTTTCCGGTGGGTCGAGGTAAAAATATGGTTTCAAGAAGCTATTTTCATCAAATCTGGAGTTAACAGGAATAACGAACAGTTGTAAGATCAGAAACATCAAAACGCATTATCATTCATTACAATCTTGGAGTAACAATATATGGAGAGAGAGCTAATTATTTTTACCCAACCTATACAAATTTGGGATAAATCACTTTCTCTGGGTTTTTACGTCGTACACCATGAGAAAGAAAGAGACAGCAATTTTTGCCAAATTATCACACCGCTTTAAAGTACTGTAAGGATGTTCTTCGTGTCCCGCGTCTCCGTTGAAACCGCCCTCACGTTTTCATATGTGACATAAATGGACATAAGTCATAAGTTACATGTTTTATATATTTTTTAACAATATTGTGAAAAGTGGTTTTACGAATAAACAAAAACATTATGTCGGCATGTGCTATGAATGGATGTATAAATACCCTTGTCCTAGTCCTGGCCACGCCCAGGTCTAGCCTAGTCCGGCAAAACTCATCAAAATTGACTACAGCAGTGCTTTCTCTCGTATATTATTGCTCTGAGAGTACAACAATCTTTTCTGAGAAACATCTCAAGGCCCAGCACCCAAGAATGACGCTAAACGTCACTTTGTAGCATTCTCATACAAGCAATACTACAAATAATTTATCTGCAAATTTTATATGGGTAGTTAGAAAAATTCTGAGGTTTCCAGCGAATACAATTTTTTAACTGTGATTCCCTAAAACATGTAAAACATACTGAAATATCAGTAAATCGTACAGTTTTAAAACCAGCAAAGGCATTTTGAACTTTTTACCTAAAGTTCCAGTATGCATTACATAAAGAATTTTAAAGATTACTTTATAAGAATTGTATTCACTGGAAACCTTAGACATTTTTCTAACTACCTGTATAAAATTGACAGATAGAGAATTTGTAGTTTTCCTTGTACTAGAAAACCAAAAAAATGTGTATTTTGGGTGCTGACCTTTAACGTACATGGTTTTCTACACGAATGCCTTTAGATCTATGCTCTACTCCAATCAGTGTTATTTTGTCTTTCCCCTGCCTTTTCCATGCCTCATATGTTTGTCTGAATTTTACGTTACAAGAGCCTTGCATCACTTTCAGTCGTGTACCATATTTTTTTATAACAATACACTGCCTTCCCTTCTACTATTGTAATTTGACGGATATTTTCGCATGACTTCATTCAGTCAACTTTCAACCACACTCTGCCTGTAATACGTTTTACGAAATTCGGTTTATATGGTTTTTCACACGAGAATTTCATTTCTGTCGCATTGGGTCATATCCACAGTGCTTTCAGGTATTTATCATAATATCTTTCATAAAAAAACACTGCCTTTCGCCATTATAAGGAACAGCCGTCACTTTCCACCTTTCCAGTGGCCGTTAACGCGGCCCGATTATGCAACGCGCTTCTAGTGGAGTTCCGTCCGCCCCCGCCTTCCCTCGGCCAGGCCCGTTGCAGCCCCCGCCCGCTGCACCGTCGGGAGGCTTGGCGGGCGGGGGCGGGCGAAATAACGGCCCCGCGCACGCTGGCACCGTCAGGGCCGCGGCCCCTGGCGATCTGGGTCACCGCCTCTGCTGTTGCTACCCGGGGATGCATGCAGCTGGATGCAACGAGGGCACGTCCCCCAATTCTTTGTAAATGTGCTCTTAGTGTCGCTGTGGGAATGCTGTACCAACGCAAAAGCGAAATAAAACCCCAAAATACGAGAAAATATCCTAATTATTTTCACGCCCCGACCCCTTGGTATCACAGGGTTCCATCTGACACGGCAATGTCATGCGATAATGGGCTCTATATAAAGTTACTTTAGAGTTTATCATCGCATAGCAGATGCATCGCGGTGTCAGGTGGAACCTTGTTATTCCAAGGGCCCGACCTCTTAATCTTTATAAACCTAACCATTTTATTTTTCACGTTATTTTGTTTGAGAACCCAACAGTTTACACATAATATTATGATATATTTTCGTAGAAAGCAATCACTTTGTGGTTTGACACATTTAATGAAAATGAAATAATAACTTTGTATAAGACCACAGATTTTATTTAATTTTTTATGACCAACCGGTTTCGCTTAGCCTAAGCATCATCAGGGTACAAGATTATAAACAAAAAATGCAAAGTGTGCGGTTCTGTCTGTATATATAACCGCACACTTCGTATTTTTTGTTTAGTTTAATTTTGTACCCTGATGATGCTTAAGCTAAGCGAGACCAAGTCGGCCATGAAAATAAAATTTGTGGTCTTATACAAAGTTATTATTTCATTTTCATTATGATATTACGAATATTGTAGATTCCTTCAAAATGAAACCAACTAAGCATCAGTAAGTTGGTCTAGCGGCCATAGCGTCGGGTTACCCAGGCGTCGCGGGTTCAACACTTTGCTAGCTAAATCATCCATCATTACACGAGCAGGTTTTTCCGCTTATTACGATGACTATAGAAGGAACTCAAATATTGTCAGGTTATTCATTTTAACTGAGTATTTTTGTATTCAGTATTGTTGTAATGATCGCTGATGCGATCGACAGAATGCTCCTTGGGTAAGGCGCGCTTTTGTTCGGTGATGTTGAATAAAATACAATCACTTTCACTTGAATACTTTTTATTGGAAGAATTGATATAATATTATAATTAAACCTTTAACTGAACATAGTTTACTACTGCACGGGAGTGCGATGAGAATTTTAAATGTGGAATGATTGGTTTTACAGAATAGCTCTGGCTTTATACTTGCATTAAATACCTGTATGTACGTGGTGAAACTAAAAGTATCAGAGTCCAAACATGTGGTCTATGGAATAATACATGTCAAAGGGAATTTTAGAAAGCGATGTTAGGATATAATTTAAGAATTAGACAGGAAGACATTAAGGGATGCAATTAGGATACAATAAGAGATTGATATAAATGTAAAGTAACATGGGTAAGTTGCACATTACATTATAATTCAAAATTACCCACAATATACGATTAGATTAAGATGGGTAGTCATGAGGAAGATTTATAAAATACGCATTTAAGAACGACGCCGCACCACAAGTAAATTTCCGCATTAGTATCGTGCAGGGGGAAGATTGCCTTGATGCTAAGAAAACTCAGATAAGAAAGGGCACCACCAGAATAAAAAGAAAAACTAAACCTATTAAAAATATTAGGTTTATTCAAATAAAATCTACTTACTAAAATGTTGTAAAATGAATGGACATAATTTTTAAAGAAGTAAATTATATGTTCACAGACAATAATGCTTTGCATAAGCTATTACTGGTTCGCCCATTACACTTTGGGGTATGAGGTGTTTAATTAGCGAGGTCAAACTGGCAGTTGAATGTGTGATCCGCGAAAATAAATTATTTTTGTCCAAAACTTGTGCTAAAATTTAAATTGGTATGGTAAATTTGCACCTCGTTAAGTAGTTGATGGAATATACTCGCAAAATTGTCCTGACCATAGACCACTATTCAAAATTAACGTATTGTTTGAAAAAGTCTCCTATATGATTGAAATAACCAAATATTAAACTTTTTTCCTCTGTTTATTGTTAGACCGGACCGATTTCAACCTGTAGCGGTCACCTTCAGACTGGTATAATGTATATTACTTAAACTAGGGGTGGATAACAATTCGATTATGTAAATTTTATTGATAAACATTGCCACATCATTATTTTATAAACTGTAGAGTTTAAGACCTTTTTAAATTTATTTATAATATAATTTTATATATCTAGTTTAAAAAAAAACTATATTTTTTATCACATCTGAATAGCAAAGTACTTCCCAACCTTTGTATTCTCCATCTACTTATCTTCCCCACGTTCTTCAGCGTTTATAATGAATTCGAAATACACATTTAATAAAGGGTATCATCTATCCAATGGCCGACTTCTACCAATGATTCTTAACTTTCGTAATCACTCGACAAGTTTTAATTCGATGTTCAGTCTCAAATTACACACTAATATTATTATAAGGTGATGTACGGGACAATGTTATCACTTTGGTTGATACGAACAACTTTAGATCAGCAAACATACACCATCCATGTTTATTCATTCTCAGAACAATGAACTTGGTGTTGTTCTAATCTAAGAATGCGTATTGTGTTTATAGTTCTCATATCATTGCTTATTAACACCGGTTCGAGCAATTATTAACGTCTGGCTTCTGATATTTTTGTGATGAATACTTCAACTTACATAGATACTTTTTAAGTTTAATTTTGTTCTTAGATACCACCGTTTTGGTAGAGGTTATAGTCGAACGTTACCAACAAATTTTCTCAAAATTTCGTCCCGATCTTAGCCTCCGAGTGTTCAAAACACGACCCTTAGGCTCGACGTATTCCATTCCGCTTTGACCTCCGCCAACTCTCCTCCACCATACGAAGGAGAAGAAGAACGTATCAGAAACAAGAACGGACAATGTTTAACCGCTCTAAAATATGGCAAAGTAGAACTGAAGCGAAACAGCCACATCGATTCATACATTTGAAATGAAACAGTGCGGTAAGAATTATGAGAAAAAAATTATCGTCTTTTCAGACTCACGGGAGCTTTAAGCAGGTGGAAAAAAATGAAAACATTTGTTTGGGACGTTAATGTGATACCTAGAGCACATGCGCAGATTAATAAAATTCAAAGCACTTTTGAAATGTGCCCCGCCACTCGCGGTATTTTTCCTGTGCAAACGTATCGAACTGTGTCAGCGTTCTATACATGCCAAAAATTTAATTATAAATCATGCATCACGCAATAACTTTGCCGTTAAGTGATATTGTTCGCACTTTAACCTTGAAAAATTCATTTTGAATTAGGTATAGAAATATATTTTATTCCAATATTAGGTATATTTCCCCGTGAACTCATAACATTTCTCATTATTCTTTTATCACCTTCTTAGTTGTCGTTTTGCGTCTTTCAATTCATATTCTCTCTTTCTCTCTGTTCCTTTGTTATAATTTAAATTATGTTCTTTTGTTTTCTTACTGTTCTCTTATTTTATATTGGGCTTCTTCACACACTATGTATTTTTTGTTTAGTTTAATTTTGTACCTTGATGATGCCTATACCAACCACATGCATTTTAGGTACAAGCGAACATCTGAAAGACTCAGTCACGATATTATTCTTACAATTAAATAGAATTTCGGATCGAGTAGTTCTCGTTGGTATATGAAAGGCAATGACTTTATTATGCAACCAATGTCTTTTTCGACATTAACTCCATACAGGTGGCCACGAGGAAAATAATTTCTCAGAGTGCATGTCTGTCTATGACTGTCATTGTTTGAATTTCATATTTAAATAATGGTTGTTGTTTTTACTATAAAACGCTTTTAAATAAACACAGTTGAATAGCATCACTTTAGCACTGTAACTCTTGGCTGTTTCGAAAATTCACGAAAGCCACATTTCGTATTTACTAACCGCCTTACTTTGCGCCCCTGAGGTGATTTTTCACAAAAACAGCGCTGTACAAATTATCCAAATATTATTATTATTACTTATAAACGAGGTGTAAATGTTACGCGTGGTGTAAGTTCGAAATAGCGAAAAACTTGCCTTATAACCACGGCTTATGCGTCTAATTTAATAGCCTACGTTCGGTGAAACTGAACCAACGCTGAACCAGCGCGAAAAAATCTAATAAGTGAGACGGTCAAAGTTTAAACAGCAGGCGAATTTGTAACAAAAAGCCTCTAGCGTTAGAATCAATGACCGAGTAATAAAATACGAGTTCCCCAACAGTCCGGCATGGAAATAATCGATTATCAATCGCACGATCCAAATGCAACTCTACATACATTTACGCGAGGGAGGCATTAAAGCAGGGATGGAATATATTTTTTTGTAATACTCCCAAGTTTGTGCACGACGATATTATCCCGTCGTGGTGCTTTCGCAGCTGCCTGACGTGTTTTAGTCTTTCTTGTTATTTTTCGCCAAATAAGTAGGATATTTCACAAATTAATTCTTTAAAATTACATTGTTGTGTATAGGTTAATAAACTCTAAATAATTTTAAAGTGACTAGTTTCGACGTAATTTCGATTTTTAAGAAAATATTTTAATCTTTAAATATCAGTATTTTAAATGCAGTGCCATAGCCCAGAATGGTCACTTGCTTTGACCCTTGTCCAGATGTGTCCCTTCGACCGCCGGCCCGGGAACTGGAACTGGGGCGGGGGAGTGCCGATCTCGACTGACTGTTCCCGAACGCGAGCGAACCAGGCATCCAACAAATCATCCAAGTGACACCATAGACAGCCAGATGACATTTGCCCACGTTGGTCTAAATCTATCGGGGCGGCCGCATTCCATCTTACATAAACATTACAATTTAACAAGATCTGTACAGCGCCCTTGAGATGATTTTTCACAAAAACGGCGCTATAAAAATCATCAAAATATTATTATTATTATTATGTGAATGTTTTTGTGTGTTAAATTGTAGCATATATCGCTGTGCTAGTTCAATACTATACAAGTATTTTTTTTTACTTATCGGTGTTTCCTGATTTCTTATAACATAAGAAATCAAAATACACCCATAAGTCAAAAAAAATTTTTTTGGACTTGTTATAGTATTGAACTAGAACCAGCGATACGTATTTAATTATTTTTCGTAAATTCTGCAGAACGTTCAAATTAAAAAAAATAATCAACAGTATCTATTTGTGTATGAAAACAAAACATGCAATCATGAAAAGAAGCAATTGAAAACAATAAAATAATTTTATTATTTCAAACAAAAATATTTTTTGAAATATAGAAAAAAACAATATAAAATGTTGATTAACCATAATTGATTTAATTTCTGTGTATGTATGACCGTTCTAGTGTGACCTTTTCAAATTTAGCACTGATGTCAATTGAAATTATCAAATTTCCAAAACAATATTTTCAAATCTACTTCAGCAGACATTATTTTACATTTGAAATGAAATTAATATTTTTTCTTGGCGAGTCAAGTTACGTTCCATGTTTCACGGGTAACAGTAACAACTAGTATCAATATAATGATATATTTTTTAAGCTCCATAGCTCACGATGGAAATAATAGAAGCAGAAAACCCAGTTCACCTAACTAGAAATTTAGATTTGTACAGCGCCCTTGAGGTGATTTTTTACAAAAACGGCGCTATATAAATTATCCAAATATTATTCACCTAGAAATTCTAGAAAAAAAACTGTAAAAATTTCATAATACCAAAACTCACCGCTCGAGAGTGCGTGCTGCGTGAGAAAAAAAAAATCAAATTAAAATTTTTATTCCCCTGATGTTAAAACTTTTACCCCATTTCTCGGTAATTCTCCCCGGTTTCCCGATCCGCCCGCGTTGAATGATTGATCGGTTGGCCTTAACACGTAAAACTGTTGAACGTTCATAGGTTCAGGTTTATTTATATTAGATGCGCGAGTTTTAGAACAGACCGCGAAGGGATTCCTAATGGTGGACCGCTAAACGAAGGTCTTCTTTCGTGATGAAATCTCACAGCTGGAATAATCAGATGTAGGAGTCTGCTATTCGAGATCTGGTCAGTGTGGTCTCGAAACCTTACCATTTCATTAATTTTTACGACCATATTTTTGTATTGTAGTAAAATGTGCAATATATTACTGGTCACAGCGCTCTTAACATAAATAAAATCTTGTAAACTTAAACGATAACGTTCAATATTGTTTGTTGATATTAATGTTATAACTTTATCAACAAATCTATTAATTCATTTTTTTGGGAGACAAACAGCTTACATAAAAAAAGAAATGTCGAATGTCTTAGTCTTATGTGACTGGTACAAGTGCAGTTCCGGGTTGTAGCCTGCAGGTTGAATATTGCTCTTATGATAGACAACCTCTGATAGAAGATGTCAACTTAAGAAGAACAACGACTAGAGCAATTAATTGAATATACGTCACAAGAGTCCCTACTGTCTGGAGCCAGTGGAACTATGGTATTCCTAATAGGGGTACGTTGTGAGACTGAAGGGAGGGAGATGAGAAAGGGGAAGGGGAAGGTTGGGAAGTATCTGGCTATTTAGATCCGGTCGCTAAACACGGCTATTGTCATTTCAAGTAACGTTTCGATTCTGAATGGTGGTCTTTCACCAGGCCGATACTTAGAGTATCTACCGCTTAGTATAACAAAGAACTGCCAATTAGAAGAAATAATCGCGAAATTCATCAACGCATTCACGAAAGAAAAATGAAAAAAAAAAAACACTTTTTTATGTTTGCCAACAAAAATAATCGAGGCTTGTGTAGAGATTGCTATTTTACTATTTATTTATTTAACAAAGATTTCCAAAAAACATTCATTCACTAAATAATTAAATAGAAAAATGATAGTGGTATATAAAAAAAACGTGTAGTTACATGCATAGTGTAATAAAAGAAACCGGAAACATTTATACCCCCCATACAATAAATCAATATGTAAACAATGCATCAAACATTCGTGCATTCCATTTATCCATGTGCCGGGGGGTATTTGGGTCGCTCTCCGACGCCCCCCCCCCGCTTTGCGCCCCTCGGCGGCGGCTGTCGGCCTCTACTCTTACTAACCGGGAGGGGTGGGGTGTGGGGGGGGTTGACCGAGTTTCTTCCATTTCCATCCAAAACATTGCACCTCTGCCCCGTTCCGGTGGTGGTGGTCCGCGGGGGATGAAAATGCACTCAGATCGAAATAGCCCCGGAGATTTATTCCGGGAACATTTGAGGCGCTAATGCATAGCCCGTTTATTAATGGAGAAGGAATGAAAGGTGCCTAGCTACGAATATACTTTGAAATAACAATCGTAGCCTAGAGGGTGAAATTCCGTAGCAGGCTCCAATATGTTGAAAAGTATATTTTTAAAGAATTCATTTACTTGGAACTTCAGATTTGAAAACATTTCTTCAGCTGTGCTTTTAGTAGAATACTAAAATCTTTCTCGTGTGTTCCCCGAAAACGAAGATAGAACAAAATAAAATCCAAAATTCTCCTAATAATCAAGCGTAAATGCTACCCACCATACGAGGCCTGTTCAAAAGAAAAGGTGAATTTTGAATTTTTGCGGGCTGTGTACATTCGACTATCGTTTTTTTTTTGTTATGTTGGTACACATATGTTTATCATATGTTAGCATTATCAGCCATTTTGGATTAGTGGTTTGTTTTTGACAACTGGAAAGGTTAGTCACGTTTTTGTGTGTTCTTCGAATTTTTACTTTTGAAAAAAATGAAGAAAAAAAAATGTTGATTTTTGTAGTAACAGATTATTATTATTTTAAGCGTATACCGCACAAGAGTCCCAACTGCTACCAAACGTCTGGAGCCATTGGGACTCTGACATTGGTTCAACCTTACAGCATACACACCAATTGGGGTGTACTCGTATGCTGTGGGGTTGAAGGAAGTGGGCAGGGAAAGTAAATGGAGAAGATCATAGTTGGAAAATTGGTCTCTAAACACGGATTGAGTCATTTCAAGCGAAGTTTCAGTTCTGAATGGTGGTCTTTCACTATGGCGATATTTTATAAGTATACGAGTATATAGTATATATTTGCATAGTATCTGCCACTCTGGAACGTGGAGTAGAATATAATTATAATAGAATAAATATATAAATCTATAACTTAAACACATATAATAACTTCATGTTTACATATTTATTGTTACAGGACAAGAAACATTTAATACTTAATATGAGAAAATATTATAAGTAGTAAATATTTAAAAAAAAGATAACGCAATAAAGACCGGTTTGTATTCGAGTGGACAAGTGCGTCAGGTTCCATCTCAGGCATCGTGGGTTCAATTCCTCCACCATTGTACAAGCAACATTTTCCGCTTATTACGATGCTAGAAGTTTTTCGAAATTTTCAGGTTATACCTAACCCGGCAATGTTTGCCTTTCTTTTAAAAATAAAATTTAATAAACTTTGATTTTATTTACTCACTTTTAAAACATTAAAAGGATAGGGGTTATAAAACGTAGTAGTGTTCATTTAATAACATAAAATAAGTATTAAAATAATAGGACATAGGTACCATAACGGTTGAATCATAACTTGTAGGTATATTGATTCTTTAAATTAATTTATCTCTAAAAAAACGAAACGAAAAAATAACTTATCATAGATATTATATTATTACGTGGTCTTATACAAAGTTATTTTTTCATTTCTTCAAATATGTCAAACTACAGAGTGATTGCTTTCTACGATATAATTTATCTTTTATTAAGATTTTCGTACGTCTGTTTCTACGTTAATGGGGTGAATGACAACTTCGTTAAAGTTTTATTTGTGTGAAATGACTGTTTTTTGCGGGCTTGCCAAATGTGCTCTTAATTTTTTTTGTGTGTCATTGTCTTTTCTGGATAAAAAATTATGTTGAAATTACCAATGACTAACAGACGGGGGCATGTTCTTTGAATTTATGTCTCTGCTCCGAATCATGCAAATTTAATTTAATACTTTCCAAGAATTGGTGAGCAGTTTACGTTCTACGGTGTAAATGCTCTTACTACGTGACAAATAAAGCATACTGTAACAACATTCCATGCGACATCAAACCAATTCATCAAAAATTCCTTCCAAACAAATGTCACTACATCCTGTAACTAAAACTTATTTATAAATTTAACAAACTGAACTTCATAAATAACTTGTATTTTCTTATTATATTTTTTTAGATGAAATTTATAATGCTCACATTTTAATAAATGTATATTTTTAACTATTTTATTTTTTTTTGTATTTTTCACTTTTTTTACATTATTTTATAATGTATTATTTTTTTAAATAGTTTACTGTCACTATGTTGTTTAATTAATTATAATTTATTTTTCTCCATTTTGGTATAGAAATATTTATTATTAGCCCAAACTTCATTTTTTATAGTCATGCTACATAGTAATCACTTAACGTATCAAAATTTGTAAAAAAACCGTATGTTTTCTTAAATAAAACATAAATAAAAAATAAAATATTGCTACGTAGCATTGCTGATTGATTATAAATCTATATTATCACTCTGGGAAATTAACATTACACCAAATACTACAAATTAATACAAATGTACATAATACAGAGTAATTAAACTTATACATTTACATAAAAAATACAGTATAAAAAAAGGGGTATGCATTTTGTGAAAATGTGTATTAATTTCGTATCGATCTATATGCCTTACATTATTTAATATTCATGTATTTTTTAAGGTTAGGTGTAAGAAATGGACAACACTTACAAGATAAACCTTTTGTGCTATACACTTTGTTGTATTGCACAATAATGTTTTTATTTTATTATTATTTATATAAATTTATTTATTTGTATTTTCTTCCTTCTACTCTGCGTGACGTTAACGTAGCGAAAGCAGCTATTTTAGAATACCACGTATAACTGTAATGTGGAGGTTTGCCCTTTGCTTCATTGAAACATGATATTAATCTAATTGTTTTCCTTTGTTCACAGGTCAGTCACACATCCAATACTTTCCTGATACAAGGCGCCGTAAATTGTCAAAATAAAAGCTAGGTCTGTAAGTCTAATATCTGTTTTTTTTATCCAATTAATAATGATCATTAAAAGTATTTTAAACATATATATATATTAATAACTTTCTATGAGAACCTACGCAGTTTTTCAGATTATGTCAAACTCATGTTAAGTCTTCGACCACGGAGAAGTTGCGAGTTCAAATTCAGGCGTGTGCAAATACATTCTAATAAATATATTAGTGTTATTTCTAATTTTGAAACTGTTAATTCGTGGTGGAATTCCGTTTTAATGATTTAATAAAACAAATTTATAACTTTATTCCACTTTTATTTTAGATATTTAGATACCGATAAATTATATAATAATAGAAGTAATCTACTCTAACAGTGCATAATGAATAGAATCATAAAACTAATTATACCATAATGCTGGGAGTAACCCAATAATTAGAAAATTATGTTGTACATCTGGACATCACAAAAATCTAAAGTAAACTCATTAACAATCAGTATTCACCAACCTTTCATTATATAAATACATTGTCAATTCATATTTATAGAAATGCAACTGTAACCCATCTTAAATATTAAATAAAATAATTAAATATTCCAGATAGATAAATAAAATAATAATACCAATAAATTAAAAGTAGCCTTTACCCTGTAACTATTAAAATCATGCAACAATACTGATGAATATAATTAAAGTAAAATCATTGGTTACTACCCCTGATATCCCCAAAAATAGTATATAAGCCGTAGGTTAACAACAACTTGTACTAGTCTGAAGATGGCCGTCATAGGCTGAAACCGGTCCAGTCATAAAATGAAAGTGGAATAAAGTTATAAATTTGTTTTATTAAATCATATTAGTGTTATACCTCACCTATAACAATCGATATAAATTAATATATAGTATAATAATTGCTGCACTTACAAGAGTGTTAAATACTCTCAGTGACGCTCTGATGAAAGATCACCATTCAGAATGGAAGCGTTGCTTGAAATGGCTTTAGCCATTTTTCGTGATTAGATCTGAATAGTCAGGTACTTCCAAACCATCCTCTTCACCTTATCTTTTCTTTCCCGCTCTCTTCAGCCTCAAAACATACGCCGATTGGGAATGCCTTAGTCCCACTGGCTCCACGTACCGTCGGGACTCTTGTTTGGTATTCACATTAAAAATGCATGTATTTATTGCTTGTTCCCGTGTAAAATCTTAAATATTTTGGGTTTATCGTGGGCATCTTCTTTTTTGAGTATGTATGAGACGATGTATGAATGTAAATGAAGCAAGAAGTGTGTGCCAAGACAGAGTTGTATGGCGGTCCGTCCTCTCTGCCTACCCTTGCGGGGAAACGGCGTGATGGTTAGTTAGTTAGTTAGTTATCTTCTTTTTTAATTAATTATGTACGTAAAAAAAATACTCGGATAATTATAATTTCACGAATAGAATTGAACACTATCTGTGAATTGAAATTATTTTATTTACGACATCGCATGTAGATTTTATTAATTTTATGCATATTCAATTATCACGTTTGTAACGCATCTGTCAGAATAATTTAATTAGTAAATACGTGATTAATGTAAAATTTAAATTTCTCGATTAATCTAGGAGACGCTAACATAGATATTCGTTATAATGATGTAGCTTCATATCATATTCTTCTGTGGTCGAGTGGTTAAAACGCTCGACTACGAATCACGAAGTTGCGGGTTCAAATCCCGGCGTGCGCAAATAAATTTATTCAATCAATATGTATTACTTCACATTTAATTGAAGTAAAATAATATATAGCATATTTTCGGCACGTTCCAGAATGAAATATACTCATACTCTAAATATCGCTTTGGTGAAAAACTACCATTCGGAATAGAAACGTTGCTTGATATGGCTTTAGTCGTATTTGGTGACCAAATCTGAATAGCCAGGTAATTTCTTACCTTCCTCTTCTCTGTCTCCTATCCTTCCCCACTTTTTTCAGCCTCACAACATACCCCAATTGGGGAAGCCATAGTTCCACTGACTCCAGACGGTTGGGCGCAGTTGGGACTCTTGTGCGGTATTTTTTGGTACCTACTTACTTCAGTTAACACGTTAAAAAGCGATCTTCATTTCAACGAATTTGAGAGTAACATTCTTCCAAGAGACATCATTGACTTAATTGTCTACGACAGCCTTAGCTATTTTCGTAAGGTCCATCAAAGTTAACATTTTAAATCACAACACCCAGACCTAGCAGTACCCATTTCGCGCAACCCATAACCCCTTGACTCATAGCCAAATGCGTATACCACTGCGCTATGGAGATCGTTGATTGACGATTAATTCGGAAAGGCAAAAGAACTGAAGCGCCATTTTGGGAAGAACCGGAGAACTTTTATTTGTTTTATGATAAAATTCATTAGTCTTTAGTACCTGGTTGGATTTTTGAAAAAAGTTAACTTAGGTAACGCAACGCTCTCGCTGAGTTACCTGGAGCGACAAAAAGCTAAAAAAAGTCCCAAACCTGTGTCGCTCGAGTCGAACTTTCTCCCAAATGGTAAATGTATTTTAGATGGCTGAAGGGCCACACAAGTATTTATAATCAAACGGGAGTCGAGCATTATTCGATGCAGAAAAAAAAACTGATCAAAAAGCATATAACAAATAATATCAACATATTTGATATTATTCTACTTGCAGAACAGGTTCTAATGACCTAGTGAGGTAGGTTATGTAAAAAAATAATGTAAGAAACAAAAAGTTAGTAAACAAAAAAAAAAAATATATATATATATATTTAATTCATTTTTGACCAAAGTGTCGTTTAAACCTTTTTGCTTTTCCAGTGACATATATATTAAAAAAAAAATACTTTTTTTTAATCGAATTTTCATACTGAAGTTAACACTCACCCCTACCTAATTAATTGTTGAAAAGAAACATTTTTTTTATTCAATGTACTACACTTTGGGGTTTATAATACGAGGTATGTTTAATCTTCCGTTAATGTATGACCCAATAAGTGTTAAAGATAACGTAGTTATCGCACTTGTTATTTGATCCCCGTATCAGTTTGTTATAAAAGCCTTTGCGACGCAGTAGAAGGGTAATATTTCCGCTAAATAACATATATGTGTAACATATTGTTATCAATACGCTTATCAGCGCCGCGCTGTCTCATTTCAAACAAACTTTTCTTATAAACCGCTGTTTGTTATCTGGAAATACGTATTATAGAGGTGACTGTGCCAGTCACGTCTTTGCTCCCACGCGTGCACATAGAATATACCTCGGAGCGATAATATACAAGAGAGAGCGCTGCTGTAGTCAGTTTTTATGATGTTTGCCGGACTCGGCTAGACCTGGGCGTGGCTAAGACTAGAGCTAGGGTATTTATACATCCATTCGTAGCACATGTCGACATAATGTTTTTGTTTATTCGTATTGCCACTTTTTTACAGTATTTTTATAAACAAAAATATAGCATGTAACCTAATAAACCGTTGAGTTATGTTCATTTATTTCGCGTAACGAAACGTGTGGGCGGAGTCAACGGAGACGCGGAGCATGAAGAACATTCTAACAATTCTTTAAAGTTGTGTGATAATTCGGGAGATTTCGCCATCTCTTTATTTCTCACGGCGTACGACCAGATCTGAATAGCCAGGTACTTTCCAACCTTCCCATCTTCTTTCCATTCCCACGCCCTTCAGCTTCACAACATACCCCGATTGGGGATGCCATGGCCCCACTGCCTTGAGACGGTATGGACTCTTGTACGGTATTCACCATTTATTTTATTGTATACGCCCGAGGCTTTTACATAAAAAGGTTTACACCTCAGCCACCTCCAAAAAAATATTTAAAAAAACTATTTTTAATTAGTATATAATACTTTTGTATCATTAGCTTGCTCTAATTTTTCCATTTTTTATAATTTTCCGTAACAAAATATACGCATGCAGATCGGATAGGGAATCCTTCTTCCAGTGGTGAGTGGCAGTGGCGGCTCGTGACTTTTTAGTAAGCAAGAGTGGTAAGATTAAAAAAAACGTCATCATTCATGTTGTTGTAGCCGAAAACATATATTTTTTTTTTTCGAAATTTCAATTTTCTTTTTGTATGAAGATTTTTCAGAAATCCGTGCAGTGCACCACCAAAACTGAAAAATCCTGAAAATCTTCATACAAAAAATAAAACCTCTAAAAAATTAAAAAAATATTTTCGGCTACAACAACACTAACAATGTCGTATTTTTCAATCTTAGCACTCTAGCACGCTAAAAACTCACGAGCCGCCACTGGTGAGTGGCCAATGCTGATGGTGATGTTTACGACTTTTAAATCTGTATTTCAGTTATGAATTCACGTCTCTTGACTACCGATCCAGAGGTCGCGGGTTCGATTATCGGCGTGCGCAAATAAATTCATTTAATTGATGTAAAATAATATATAGTATGTTTGCGGCAAGCTCCAGGATGATAGATACCCTAAGTATTGCCCTGGTGAAATTCAATAATTTAGAAATGGCTTCAGCCTTATTTGGTGACCAGATCTGAATAGCCAGGTACTTTCCAACCTTCCTTTTACTCATCTTTTTTCCATTCCCACGCCATTAAGCCTCACAACGTACCCCGATTAGGGATGCCATAGTTCCACTGGCTCCGGGCTGTCAGGAGCAGTCGGGACTCTAGTGCGGCATTCTCTTTAAAAACAAAAGTTTAAGTTTCTCTGATATTTGTATATGAGAATCCACGGCGATTACCCAGAATGTATGCATCATAAAGATTTGCTCTCTGAGTCGCATTATTAAAGTCTCCAGTCGAGAAGGAGTAGGGCCCTCGCAGTAACAGCGTACAAAATATTACATAATTTGATAGAAATCAAATTTTGTCGCTACTTTTGACCAAGCAATGACCAAAGGGTGTGGCCTAAACTCAGAGTAAAATCACTAACAGGGTTGTCACAAATTAAGTAAATTAGGTATTTTGTTGTGAGTAGGTAGTTGTAAATCATTAAAAAGAATGAATGTTGTATATTTTTTTGTTTATTCAAAGATACATTAATCAATAAGATTATTAAAATCTTATTTATAGATAAAAATATAAACGAATTAAATTATTAGTACAGAACATTTTATAATACATATTATAAAATGAACTTCAGTTCCATCAACAAAATAGTTTACAAACAAAAAGTAAAATAAAAAAATGTACGGTGATAACAGATGTTCATTTTCTTAACCTTGGAGTAAGAATATATGGAGAGAGATCAATTTTTTTTTACCTATATAAATTTGCGATAAATCACTTTCTCTGCGTTTTTACGCCGTACACCATGAAAGAGAAAGAGACACAAAAAATTTCACAAAACATGACACCGCTTTTAAGTATTGTAGGGATGTTTTCCGTCCCGCGTTATTTTGTAAGGAAATTTCGAATGCAGATAATAATAACAGTGAACTTATATAGCACAGTTTTGTGATATTTCACGTCAAGTGCGCTTCATACTTAATTAATTAAGCTAATAATTCGAACTAACAAGGAGAAAATAATATATAATATGTATACAAAATTAAAACTATCTAAGTGCATGATGGTTATCATAAATCATCAGAGAACAGGTTCAGAAATGGGTACAATAGTGCATGTGCACATCAATAGATTTAAAAAAAAACAATTAACCAGAAGCTAAGGGTATAAAAATCCAGATGAAACGTATGAATTCATATTAACATATTTGTTAAATCAAAGAAAAAGAAATTAGATTGGAATTTGATGTTAAATCCGTAACGCCCGAGAATTCTGTAGTTGCACCAATCGTAGATACTCCAAGAAAGGTAGTCTTAAAAAATATAATACTTTAACGTAATACGCGAATTTTGAAACTAGAAAAAAAAAATCTCCGCATTACAACAATCAAATCGTCGACGTTTACGAAAAATCACATCTTTAAATTATAAAATACAGGACCTAGAAAAACAGGGCAATGTTCAAAGTGAAGGTATCCAAATATTATCGTCCATTAGTGGGCCCAACGGAGATGTTTTGTCGAAGTGATTACTTGGGAAATGGACTGAGCAGATTGTGCTATGGTATTTAGGAGTCTAATTTTGCCTTCTCGTAGCACGGATCCATTTTTCTCGCCTTTTTTCATCCTTTGGAAATCTAAAAATAATTAAATATATAATAATATTCCAATTTTGGCATAGCCCTGAATCTGGGGAGGCAACCGAAATCATAAAGATAACTAAGAGATAAACACTATTCTGTCTTTATCTGTTTGCCAACAATTTAGCGTTAGTATCATGAGAAAGAAAGAGACCGGGATACTTTCAGAAGCCGTACGAATAGGGATTTCCCCGTTTTAATGGTTTCTCATGTGACATCTCCTCAGAGTAACAATATAATCTCTAAGTTAAAAATATTACAAATCCATTAAAACTCATTTCAAACGGATGTTTATTATATTGGAACGAATAGTCCAAAGAATAATTACATATTGGTGTAAGTTACTAGTTGTTTTGTAGGTTAGGATGTTAAATATTTGAGATCAAACTAAAAAAGACGATTTTTATGGTACATACGTGTGAAAACTGTTTTTTTTGTCCTTTTGTACTTCGATTAAAGCAACCAAGCATAGAACATGTGGCCATGATGTTTTGCTAGATATTAAACAAAAAATAACTCAAGTTTTTAACTATTTACGTACTTTTGACAGTCCGTTCGCCTGACAGTTCAAACGTGTCTGAAGTTTGTGCGGATTTAATAATGAAGACATGGCATTTAGCCCGCCCCAAATCGTGTATTGGTTTCAACAATTGTTTGTCTCTTTTTCTCATATGCTTATAGAACCGAGCATAAAGAGAGAGCTATATTTTGCGAGTTTGTCAACGATTTGTCACAAATTAGTACGGTTTCTTTATATTGTTACTCTGAGTCTATAACATACAAAAAAATGATCGAATTTTTGAGACGGTTCGAATGCATATTATCTGTACGTAATAATTTTACTTTGAGTGCAAAACTCGTTTGTGCCCAATAATGAAATATTGTTCGTTTGTCGACCCCGCGAGATAGCCTCGATATCATTATCAGCTGTTGGAGATATGGATAAGTGTGTTGCTTCGTTTACAAACAAACGTACCCACGTTAATTGCTTGTATCAAACATAGACAGATTGTGTTCTTCCAGAGAAATGTATATTTTGCATACCTTTTCTAGTTATAAATGGACTGGTGATCAGCAGGGAGCAATTTAGCGTATTACAACACTGTTATGATACGATACCAACGTACCGCCCCAGCCAAGAGCACTCATGTCCTGGTGCGGCCGGTGCACTATGGGGCACTTACATATTTGGTAGGACTTGAACACGTGCTCTCAGAATAGGAGGGTGATTGGAGTTGTATCTGGTATACATAGCAAGTATTGTTTTTTTTAATTTATTTAACGTAAAAAGCATATGCTGTTAAACAGGGAAATGGCATTGATTTCAACAGAAAAAAAAGTTGTAAATAAGGTGAATAAAAATTAATTTTTTTTTGGACGGCTAACTAATTAACGACTTTTAAACTATGTTTAAAAATAAAATTATATTGAATACCGCACTAGAGTCCCAACTGCTCCCAGCCGTCTAGAGCCGGTGGGACTATGGAATCCCCAACTGGGGTATGTTGTGAGGCATAAGGTAGTGGGGAGGGGAAGGAGATGGAGAAGAGAAGGGTTGGGAAGTAGATGAAAAGCAACGATTTTTTTATATATTTTTTATTATAATACTAGTTTTTACCCGTGAAATTCTTCTAAGCTTCCATTTCAAATATAGAATAATGTCTTCTAAAAAATTATATGGGTATGTATTTGTTAGGTAGGTAAGAATTTGAAAAGATAGTTTTTCAAATTTGATAATTTCAATTAACATCAGTTCCAAATTCGAAAAGTTCACACTCGTACAGTCGTTTGTATTTACGAGGGAAAATTATAGTTGATTGAATTATTTCCCTCTATATTTTATTTATTTTAATGTTATTTTGAGGCTTTCTTTGTTGAAAACACATTACGTGCTTATTTATTTAATAAAAGTGAATTCAACCGTTAAACTATATTTTGAGCCATTTTTAATATTAGTTTTCCAATCAAATATTTTTTTTATCTCAACCGTGAGCGTAATGTTTGATTTCGTTTGTTTGTTGATCTTTGGGTTTATTTCGTGGATTACTCATAGTTTTTTTTTTTGGCATTGATGAAGTTTATTGATGTTTAGTCTAACAACTTTTTCTGCTGCGAATTTTTAGGTGAACGCAACTGTTTTTAGCTAGTCAACTTCCATCTTCACCAATGCCTTGAAATAACTGACTTTGAAATAATTTGACTCATTTCAATACTTATTTTTGTTTGTTTCCCATTTTTTAACTGTTCTATTAGAAAAAAGGTTGTGATTTTTTTGTTTGTTTTAAGTTGTTTGCTGATAGTGAACGTAAATAAATATGACTTACATTTTCACAATAGCCCAGATTACGAGCGAAGCCGGTTAGTAAAAGCAGTTTTAATATAAACTGTATATGCTTGTTTTAAACCAGAGGTTCCCAAACTTTTTGGTCCCGTAGACCGCTTGCCGATATTTTCTGTTTTGTATGGACCCTTTGCTTTTCTTATATTGATTTTTTTTAGCGTTGGGAAAAAATTTTTTGAACGCTTCAGGAACTACTAGTTCTTTGAAATGAACCCTCCGTGGTAAACACTTCAATTGAAGTCGAACTCGCCAAAAAATAGTACTAGTCGGTAGAGATTTCAAATCGAAAAGAGCTAGCAAATCAACAGAAAATCCTCTACAAAAAAAAAACACTAGTCGGTAGAGCTTTGAAATCGAAAAGTACTATCAAATCGACAAAATATCCTCTCCAAAAAAGTACTTGTAAATCGACAAAAGATAAAACTGAGGAAGAACCAGTTCCTCGCCAAATCTTTGTAGTTCTTTGATTCTTTGTAGTCTTTGAAGTTGAACTTCCATTGAAGTACTTAGAATAAAGTACTTAATTGAAGTCCGACGTCAATTGAAAAATATGAACTGCCGCAAAATGAAGTAGTTCGCACCAACGGAACTACCAACTTCAATTGAAGTATTTTATAATTGCGGCAGTTCCAACTTCAATTGAAGTTGGAACTGTCGCAAAAAGAAGTAGTTCTTTGAAGTTTGCGGGAAGCCAACATTTTGGTGAAGGCCTGTCTAAATGGAATCCACTCTCGTGGACCCGCATTTACGTCTCATGCACCCCCATTTTTTTTTTTCACTAACGTGGACCCCTTGTAGGTCGTAATCGACCCCTGGGGGTCGATATAGACCACTTTGGGAATGACTGTTTTAAACGAATCTGGTATCAATGGTTGTTATGTGTTAAAACTTTATTGGAGAAATCAAACAAACTGTGAATTAACACATCTGTTTTGAATCTTATAAACGTGCACTTATTGAGTTTGCCAACACACTTCATTAAATTCCGTAATTTAAAAAATGCGGCGTAGTAGCCTTCATTTCGATAACACCGTGTGCATAGCATTACTGACTGCTAGGCGCTAGGTGCTAGGTGCTGTGTGCTTAGTTCAATCACATCATTTTATTATAATAATTGTCGTTGTTCAGAGTAAATAAATATGAGTCGAGAGGAAATATTCTATTTTAATGAACTGATGATCTCGCTGCGTTTTTGGTTTCCAAGCCAATATAAAATGCAACCTCCATGTAATAACTTTGTTCTAATTTTAATTTAATTTCATCTTTCTCCTTTTTATTTCTTTTTTATTTTATTTTTATTAATATTTACATTTAATATTTTATAATTTATGTACACTACGTCTGTCTCGACACAGGAATATCCCAGTGAGACAGACATGGACCAAACCCATATTTTTTTTCAAATATTTTAGTAAGAATAAATAAATAAATGGTGTGATTTTTTTGTGACATATTGCACACTGAGCGTAAAATCGTAAAACCTCCCAAAATATCTTAATTGTGGATGTCATAGTCCTACTGGCTCCGGTCAATTGAGGCTCCTGTGCGGTATTTAAATAAAAACAAATAGGCTCGATCTCTATTCCCCTCACGTGGTTCATCAGATTAATTTTGAGTACATCTTAAACAACGCAGTATAATATATTATTGATTAGTATGTATTAAAATTAATACATTTTAAATTTTGCTCAAATGGCCATGTACTTGTGAATAAACCTAATGGATGCATATTCAATTTTTAAATTAAATTTGAACAAAGGATATTTATAAATAAACAATGAGAAAACGTGCTATCACGTTAAATATATTAATTTGCCTGAGTGATTCAAAGAAAAGTTCTTAAGATAATTTTAAACCTTTCTACTAATATCAAGATCTATCTGAATTATTAAATTAAAAATTATTATTAATTAAGCACCACAGGGATACATAGTGAAAGGTAGACTCGTATTTCACACTCTATTTTCGCGTAGTCAACATAATACAAAAGGTTCATCAAAACTGTCCACAATGGAATGCTTATACCAACCCTGATGTACGGCAGTGAGGCATGAAACTGGCAGAGGAAGGATGAAAGTAGACTGAATGCTGTAGAAATGAGATCCCTGAGGCGTAGGTGCGGTAAAACTATGTATGACCGTGTTAAAAATGTGGATATCCGGAAAGAATGCAAGGCTGATGTAAGCGTAAAGAATAAAATCAAGAAAGAGACGCTTAGATGGTATGGGCATGTAGAGCGAATGAACGAAGAAACGAGTGTGAAAAGAATATATGACGCGAAAGTGAATAGAAGAAGTCCGGAACGCCTGAGGAAGACATGGCACGATCAAGTGAGCCAAATACTTGAATCGGGCTATGTGAAGATCCAGAATAGCAGAAGAGTATTATGATACGATGTATGAATGTGAATGAAGCAAGGAGTGTGTGCCAAGACAGAGTTGTATGGTGATCGTCCTTTCTGCCTACCCCTGCGGGGAAACGGCGTTTAGTTAGTTATAAAAACTGTGCAAAAAGACCATTTGCACAAGGGAAGTTGAATTCTTTAGTTATTTACTTAGTTTTGCAGTGTCTTACGAATAAGCCTTCCGCCCGCTATAACACTGTAAGTTTCCGCTCTTCATCGATTGACTTTCCCTCTTTCCACCCCCACCCCCCTACCGTTCCTAGCACCCCCGTGCCGAACAAAGAGCCTTCCGGGAAAGTACCCACTCTTGGTTTCTGGTCGGCAGCTGCGAGATCTTAGCGGAAACTCTCGCTGAGAATGTCGGCAACTTTACCAACATCATCGCGATCTGTGAAATGCTACAAACAACCCTGTCGACCGTCCTTACGTATTTTCTTGGAGTAAGAATATGTATGGAGAGAGAGTTAAATATTTTTTCCCGACCTATGCAAATTTACAATAAATCACTCCGGATTTTTACGTAAACCTTGAGAGAGAAAGAGATAAGACAAGTTGTCACATAATATCGCACCACCTTTAGGTATGTAAGCATGTTTTCTGTCTCCCGCGTCTCCGGCGACTCCGCCCACTACGTTTTATTATGCGACATAACTCAACGGTTTTTGAGGTTATATCTTAGAGTATACTAGAGATAGCCCAAGCCAAGGCAGTGAAGTCATTTTTGGACTTGTTTTTGATGATTTTAACATGACTCGTCGCAAATGGGCGTGGCTAAGACTAAGGCTACGGTATTTATACATCCATTCATATCACATATCGACATAATGTTTTTGTGTATTCGTATAGCCACTTTTTCACAGTATTTTTATCAACAAAAATATAGCATCTAACCTGAAAAACCGTTTAGTTGTGTCAAGTTTAGTGGCAAAATAAAAAATGTGGGCGGAGTCCCGCCGTTAACCAGCGAAGATAGCCAGCTTAAGATCGCGCCCTTGAGGTGATTTTTCACAAAAACGGCGCTATTCAAATCGTCCAAATATTATTATTATTTTTATTATTATTATTGCGACAGTATATAGAAGCGGTCCAAGAAATTTGTTGTCTCTTTCTCTCTCATGGTGTACGATGTAAAAACTCGGAAAAAGTGATTTATTACAATTTCGGATGGGTTGGGTAAAACAAATTAGCTATCCCTCCATATATTGTTACTTCAAGGGTTATATCCTATATTTTCGTTGAAAACAATACTGCGAAAAAGTGGTTATACAAATAAACAAAACATTATGTCGGCATGTGCTATGAATGGAAGAAAAAAGTGTGTCCGTGAAAACCCTAGCCACGCCTGAGTCTGGACAAAATCAACAATCCTGACTACACTGTTTCGCAAAGCTATCCCTTTTGATATATTATTGCTCTGAGGGTATTACTTTGTGGTGTGCAAACAAAGGGCTCGTGTAAATAATATTGTTTATTTTCCCACAATCAGCATTATGCATCATAAACTAAAATGAAGCAATTTACCTTGCTGACAGTGCTTACTTTTCTTTGTTCTAGGATGATCAAGTTCTTAGTCCTTAACACATGTATTGTTGTATATTCTGAATTAATAATTTTAATGTTACAATTGACCCTGTTGGCAATAGTTTAAATTTTAATTTTTTTTGAGAAAGCTATCACTTTGTGGTTTGACATATTGAAATAAATGAAATTTAGAAGCACTAGAAATAAAGAAACCCATGAAAATTAATTGTCATATTCTCAATAATCAGGTAAATTTGTCCAGTATTCCAATATTTGATATATTTCCTGTAAACTCATAAAATTTATCATTATTCTTTAATCACTTTCCCAGTTGACGTTTTTTCTCTTTCAATTCGTATTATCTATCTCATTCTCTTTGTTCCTTTGTAATAATTTAAATATTATTCTATGGTTTTCTCATTGCTCTGTTATTTTATTTTATATTTTTTTCTCCTTCTGTATGTATATATAACCGCACACTTTGGTTATTGGTCTTATACAAAGTTATTTTTTCATTTCATTAAACTTTTATTTTTAATGGATTGATGTTCAAGCCCTCTGGCAGTAGCTCTTAAAAATAATACCAGAATCCCTCGAGATAATTAGACTTTTTTAAATCTACCGTTTTGAGTCCTTCTGCGGGAACTCTTGTGAAGAATGCTGAAATCTTGCAAAAATCATCATAGTGTGCATTACAAACTAAAATGTAGTAACTTACTCCGTGGGTTAAGTTTTTAATTCAAATTTATTTTAATTCGGATTTGACGCACTTGGTCGGGTTCAAATGCTGGAAACTTTACAAATAATATCAAGGTCTATCTGTAACACGGAAGTAGCAATTTACCCTGTTGAAAATGCTTCATTCTTTTGAACTATTTTGTTGTTAAATCTCTTTCGCATATAAACTAATGTAAATAATGATAAAAATACTGCCAAGATCTACATGGTTTGTACAAAAAAAAGGTTGTAGCGACTTATCCTGTTGACGATTGTTTGACTTTTATTTTGACTTTAAGCCCTATTAAGATGAGCCAGTAAATTCCTCAGAATAGCGTGCAATCTATCTAAATGAGTACTCATCTTACGTATTTCATCATAATTATCTTATACTCTTTTGCGCGGATTTAATAGATGATTCTATGTCATAATTTATACGTGTAACATTTTTAAAGAATTTCTTAAACTAGATTATTCTTGGTAAAAACTTGTTCTTGCCCATAAGATAGTGGCTCATATAAATTGTACTTAACGTGATATTTTGCATTCAGAGAAACGTGTATAAAAAGTAAGACAAACTTTTTTTTCCGAAGTTGCTTCCATTTCCTAGGTCTAATTAGCTCTTTTATGAATTACAATCCTCCCTTTGCGTCAGTGCAATGTTTTACAGACCTTTTTTCTTGTACACTGAAATCGTAAAGACAGATTCACATGCATTCATATGTATCTAATAAATAGGTACCATCAACTTTTTCTTCAAAAGGCCCTTCCAGTCTAATTAGCTCGCTTATAAATTACATTCTCCCCTTTGCTTCGGTGGAGTGGTTTTAAGATCTCTTTTTACGTCGTGGAGACGAATCTGGATGCATTTAGTACCCAAATGCGCCAAAAGTGTACCGTTTCGCGAACCGGGAAGTGCATTCGCAGTGTCCCACTTGCAGTCCGTTATGCTCTCCCTTTGTTGCAACGCGAACTGCAAACTAAATGCAAACGACTTAAAAATAATGACTGGTGAGCCATTACTGAAGCATTGTCACAATCAGAAGGTTTCATACGAATTTAGTTGGTTTAATTTTTCAAGAATCTCCTTTGCAATTGTAGGTATCAGTTTTCTTTTAAATTTTGCCTTAAAATGAATTGGAAACAATCCTTTGAAATAATTATTTCGTATTTTAAAGGTGATTTAAATTTTACTTCAATGACCAGTGCAGTTTACACTATCGAAAAAGGAATTGAATAATAAAACGATACTGAAAACAAAATAGTTAAGAGTATGACCTTTCAAATTTGGAACTAATGCCAATTGTTATTATCAAATTTATAAAATAACTCTACAAACCCCCACCCACCCAATAAAAATACCTATTTATTTTTATTTGACATGGGAAACTAATATGTTTTCTTGCTTCAAAAAGTGAAACTACACGGAATGTTACTTGTAATGTAATTTCACGGAGTTACAAATAAAATTATATTGTTGTTTTTTTTTCATTAGCAATAAACCTAGGAAGATGTTAAACATTTTTAAATTTATTGTTTACGTAATATTTATTATATCTTGAAGAAGTGACATAACTTGCCAAGATGAAAACTGGAAATTGTTTACAGACTCAAAAAAACTACCTCCGAAAGTAAAACTAGATATAATCGCTGGATAATCGTCTGCTAAAATATATTTCAGGTAAGCACTTAATCGTTTTTCTGGATTCGAAAAGATCTGATCCAATTTTGAAAATTTAAGTTCGCTCACGAAAATTATAAAAAAATATGTAATGATAGCACTAAGAAACAATAAACATTATAATGACTTTGATAACAGTCTCCCCAACACACAGCGTAAGTAGGAAGTACAAAGGTAACTTAGATTAGATTTTTCCTAGGATCATTTTTTATTAAATTGACTTAAGGCTATTTAGAAAATATCAGCGTTGGAGAAAATGCCATTATTTATTTGTTTGTTTGTGAACGTTACATTCGTACATTTTATATTTTGAATTCACTGTAAGTTCTTCGAATAAATGAATCCGTTGTGTGCTTGGTTCTCGAATGTTGAATGTGGAATATTTGGTTTGAGCGTCTTATTCCTAAGGGATAGCGGAAATTAATTTCCTTCGAGGGATAATGCCTGTCAACAGCGTTATTCGGGATTTTATTTGCGAATCTCTTATCAGATAATGCTGTCCTATTTTCTAACTCTTGTTGTGGTTTTCTATAGAATATTTCAAATTCAGTTTTTATCGGGACCTCTTTTTAATTGTATTCTAGTTTTTCATTATAAATGCCTTTCTTTTTACATCTTAACATCATCATCACAAAAATGTAGATAGATTTTCACTCGGTTTTTTTTTTTTTTTACATGAATACCGCACAAGAGTCTCAACTGCTCCCAACCGTCTAGAGCCAGTGAGACTATGGCATCCCCAAATTGGGTATGTTGTGAGGCTGAAGGTAGTGGGGAGGGGAAGGAGATCGGGAAGAGGAAGGTTGGGAAGTACCTGGCTATTCAGATCTGGTCACCAAACACGGCTTAAGCCATTTCAAGCAACGTTTCGATTCTGAATGGTGGTCTTTCACCAGGGCGATACTTTAGAGTATCTATCACTCTGGAACGTGCCGCAAATATACTTGTTATTATTTTTTATATGAATTAAATGTGTTACGACACATATTAATTAAATAAAAGTTATTGGCGCACGCCGGGTTTGAACCCGCGACCTTTGGATTCGTAGTCGAGCGTCTTACCACTCGACCATGGAGGCCGTCAAATCATCAAACGGATTACCAGTAATCAAGCTAGGAATATATGATTTGATTTCATATTCTATGAGCAATGTACACAGTCATATAAAAATAACGTGTAAAATGGATATTGCCTAGGATATGCTTATATTGACTTAACATTATGAACACACTTCAAACATCGAATACTCGTAAAAATATGAATTATTGTATTTTCCTTTGTTCCATTTATTGTATGCACGGATATTATAGAATATAGAAGGTCGTGTGACTCCGTTTCCTTGTGGTTTCCTTACTAACAAAGGAATAAAGAGATAGCGCTAGTAAAACGATTTAAATTATATTATTCAATTATATTTGTTCGACGAGTTTTCTTTGTGTTCAGATGATTCAAACGTTTAACTAGTTCCAAGGACTTTGAAGTAGGAGATTGGAGGTAGGTAGAAGGAAGTCGGCATTTTCTCTCGCAGTCTCAGTAATAATACAACATTACTTGTTGTTTTATATAGCTCCAATACAACAATTTCAAGTTCATATTACTTTGTTAGAAAATAACATATTTAATAAACTTATGTACCTGTGTAAATAACAAAAAACTTCCTAAAATATCAACTGTCGATTAGTGCTATTCGACTTTTTTTTTTAGAGATGATGAAATAACCCCTTGCGTTAGCTTTGTTATCTAAATTCTTATTGGTTTGTGTTTGTTAAAATAAAAGTTCCGATAGAAGGTTGTTAATTATTCAGTTATTTGTTATGGCATAGAAAAACAATGAAGAAAGTCGTTAGTGGAAAAGCATTTAAATAATTCACTAGAGAACGCGTGAAAGAACTGCGTAATGGGTTACTGAAATTTGATGGGATGGGCACCAAAATTTAATACATGAGTTTCGTCGTATTATTTTTTCTGCGCAGGATACAATATAGTTTATTTTTTTGTAATTACCATACATAAGATTCCAAACTGTCCGAAGCCAATGGAACTACGGTATCCCCGATTAGGGGTAGTTTATGAGTTGAAGAAAGTGGAGAGGGGAAAAAGTAATATAAATTGAACGTAGTTATGCAGAAAGCGTCCAACCCGCAGTTTGCTGAAAACGAGTTGTACGTGTTTTCGTATAAATAAAATATCTGCTGAAAAAATCCAAACTCCAAATGCAATAGATTTTTTTATTAGCGATCTTTGTTGATGTTTGACTTAAATTGATGTTTAAAAACATTGAATTGAAGAGTAACTTAGGAAATACTTTTTTTTTAAATAATAATATCGATTGATTATAAATTACCTATTTATAATAATTCTTGTTAAAAAAAACACTGATATTCACTTTACAAATGCCGATTACGCATATTAATGCTTTTGAATCGTCATATTTTCAGACGCCTTTTCTCAGTTTCATCCTTTTGGGGTTGAATGCTTTCTGCATAACTACATCCAATCAGGGATAGTTTATGAGTTGAACTAAGTGGGGAGAGGAAAGAGTAGGATGAATTGAAGCTTAGTAAGTACCTGGCTATTCCGATCTGGTCCCTCGACATGTATTTGGCGGTCAGAACATTCTCAAATCGGGAAAGCCATAATCCTGCTGGCTCCGGGCAGATTTATCTTTTGCGCTAGACATATAAATTATTTTAAATCGTTGCTCCACACAAAACACATTTTGATACAGTGCGTTTTCTCTGAAATAAAGTTTTGTTTAAATTAAATTTCCATCACGTTTATCATTGGTTTTCATCGCGACACTAGTTTTTCCTTGGCTTGATATTCCAATTATATTAGTGTTTTTTCCACTCCAGGGGACAAGGCGAACAGTTTGCCCACACGCGATATGAATGAGGATATCTTTCTGTCGGTCTTTTCGTGAGTGTTTCCTTTATCTTTATACGTCATCGATCACCGTGTCTAGATAACACACAACATCATTGTAGTAACTAGATGAAATTAGTGGAATATACATTCAGAATCGCTCTGCTGAAATATCACCGTTTAGGTTTGAAAGGGTGCCTGAAATGATATGCTTAACAATTGAACCTTCCTCTACATTTTTTCCCTCTTCTCCCCTCATTTCTTCCGCCATACAATAGTCCTAAATATTTTGAGTATAATAGTCCCACTGGGGTCCTATCTGATGGAACTTTTGTGAGATTATAAAATAATTTTTTTTAAATCTTTTTTATTTTCGGGAATTTGGAAAATATCGGTGATTCATTTTCCGGAGCTATTTTGTTTATTATATTTTGAAAGAATGTATGCTGCAAACGAGATTAAGATTGACAAATATAGAACAAATAATACAGGTATTATTTTTGACTCCTTCAGAGTTCTATAATTCGTAATAGATTTTTTGTTTTACTAAAGATATGCGAATCTTTTTATATTGTTTTTTAAGTGCACTTTTTTTATTGTGAAAAATTGTGTAAATGATTTATTTATGTTAAATTAACACAAAAATAGTTTTAACCTCTTGTTACAATTCAGATCAGTCAGTGTGGTAAAATACAATAAACATTTTCTTAAACAAATCAAAAAAATTATAAAAAATTAACTAACTAACCATCTCGTCGTTTCTCCGCTGGGGTGGGCATAGAAGACGAACCGCCATACAAATCTGTCTTGGCACACAATCCTTGCTTCATTCACATTCATACATCGTCCCATACATACTCTTCTGTTATTCTGACTCTTCACATGGCCGGATTCAAGTATTTGATTCACTTAATCGTGCCATGTCTTCCTCGGGCGTCCTCGACTTCTTTGTCAAAAAACAATTAAGCGCCTTTGAGGTGATGTTTATTACTAAGAAGCGCCATAAAAATAGTCTAAAAATACTAATATAGTGACATTGTGAGTTAAAAATACGTGCAGTGGCCTATACGTTTCAGACATAAAAAGCCATTTTTGTTTTTGTTTTTAGTAACCGTGTTGGTAAATTAAAAACTGTGTAAAACAAAAAAAAATTACCATACACTAGTATTCATTTCAGTTAAGCATTTATTTTAATTCCCGTTTTTCTTTGAAAACCTAATGGAAATGCTTTGTGTTGATGAGAGACTACCAATTCTCGGAAAAGAGAAAATTCTTCTTTCCCAGAAAAATTAAATTAGTAATGTGATTTTTTTTTTGTTTTCCTTGAATTAAACAGATTCAACCCCTCCAATCTTTTGAGTTTTTTTGTTCAAAAAATATTAAACACGTTTAAAATAATTTTTACGTTCAATGACATGCATTTCTTAATTTTATTTTTTTATAAATATCTTTTATGTAAAGTTATTAACAATGTGATGAAAACCAAAACCAACCAATTCAATGTGACTTGCGAAAAGCGCCCATCCTTCAAATATAATAAATGTTGTATGGAACTGTTCTTTGTTCAAGTAGGTATGGCTTTGTTCATCCGAACATTCCGAACTGACATTATTAATCGTTGCATCTGGGAACAAGCAAGATTCAAAATAATTATTTTACATTACATATATTTGTAATTAAATTTTAAATAAAAGTAACTTTGTTTTGACACCACTTTATTAAATACATATACCAACTGGTTTCGGCTCTACCTGAACCTTCTTCAGGGTTGAACAAATATAATATATTATATATATTTGTCATGAATACAGAAAACTGTTGAAAAGTGTTTTTTTTTTATTTAATTTCTCTACAAATAACGACATTCATGGTCGAGCTGTTAAGATCCTCGACTACGAATCCAGAGGTTGCGGGTTCGAATCTCGACGTACGAAAATAGTGTTTATTTGATTAATTTGATTTATTTCACATTTAATTAATACGAATAAGATATCGTTTATATGGAGCACGTTCCAGAGTGGTAGATATGATCGCCATTGTGAAATACTGCCATTCAGAATTTAAATTTCGCTTAAAATAGTTCCGTGTTTGGTGACCAGATCTGAATAGCCAGGTCCTTAGCAACCCTCCTCTTCGCAATCCCCTGCCTAGTCCCTTCAACTTCACAACATACCCCAATCAGGAATGTCGTCATTCTACTGGCTCCGGACAGCCATGAGGAGTTGGGACTCTAATGCAGTATTTACATTTAAAAAATTAAGCCAATTTTCGACCGTCCAACTAGGAATATTTTCCCGTTTTAGAATAATCGAATTTACATGTTACGTCCAAATAATGATAATAATATTATTAAAGTATTTTCATTGTGTAGTTATTTTTTTAAATTGTCATATTATATTACCATTTGTGAAAGAAATGTTTTGAGGCGAAGGAAAGTGATGTGGAAAAGGGCAAGGGGTGGGTCGGGAAATGTCGGGCTATACAAATTAGCCAAATATTGTTATCATCATTATTCAGATATAATTACCATTTCATGCAACGTTTAGCTTCTGAGTGGTTATTTCTGGAACGAAGTGTGAATATGCTGCTTAAATATTTTTAAATTCGTGAAAAACCCAAATGACGGCCTACATTGTGGTTTACTCATTTGACTTTTAGTCGGAAGGTTGCGGGTATGATTCTTGCGGAACGTAAAAAGATATTAGGGCAGGTTTTCATTTAATTTATTTACCCCTTTAGTCTGGGTGTCATTATGTTAATTGTTAACTTTGTTGACCATTAAAAAAGTACTAGAGCTGTTGTTTAATAAATAAATATGCTATTTTATGGGTTTGCAACCCGCTAATTGGGTTCCCCGAGCCAGGGATTTTACCGTTCTTGCACTGATGAAGTTTCTTTTAGATGCAATTGCTCCTCACCGCAAAGAAAAAAGGGGAGAAATGTCAATTGCAAAAAAGACGTTCCAGTTGTATTTTCGGAAATTATAATAACCTTTCAGAAAGTTAGCAATGCTATTTTACGGGTTAAGTGTTTTTAACACACTTATATAATAGCTATTTAAGGAGGATTGTACGAGACAATAAGTTGAATCTAAAAAGAATGGCTTAAGAAACACGTTTCTTCAAGGTTTCTTCAATAAACCTTTTTTCTTCTGCCTCGACTTTTACTCAAGCGTAATGTTGATTCGATATATTGTCTCTAACGAATTTATAACTTCCGCTCAAGGAAAAACAGTGAATAAATAACTTTTATATTCGTTGTGTAGCCATAAAAAATATTTGTTAACACCGAGACCCAGATAGAGTCGTAGTATGTTAAATTCACAGTGCAAATTCCTGATTTTCCGTAGCGCTGATTACGTGATTTATTTTCATCCTTAATTATTGCATACAACAAAACTGGATCATTGAACCGAAAAAATAAATCATAACATGAGTCTCATAATAAGATGTTGTTTTGTCGGACTGTAATCAGATAACTATTATTGTGGTGTACCTTTTTATCCGTAAATATTGTAAATTTCTTGTCTAGAATGGAAAACAAATGATAATTTCCGCGACGAGCTTTTGGACAGGCGATATGACCAAATTACGATTTTCGTACGAAGCTTCAGATAAAAGGTTTCGATGTTGATTATAACGTTAGAACCGTTTCAAGACTAACAAAACCTCATACACTGAGCTAACAGTCTACCATTTTGGTCGTCTCGGGAAAAGCTTGCGGAAATATGTAATGGAGAGGTTTTGCAAGGAGACACTGGATCTGAAATGCAGGAAAACGAAAACTCAGGGAATAAAACTCCGATGTGCATTATTGTCGAAAAGAAAATTCTTCAACACTTTTAGGAAAACATTGAGTAAAATGCACATTGTTTTTTTCATAGTTCAGGGTCAACACCTAAAAATGCAAACTTTTTGGCTTTCTAGTATATCCAAAATTACAAAATCTGTTAAATTCTCAATGAAATTTATACTGGAATTTTAAATAAAACTTACAAAAATGCCTTTGCTGGTTTTCAAACTGCACCTCTTACTGAAATTTGAGTATGTTTTTCATAGAATTTTAAAGATTACAGTAAAAAAATTGTATTCACTAGAAACCTCAGACATTTTTATAACTCCCTATAGAAAATCTGCAGATAAATCATGTCTAGTATTGCTTGTATTAGAATGCTACAAAGTAACGTTTAGCATTAGTGCTGACCCTTAATACAAGTAATTAAGTTTTCCATGTTTAGCTTATAATAATTTATGAGGATTTTCTATGATAAGCGTCTTCTATACCTTTATTTTTCTTTTACTATTAGTTAAAATTAACTTACTTAACTTATATGTATGTATGAGACGGTGTATGAATATAAATGAAGCAAGAAGTGTGTGCCAATACAGAGTTATATGGTGGTTTGTCCTCTCTGCCTACCCCTCCGGGGAAACGGCTTGATGGTTAGTTAGTTAGTTTGTTACCCTAACTTTTACGTCATAATAACCGTACTAATAAGACCTCGATTTGTGATAAATTGTCAAGCGAAAGAGAAAAACATTACCAATTTATTTATTTTTATGGCGTTTTCTATTTTTCTCGATTTTTTCAGTAAAAAAATTCAAGCATTTCAATATATTTTTTTACTTCAATACTGTACAAGAGTCTCAACTGCTCCCAACCGTCTAGAGCCAGTGAAACTAATTCTGGAACTGGAATCCCCAGTAGGGATATGTTCTGAGGCTAAAGGTAGTGGGGAGGGGAAGGAGATGAGGAAGGGAAAGGTTGGGAAGTACCTGGTTATCCAGATCTCATCATCTAACACGGCCAAATACATTTCAAGCAACGTTTTAATTCTAAATGGTGGTCTTTTGCCAAGGTGATACTCGGAGTATCTACCACTCTGGAATGTGTCGCAAATATACTACATAATATTTTACATAAATTAAATGTTTTATCATATTATTTAAATAAAATTTATTTGCGCACGCCGGGTTCGAACCCGCGACCTCTCGATTCGTAGTTGTGCGTCTTACCACTCGACCACGCAGGCCGTCAACAAAAATGTAAATGTTGCGAAAAGTAATGTGACGATATTGTCGCGTTGATCATAATTTTTTTTTTTCTAAATTCACCCATTTCCACAGATTGATTCGTCCGCGCCTAAAAGCGGTCAGTTATAATTGGAATGTTTTGTTTTGGAGATTGTGCGCTGCGGAACGAATTCCACAGTTCCCACGGAAAAGTAGAGCGGTCTTGGCCCGCCGCCAGGAGCCAGCGAGGAAAACACCGGCGCACATTTCCCTGCCGCGCGGCGTGCATTTTCACCGTCCACTAAGACATTTAGTGCCATTTTCATTGCTGCAAGATAGGGAAACTTTCGGCACCGTTAAAATGAACAAAAACTGAAATACAAAGTTTGCATAACGTTTTGGAAAATTTCATTATATTTTATCCTATTAAAGTAAAATACCTACTTTTTGGCTTTCCAGTACAAGCAAAACTATAAATTATTTATCTGTTCATTCTATACGGGTAGTTGTAAAAATGTTAATGGTTTCCAAATTGCTAAACAGTAATCTTTTAAATTCCTATTGAAATGCATCGTAGAATTTCAAGTAAAACGTTCAAAAATGCTTTTGCTGGTTTTTAAAATACACTTTTTGCTGAAATTTCAATATGTTTTCACAAAATTTAAAAGATTACAGTTAATAAAATGTATTCACTAGAAACCTCAAACTGTTTATTACTATCCAGACAAAATTTTCAGATAAACCATTTGTAGTGTTGCTTCTATTAAAATGATACAAAGTAACGTTTAACTTCATCTTGAATGCTGACCCTTAATATTACGAATTCGATGAAATCGCTAAATATTTTAATTTTATTTATTAACTACGTAAATGTGACATAGTTATATTATATCCAGGTTATACATTACTTAGTACGTATGCACTACAACCGACATTGCAAGTCAAGTTTATTTTAAAAAAAAATGTCAATTGCCGGTAGGGCCAAAAATAATGCACTAGAAATAATTTCATTAACATTGCAATCGTAAGGAATTAAACAAAAACAAAAAGATGTCGTAAAAATAATAAAACTCTTATACCGTCCTTCTGCTCTATGCCAATTAAAACACACACAAAAAAAAACAAAAACTGCCTACGTTGTAGAATTTACATTCAGAACGTAATAAGCTAATCAGAGCTGAATTCCAGGAAGTGATTATTCATGAAAATTCTAAGGAAAAAAATGATAATATATATTTTTTTATTAAAGCCCAAATTAAAAATTATGATACATGTTGTATTTACGTACGGTAAAATAAAGGTTTGCGTAACAGATCCTTTATAGTAAACATTATTCCGACCACTACAGGCGGTAATCTACCGCTACTGGCTCGTAAATGCGAAATCTGTTTTACCGACCGTAACCAAATGATTCATTTTGTTCCTGGGCGGGTACCTACTCCCAACGTGATAAACGATTGATATATTGTAAACCCATGACTAGATACAAGTTTTCGACAACTTTTGAACAAAATATTCTTATAAGATGTAGAATATAGAATTACTCCAAAAAATTTCACTACGATTTTTTTCTTAAAATATTCACTTCCTTAAGTTTCACAGCACTCCCCCTAAACACGGTGTTTAATACTTCCCACATTTATCGACCCTGTTTTGAGAGAGATAAAAAATACACAAAAAATACATCAATCTAATGACTGTGTTGAAAAAAACTGTTGTCACAAAGATAAATCTATATTTATAACGAATCTCCGGCAAATATCAACTAGTGCTCTCTTGTTGAAGAAGAAAATAAATATTGTTTCAAGTTCCTAACTACTGAGGAAACTTACCGTTGAGTCTTAATGAATGTCGTATTATCAAGTGGGAGTAACCATTCACTACAGGAAATATTCCAGAAATACAATTGTGTACTAAAAATAACGGTAGCAGACACTTAAAAATATGATTTAATAAAACAAATTTATAACTTTAATGATTTAATAAAACAAATTTATAACTTTAATGATTTAATAAAACAAATTTATAACTTGAATGATTTAATAAAACAAATTTATAACTTTAATGATTTAATAAAACAAATTTATAACTTTAATGATTTAATAAAACAAATTTATAACTTTAAATTTATAAGATTAACATATTTTTTTATCGAACTCGTGTTATTTCAATTTGATTCGCTCTGAAATAGCGCCTTTTTAATGATTTAAAACCGTTTTTATGTTTACGGTTCTCTTATCAAAATTTTCATTTTAATCATCACGAATTCCGTTCTTTCTTTCTTTATCGTTTTCTTAAGTTATTATATTAATATAATACCTGCAGTTTCTGTTCGGAATACGAAAGTTCCTTCTCATATATTATTTGAGAATTATAAACCGAGTTGTTTAGTTTACCAAGTCGTGTTGGTTAGGTTGGGTTATCAAGCAATCAGCAAGGTCATTTTAGGTTATTTTAATAACCTTTGAACGTTTGAACGTTAAATGGTAGAAGACGCCGGAGACGCCCGAGGAAAACATGGCACGATCAAGTGAATCAAATGCTTGAGTCGAGCCATGTCGAGAGTCAGAATAATAGTATGAATGAGACAGTGTATGAATGTGAATGAAGCAAGGAGCGTGTGCCAAGACAGAGTTGCATGGCAGTCTGTTTTCCCTGCCTTCTCCTGCGAAGAAATAACGTGATGGTTAGTTAGTTGAACGTTTTTTGAGTTAATAAATTCGTATTGGTTAGGGCGGAGTTCTTTCAGGATTCTGATCGTAATCCTTCGCAAATTTTTCAAATCTGTTATAACTGAAAACACGTTTATAAGTTAACTAATTTATACTAACCGTATTGCAAACTATTTGTAGTTTTTTTCCACACCTTCATCGTTTAAACAAGGAAACGAGTAAGCAATAAATCCGCATTGTTGACTGTGATAATAGCTTGTTCCCCTGTTTGCTTTTGGTTTGCTCTCTTTGCTTTGCCGTCTAAACAAACACCTTCTATAATCTGCGCTGCATTCTCGATGCACTTGCACAGCTCGCAGTGTTATTACCGTGACTCTGTTGCCATAATTGTGTTAAATGCACACTTTAAACAGAATATAAAATATAATGAACCCGGCACGCTGAATGTGGCCCCGTCTGGGGATTTTGAGGTAAGCTTTGGGATCAATGGACTGAGAAATAACAATTAAATCCAGAATCTAATTCAACGAGATGGGCCTAGCGAAAAGATAGCCTGTATAACCGATCAAGTTTATTCCATAATATTATGGTTTTCTCTCAATTTTCCCAGCTGCTTTTCTTAATTCGTGTAAAAAGCCACTAACTAACTAACCATCACGCCTTTCCGCCGCAGGGGTAGGCAGAGAGGACGGACAAAAGTTAAAATATATTTTTTAATAACAAAGCCACTGAGGAGGTTAAACGATGAAGTGCGTTGTGGGCGTGTTTGTGTGCCCGAAGAAAGGTATATTTTATCGTTCCTCGGTTGAAATCGAGGAAACATTTTCAATTACCGATTTTTTTTCTTTAACAAATAATCAATTTCAATGGCCTGTCTGAGACCTAGGAGTCGAAAGGTCTTGTTTAAATTGGAGACGGTTTCTTTCAAATGACTCTTTTATTGATTTCCTGTTCAGTGATTCTATAATGTGATTTCCTCTCATTTTTACTAGTTGTTATTTTCTCAACCTTTGTCTAAACCATAGGTTCTCAACGTGGACGATAACGATATCGTCGATATCCTTTGTTCGTTCTTTTCGTGTTTTTTGGGCAAGGAACCAGTTCCAGTTCTTTTCGTTTTCAAATCTCTACCGACTAGTACTTTTTTTGGTGAGGAACTTTTGTCGACTTGCTAGTACTTTTCGAAAAAACACCAAGAACCGGTTACAAAAAGAACTGGATAAATAACCGGTTCCTCGGTGATCACCGATAACTGGAACCGCGAACGCGACAGATGGTGAGTAAAAAAAAATGGGGGGGGCTCTAGAAAAAAAAATATTCTCAAAGCGGGCGGTGGGCAAAAGAAGGTTGAGAATCTATGGTCTAAACGATCTGTGTAACAAAACTCACCTATTTTGTTATCTGAATTTGAAAATTTTCTAGACCTTGACCTTTCGAATTTCGTAAATTATATTTTAATGGCCATCGATATGTCTTAAAATCACAGGTCCAATCATAAAACATAATTGGTTGTGACTTTCAAAAGATCAACTGGTGTAAACAACTCTGTCCATCAAGCCTGATTAAATTTGGTACTTTACATTATGCTGGATACTGCAATATGTACTCTATCAAATTGAAAAACTTTAAAGGAATCCTTTAAAATGCATAAAACTTTATTATTTTCCTAAGATCTAATGCCCTTTGTTTGTCATTGGTTGTTTCAATAACAACGTGTATTTAATATTTTTTGTATAATTAAATTGAATTAAATTTAATACCATTATTGCTTAGTTCTGCTGGTTTAAGTTTTTATTTTGAGTGATTTTGAGTGATTTTCGACGTATAAGGCCATTATAAAATAGCGTTAAACGCCGAAACAGCTGACACAAAAAATAAAAATACATCAGAAATCAGAACTAAATAATAATGATATAAAATATTTAAAAAATAAGAGGAGTTGTACAAATTAAACACAAAAACTATTATGTAAATGTGATAATATTATTTTGAAAATAAAAAAAAAATTACTTTTCGGTGACTGCCACGATGTTAAAAATACGTTTTTATGCGCAAGTCGTGTACCGATTGCCAGTTTTAATTTACCGGGTGATTTTTGACCACCGCCAGAATACAGGTTCAAAAAATGAATTTAATTTAGCCATATTCATTCTATACGTTTTCAAAATTCTCATATAACTTACGTTCGATGGTATCATCAAAATTGTGACAATCGCTCTAACGTTCAGAAAAAGCACAAGCAACATTTTCCGCTAATAATGATTGTAGAGTTTTTAAATATTGTCAGGTTACTCGTCACCCAAAAATGTTTATATTACTTTAAAAAATATAAAATACGAATAAATTAATGTTATAGCAGAATAAATTTCGTTTAATATACCGCCAAGGCCTTCGGCACTGGAAACATTTCAGAATAATATTTGGATCGATGAAATTGTAGCCACACATTTCCAAAGCTTTCTCAGTACTTAGGTTTCCTAATGATGAAAATTACTTCGTCCTTCAAAACGTCAATGGAGAAAATATTAAGTTACTTTATTGAAATAATACGTTCATACGATAATATCAATGTTAAAGCCCTTCTAATAATGCTTATACCGTATAAAAAGTTTACATATGCTAGGAACTTAACGAAGTTTTTTTGAAGGAAGCACTCAAGAGAAAACTGAATGTAGTCAATCGATTCCGCCCTTACTTGCTAGCCTTATAAAAACAACGGAAGTTAGTTTTAAGGCAACACTGAGTTTTTCATACCTCAAAGCCAAATACTTCCCAGCTTTAAAGCAATTTTCATAGAGTATAGCTTTCCCTCGAGCTTTTGTAACGTTTTCATTTTGTTCTTTTTCAGCGCATTATTAAAAAATAGAATTATCCTTCTTTTGTTAGAATGCAACGACCTCCTGTAATAGCTTCAAAGTTCACTGAACGAATATTGTATTACAAAGTACATATTGAACTTCATTTTATAGTGAATTTCGTCTATAATTACATATAATACGTCGATTAAACAATTACACGTTTTCTTTCAGAGTTTTGAAAAATCTTCCAAATTCTAGAAATTTAACGTTTTTTTATTCAATACCTTATGAAAGCTGCATTATTCGTAGTCAGTAGCTTGCTATTCTAATATGTTTCTGAAACATTACACAGCTAAAGTCATTTCAGATAAAAAGTCATTTCTAATTGGTGATGTCTCCCCAGAACGGTACTATTTTGATCTCCCGTTCTAAAGAAGTACGAATGTACCTTTTATAATGTAGATAGGTAGGTACATGAAAAAAATGTGAATTTGACCGGTTTCGAACCCACGATCTTTGGGCTCACAGTCAAAATGACAAAATATTCCAAATACAAGTGGTATTGTTCGTGAAAGTTTATTTAAATATAGACAAATACCTACTTGTTCAATTTCAAATCAAAGAAAAAAAAAACAATTTATTTTATATATCATATATTATTTGTGGTTTTTTTCATCCATAATAAAAAAATTGCGTTTTCGACCTAAAAAAACTAAAGTCTTAGTACTAGCAAAGAAATCCTTTTATTTTACTTTTAAAGAAAGACAAACATTCCCGGGTTACGAATAACCTGAAAATATTTTTAAAAAACTCCTACTGCCATTATAAAAAGCGGAAGATGTTGCTTGTGCAATGATGGAGGACTTGGCAAGCAGAGGAATTAAACGCACGACGCCCGGGTGGGAATCCGACGCGTTTGTCCACTCAGCTACCGACCGGTCACAATAATAATATTTACAGGCTTTATATAGTTACTGCTAAATTAATTAAACAAAAATATTCCTATACTCTTTAAATGTGGATTAACTTTGTTGACACTTCTTAAAATTTTACCTATTACAATCATGTTCAATACGATATGAATATATGATTGAAAAATCTTGATTTTGCGGATAAATAAGTGAAAATAAGTAACCAGGTTTTTAAATCATAAATTTATATAAATGGAAATCCACTACGAATTATCAATTACAAAATTATAAATGCCTTGACAAAATTTTACGTTCTCTTCACGAAACGTATTAATTTAGCAATAACCCTTTCACAATGTCAGAAAACAACCCTCACATTTTCCAGTTTCAGTCAGAGCCCGTTAATAACGCCGGAAAAAAAATCCCCTCTAACTTGGTGCCTTCATATTTCATGAAATTTCCAGCTTCGGTTAAAACCCTTTTAAAACGTCAGAAAGAAACACCTCTTACACGGTGCCTTCGAAATTTATAAATTTTCCAGTTGACCGCTCCGTCCCCAAGTTGATCGCCCTCCGGAGTAGGTACCGCTTTGAGGTGTGTCCACATTAAGTCGCGCCCGAGTGCAACGCCGCCGGGGTCAGCGACCGCCCAGCAAAAAACAACGGGATGATACGATCAAAGATTTGGTACGCTGGATGGAGTGTGTGATTCTTTATTATTTTTATGCGAAAGCGTTTAAATGAGTTCGAGTAAGATTTTTCAGTAATGTGATTACCGCACAAAAGTTCCAACTGCCCGGACCAATGGAGCTATGGAATTCCCAATCAAGGTATGTTGTGAAGTGGAGATGGAGATGAGGAAGGTAAGGAAGTATCTAGCTATTCAAATGCTAAATACGGCTAATCCCAGTTAAAGCAACGTTTAGATTCTGAATTCTGGTCTTTTGCCAGGGCGATACTGAGATCTACTAACCCGCAATGTTCCGCAAAAATACTATGTATCATTTTGTATTAATCAAATTTGAAATAATAGTGACATTTATTTTCGTATGCCGGGATTTGAACCCGCGACCTCTGGATCCGTTACCGAGGATCATAACCGCTAGGCCATGGAGGATGTGTTATCGAATGTATTAAATAATAAATAAATAAATTATCACAGGGACGATAGTATTTTTTGTGGGTTTTCCTGATGTAAACGATTTGATTTAATTAATTTTCCATTTTTTATTATATAATCACAGCAGTAATGTGTAAAAATAATTAATTCGTTCTCAAAGTTTCATGTTTGCTTTTTGTTGAAGGTTAAAATTTACGAGATAAGTTGTAGAGAGTAGAAATCCGGGAAGTTATTAGTTTGGCTAATCCAGAGTAGGTACAATATATGCACGTCCAACGTACGCCAATAAAAATAACAACGACGCATAAAGATGCACACAACTGCACACAAAATATAGCGAGGGACTTCGTAATCTACACAAGTGCAACTGGAATGCTCGCCTATTCTGTTTGGGAGATTTGCAAAAGTTGAATGCAATAAAACGGTAAAAATATTCACTTATTTGAGTCGGGTTCGTTGTTATAAGGAGAGCTTTCAAAACAGTGGCAGCGAAGTTCTCGATTTCCAAGTAAAGCTGTCGGCTTCCATTACGAATGAAAAATTGTCTTGCTAAATAATCTAACCTATTTTTACTGCAGATGGGATGGAATGCCACGCATCCCTGTACCATCCATATTAATTGTCATGCATTGATTTAATGCAATTGCATTTTATTACGTAATTTTTACATTGTGTATTTTCGTTATTCGCCTCACTAGACATTGTTTATTCTGTCGGTCATCCTAATGTAATTCACTATAAATAATTTCCTTTGTGAGTACGAACGACCGTACGTGTGTGGACTTTTTAAATTTGGAACTGAAGTTAATTGAAATTATCAAATTTAAAAAATAATCTTTTCAACTCCCTACCTACCTAAAATGTATTCTCATTGTCTTGTTCTGATTTTGCCATTGTTGCTGCTCTATATATATATATATATATATATATATATATATATATATATATATATATATATATATACGATAATAATATACGAGTATGTTGTTTCAAATGTGTTACATTTTACACATTTATTGAAGAGCTGCCAAAATAAGATTTATTTTTCAATTGGCATACCTTCGCTAGGCAGGACATGTAGTAAGAATGGAAGAAAGCTGATCACCAAAGAGGCTTCTTTATAATACACCTGCAGGACTTGGAGTGATGGGAGGCCTAAACGAAGTTGATTGGATTGTGTGGAAGCTAACGCCGCAGCCTTAGGCATAAAGAACTGAAGGGAAACAGTAGGCGACCGAAAGGAGTGGAGGCGTTTCCCGTGGACGGCCAGGATTGTAGCGCCGAGGATCGATGTTTATGTATATTAACACTCCTTTTGAAGTAATAAGATTGCCATCCCCGCCCTATACGTTAAGTTGTAATATAAACTTTGAGCCGATCGAATGTGACTCTTGAATGATATACAGACAGAGGACGAGGTCGTGGAACTACACGCCGGTGATGACTCCTCGAAATTACCCAATCTTAAAACCATTTCGGAGAATTTTATCGTCGACCACAACCCGTCTATACGAGAAGGCTAAATAAAAATTTCAAGTCTACAGAAATCTTTTACGAGAAACTAAAGTGAACACACCACGAATAAAAAAATTGCAATTTTACGAAATGAATAATACTCCCATAATGATGCGATAATAACAGCTTTATTGCTTGCTGGGTAGCTTTTCGTGTAGTAGTGAATATTTATGCTCCCGGCTGTTGTGAAGTTTAGTATGTATTTTTGAAAATTGTCTGTTTACCTTTACGGTGGAATGTCTTATTACACCTTATCAATTTCAAACGTCTAGTTCTAGAATACCGAGATTATGACGAAATCACTTTGTATTGAAACAATCCAAATTGTAATATGTTTTTGAAACACCTCTCTATTTGAGTTGAAAGCCAAATAGGTTCGTACAGAATCGTAGCACAACGAATTAAGTGGCGTATACAAAGATGTAATTAGAATTTTGTAAAATAATTGCTATTTTTAACAATGGGAGTTGTCTATAGCTGGTTTTGTTGAGAATTATCGAAAAGTTTGCTCTTAACCCGTAAGCTGCGGATCGCATGCATTGTCGTTTCTTGTAGACGCCCGGCTACATTATAAAAACTTAAAAATGTGAAGTGAATTGTGTCTCAGCAACATCAATAATCGATAATCAGACGACTTACGGGAGTTTCATCGAAAAAAAGTATGTAAAAATACGTATTTTTGATAGAAATATTGTTCTGTAAATTAATCCAGTACAGCGGCGGCAGTATGACAGCATTATTTGAGCAGCTTACGGGTTAAAAGTCGCGAGGTTTGGCGAAAATTTATTAATCAGTTTTCCTGCAAAGCCTTCCAACGAAAATAATTTTCGTTGGCTTTATAAATTCTATCAAGAATATATTCAAAGTGTAGGCATTTTGAAGTGAATATAGGCGTATTCGTGCCTATATTACCTTTGCCTAAAACCAAATGACTGTTAGTTTTCTTTGAATCCAATGTTGAGTCAACATTAGAAACACGTTCATGGTAAGGTTCATCAGAGTGGTGGTGTGGATAGCAGCTTACTTTCGTTTTTTTTTAAATGGTGTATATATCGATTTTATTACTTTAATGACGTTTGGTAGTCTGCAATATAATTTTTAATTGTATATAAAAGTTTTCTCAGTGCCATATTATCGTGTCCTTTATATAAGAATCAGATGCGCCACCAATATGGTCCTGCTGAGAGCTCCTTTGTAACCATTCTCTCTAATAGTAGGAAGGACTATTAATTGTATTATTGACTCACCTTCTTTATTGAAACTCGTCCAGTTCAACATTCCTTGCCGTAGACTCAGAAAAAATGGATTGCTGATCCTCAATCATCACTCTACTAATTATGGGTATCATTCTCCATTGTCCAGAATGTCGAGACTTGTTAACTCAATCCATGGTCTTGAAATTTTTGGTACCAGTCTAAATGATTTTTGTAATTTTTTACCACTCTACCAAAACTTTGACTCGAATGTTCAATTATGTATATTTTGTCCTATTTTCTTAATTGCTTCTTTATAATATTGTGTATGTGCTGCTCTTTCTCGGTTGGTCTTTTTTCCCATTACGTGTTATGTATTTTTTTTTTTGTAATTGGACAATAGCTCATTAATTTATAAATAAATAATACATTTATTGTTTATGATAAAGAGGAAGAGGTTTAATCGGATCTATCGGCGGAACACTTTTGCACTATCATCAGCATGAAGTTTTCTCATTATTAACAAGCAACCGTAAAAATTATGTTCACCAGACATCGAAACAAATACTATCTTTTCGACTCAATTTATGCACTGGAATTTACATCGGTAGAAATAATTTTCCCCCACTTAGGCTAATGAAATATTCTGTCGAGTCTCGAGATATGTTTGGCTTCAAGTTATGCGCAATAACAGAATAACACCTCACGGCCATAAGTGAAATAATACGAACCAAATTTTTGGTTTAATCATAATAACTCAATTTTTGGTTTAATCATAATTACGATTTTTTAGTCAGGTGATTCTTTGCGTGTGGTGTTTTATCGGCTGTGAATTAATACATTAAGAAGCTAAATGTTTTGTACTTTATGAGGAAAAATAATTTTAAAATTTATTTTTAGAAAAATTTACATACATTTTATAAATTTCTTCCTTTAGAACGCACTCTTATTTTATAAAGATTTACCAGTTTAAATAATTCCAAACTTCAGTTTTTATTTTAGCAGTTACATTTCTTGATAAACGTGTCAAAAGATTAAATCAGATGAAATAAATTGTGTAAACAGTTAACCTATAAAAAATCTATATATTCTAGACGTCTAGTACTACTTCTATGACTTTCGCTACCTACAAACATACTTATCATTCTTTAAATTGAAGTTTTTTTTCTGGGTCTATTATCTGTGTATCCTAAAAAGAGACGAGAAGGGCAAAGAAGAGCAAAAGGAGAGCAAAGTAGAACCAAGACGGCTTCTGTGGTCGAGTGGTACGACGCTCGACTGTGAATCTAGAGGTCGCGGGTTCGAGCCCGACGTGCGCAAATAACATTTATATGATCAGTATGTGTCATAACACATTTAATTCATATAAAATAATGTACGGTATATTTGCAGCACGTTCCAGAGTGGTAGATACACTAAGATGTATCGCCCTGGTGAAATACCACCACTCAGAATCGAAACGTTGCTTGAAATGGTTTTAGCCGTATTTAGTGACCAGATCTGAATAGCCAGATATTTCCAAACTTTCTCTTCCTCATCTCCTTTCTTTCCTCACTACCTTCACCCTCACAATATACCCCAATTGGGGATGCCATAGTCACACTGGCTCTAGACGGTTGGGAGCAGTTGGGACTCTCGTGTGGTATTCACTGTAAAAAAAAAACAAAAAAAAAGATACCAAAAAAATTATTAAAGAGCAAGAATAAATAAGACCTTAAGAAAAAACAATGCTTAACCTATTTTTTTTATCCCTCTTTGTCCTACGTTCCTATATTGGTTCTGGGTTGCCATGCATACCGTCTGATTAAACTTCGACGTCCTCAGAACACGTCTTCCAAGTCCTAAAAAAATAGCGTCTCCGGCGTACCGGTCGCACCGGGACAGGAGTACTCCTGGGGAGTACACGGGGTGGTACATTCATATCATATCGTGTTTAATAGCTATTTTGCTAAATCTTGATAAGTTTTTTACACATGTAAAATTAACCGAGTTTGACTGAGATCAGTTTTATTTTTGTGTGACGATACGCATCAAAAATATACAACATTCTTTCGAAATTCATTTATTCACGACTGAATTAAATTAGTCAGAAAACGCGAGCTTAGAATTAAGATTTCACTCATATTTCAAGGCTCACCTGATTTGGATCAGTCGTTATGCGACACACTACGAACGTAAATTTTAATATTCATTCTTTTTTTGCGTGTTTTTATTTTTCACGCAGCCATACGTCCTTGTTAAGTCACTTAAAATTATTATTTATACGGGTTGGAAAAAATAAATTGCTAGGTTTATGTCACTTGAGGATTTTTCATGTAGGTATTTACTAGTACCCTACGTCTAAGGTTTATACCCTTAAAGTTTCCAATTACCCTTCCGCCTACATGTCTAGACGGCTTCAAGGAAAATAGAAAAGTTTTATTTTACTTTCCGTCTGTGGCATTGCTTCCTGGTAATACTTGATATCGTATTACCAACATAAAATGACATTTAATGCTCTATCTGTACGTGATACTTTTTAATGCGTTTAAAAGTTTATATATAAATAGCGTATTTTCGTTATTGTCATTACATCCACATGAACACGTTTCATGCGCTCATTTCGCAAAACTTTATTTAAACGGGGAATATCGCATCTTTTTTTTATTTTGCCTATTTGTTCATTTAAGATTATTTACATTATTTCTTCTTTAAATTTTCATGAATAATCACTACAGCCGTAATTCCTATCGCAAAGCAGGGGCTCCCCTCTAGAGAAAAAATCACTGTAATTTTTAAAGAAATTGAATAATTACTGTGTATAAAACCACGGATATTATTTTGTTTTTATGACCGACCGGTTTCGCTTAGCCTTAGCATCCATAAGGGTACAAAATAAAACTAAACAAAAAATATTAAGTGTGCGGTTATATATACGTACAGACTACAGAGGGAGAACAAAATATAAAATAAAATAACAGAACAATGAGAAAACAATACAATAACATTTAAATTATAACAAAGGAACAGAAAGAAAGAGACAGATAATATGAGTTGACAAAGACAAACTGTGATTAAAGAATAAAGATAAATTTAATGAGTTTACAAGAAATGTACATAAATGTCATAAAAAATATATTAATATCCGTGTTCTTTTACATTTTTTTTTTTCATTTCTTCAAATATGTCAAACCACAAAGTGATTGCTTTCTACGAATATATGTAATTTTTAATATATTTTTAAAGTTTAGTACCTACATAGTTTTTTCGGAAAATATGATTTATGGGTACCTATTGAAAATTAAAACAGATTTAAATTATTTTTTTCTTAGTAGGTTTTTAGATTGCCTATAAATTGATATTCAGTCAATGGCTTCGCAACAGTAAGACAATGTCTTTGGAAGGCGAAAAAGCTGTCAAGCGTACAAATAACTACCTAGCAAGACTTTTTAAATAATGATAACAATACTTGAATACTAATACTTGACTTATTTATATAGCGCCATTTTTGTGAAATATCACCTCAAGGGCGCTTTCAAAACCTAAAAACTATAGCTGAATTTACTACAAAACTATCGAAATGCCCAAAGCTATAACTAAAATCACCTTATTCATATATTAATTATTTACATAAATATGTCGCGGGCTATGAAATAGTTTCGAACTTTTTGTTTAGCCGTAGATCGAGAATTTGCCCATCAAAAATGAAATTGGTTTGAAAGTAATTCGAATTGATTTTTCTACTTTACTTGCCTTAAAAAGAGTATTAAACAAAACGAGACCGGGGTGAATGCAGAACACTGCAGTAGTCGCTGATAAAAAGTTATTCGAAGAAGCGAGGCTATGAGTTTTTTTATTTTTTTATTTATTTACTTAACTTTCTGTTTAATTACAATATTTTAAATACATTGTCCTCCACGCTAGGAGTTCACCTGTGATGTGGAGGACATTTTTCGAATTACATGATAAAACAATAGATAAAACAATTAAAATTAAAAGTAAAAATAAAAATAAAAGAAAATATTGAAGAAAAACACAAAAAGATATATAAAAGAAAAGAAAATATAATAAAAACAAAATAGAAACAAAATAGAGCCACTTTAAAACAAACAAAAAATTATACAAATAAATAGAATTATTAAGTAGCACTATTATTATTACTGTATATAATTATAAATTAGGAGGATTGTAACCAGTTCCAAACATGTTTATTGTATTGTGCAAGTGTAGATGTTTTGATTTGTGTAGGAAGAGAGTTATAAAGCGTAATAGCCTGGTATCTGTAATCCTTTTGTCCAAAAGATGTTTTAGGTATTTGTAGTTGATGTGTATGTCTTGATCTAGTGTTGCGAGTATTTTGTGAGGTGACAAACAAATTTATATTTTTGTAAAGAAAAGTTAGTATAGGTTTTGAAAATATTTTTTGTATGGTAAGCACTGGAAATTTTCGGAATATGATTGAGGTCGGTGTTTGTATTGGTACTTTACGTATTACTTTTATTAAGGTTTTCTGGGCTTTATACAGTGTTTTAATAAAAACTTTATTTGCACAGCCCCAAGCAATAATGCCGTATTCCATAATGGATTGTGCTAGTGCAAGGTAAATGTTTTTAATATCGTAGATGCTTAGAATATTTCTTAGGTTTTTTAAAAAGTAGATTAATTTGTTTAGTTTTGCTATTATCGAATTTATATGTCTATCCCATTTCATATATTGGTCAAAGTGTACGCCGAGATATTTAATGGTTTCCGTGTGTGTTAGTTGGGGACATTTGCATAGGGAGTGTGCTGGGTAACAGTTATGTATTTTTAGGTTAATGCATTGGGAGGGTTGGCCTTTTAAGTCAATGCTGAAAGTTATGAATTTAGTTTTTGGGATATTTATAGTTAACAATTTTAGTGATTCTTAGACCGAGTTCGGCTTTTTTGCTTAGTGTACTCCAGTCTGTAGCTTTAAAGAGTAACACGATGTCATCGGCGAAACTTCTAATTTCGCCATCTATTTTGAGGTGACAAAGATCGTTAATATATATATAAGGAATAGGATTGGACCAAGCACGCTGCCTTGGGGTACTCCGTAAGATACTTGTTCCGTGACACTACTTATGTTTTGAATTGAAGTATACTGAGTGCGATTTCCCATATATCTTTTTGACAATTTAAGTTCTGTTCCCGTGATTCCAATATTTTGTAGTTTCGTGAACAGTTTTTGGTGGTGTATTGTATCAAAGGCTTTTGCGAGATCTAGAAATATACCTAGTTCAAAAATTAGTCTTGATATCATTCCTTATGTATGGCAGTGAGGCGTAGAAATTCCAGATGATCAATAAAAGTAGACCGAATGCTGTAGAAATAAAATCCTATATCTATAATCCGAAAATAATGCAAACCTGATTAAGCGTAATGAGCAAGATTGACAAAGAGACGCTTATATGATTTGGACATGTAGAGCGAATGAATGGAGAACGGAGCGCCAGGAGAATATATCGTCGCTGGAAAGGCAAAAGGGCTGAAGCGACACTGGTCAAAAATGAGTTAAATATTCAGTTTTATCAGGTTTTTTTTTTCTGCATCGAATGCTCTGATTCTCGTTTTTATTCTGAAGCATTTAGTGGGGCTTCGGCTTTTAAAATATATTTACCATTTTGAAGAAGGCTTGACACAAGTTTTGAACTTTTTTTTTAGCTTTTTGTCGCTTCAGGTAAGTCAGTGGGAGCACTGAGTTACCCGAGTAAATTTATTTTTTCAAAATCCAACTGTACTGAAGACTTATGAATTTTGTTGTAAAATAAAAAAAACTTTTAAGCGTTCTGGTGTAAACTTCCCAAAACGACGCTTCAGCCCTTTTGCCTCTCCGATGACGATATTATGACGCGAAAGTGAACGGTAGAAGATGTCGAGGACGCCCGAGGAAGACATGATACGACCGAGTGAATCAAATACTTGGGTCGAGTCATGTCAAGGGTCAGAATAACGGAAGAGTATTTATGTTACGATGGATGAATGTGAATGAGGCAAGAAGTGTGTGCCAAAAGAGATGTGTGTGGTGGCCCATCCCGTCTGTCCACCCCTGCAAAGAAACTGCCGGATAGGTAGTAAGTTATTTAGGGTCCTGTATTTTTCAAAAGTTTTTTTTTTACAGAAAAATTCATAACTTTTATTTTACGAAGAGATTAGTGCAATTTTTCAAAGCATCACTCGACTCGAATGAAGCGGTCACAGAGCCGAGATTGAAACGACTCGACGTCATTTACTAATATGAATCGGTACCGTGACCCCGTTCGCTGGAGTTCGAAAGCGGCGCTTTATAATATTAGACATCGTTGTGCAATCGTGCCCGAGAATAGGTCGCTAGAATTGTCTCCTAAACGGCCAGCCGCAAATTGAATCATCCCATCCGAGATGCTCTCTCTAATTGTTTAATTATTTGTGTGAATTCTGATAAGATTGTGTATCCAATTAAAAACATCTTTTGGTATGATTTAATAAAACAAATTTGTAACTTTATTCCACTTTTATTATTTTGACTGGACCGGTTTCAGCCGAACCACTAATCCAAAATGGCTGATAATGCTAAAATATGATAAACATATGTGTACCAACATAACAAAAAAAAAAATCGATAATCGAATGTAAACAGCCCGCGAAAATTCAAAATTCACCTTTTCTTTTGAACAGGCCATGTATAAGACAATATTACTATTAATTTGAATGGCTTTCTTTATTTATAGTGCTTCTTAATTATTTAATATGTTGCCATGATCATTTATGTGAAGAAAAGAGATTCACGCACAATAGTGTAAAAAATAAGCACAGTTTACCCTTAGAGTAACGTAGAGACCTAACATTGCGAAATTTTGAAGCCGCTTTTTGACCAAGGATTGACCAAAGGAGGTATGACGTATATGCTTCCAGCCAATCGGATGCGAAGAAAACCGTAAAGATAAACATTATTGCGTCTTTGTCTGTTCGCGAACAATTTTGAGTTGCTACATGAGAAAGAAAGAGACATGGATACGTTCAGATGTTGGACTAATCAGGAAATCCCAATTCTTACAAATTTACGTCAGAATCCCGTATTTCTCTCGAAGTAAAACATATTGAGAATGCATTCAAACTAATTTTAAACGGGAGTTTATTATATCGAAACAAATAATGCAAAGATTGACTAAATATTGGTGTAGGTAACTAGTTGTTTTGTAGGTTAGCATGTAAAATATTTGAGGTCAAACTAAAAAATACGAATTCTTGGATAAATACCTGTGGAAACTGATTTTTTTGGTCCTTTGTTACTTCAGTTGAAACAACCAACAACTGCACATATAGCCATATCGTTTTTTTTTAATATTGCACTAAATTCACTTAAGTAATTATATATTTTAAGCTTTTTGTCTGTCAATTCGACTGACATGTAAACTACTGTGAAGTAAGTTAAAATGGCTACACGGCTTTTAGCACGCCCCAAATCATATGTTCTTAATAACAATTGTTTGTCTCTTTTTCTCATATGTCTATAGAAACGAGCATAAAGAGAGAGCTATATTTTGCGAGTATGAACGATTTGACTCATAATTAGGACGGTCTCTCTATATTGTTACTCTAAGTGTTTACCCAGTCACCGCGCTTATGAAATGAAACTACAAAAACACTCTTAGACCATCTGAAGAATGTTTGGATTAATAATAGCCTGGTGTCACTGCCCCCACCCCACACTGTCCTATTCCCCCCACCATATTTCACACGTACAATTCTGAAGAAAGTACGAGTGGCCTAGCCAGTAGACAGTTTATGCATGAGTTTAATTTTAATAATCAATTTACTCGTAATAACCTCACTGGACAATTGTGGAAGGCAGATTGCGTAGTGGCGGATCCAGTTTCACGCTACGCTAGTCGGCGGTTTGCAGTGTAATTGCGTTTCTGAATAGGCAATTGAATAACAACAGTTACAAGCGTGAAAACACAATTCAAATGACATTATTTAATTTGATAACCCGTTTTCTAAGTTAATAAATTATGTTAGTTATAATCTCAGAGCAAGAATATATTTTGAGAGATACGCCCGAGAAAGACATGGCACGATCAAGTAAATCAAATACTTGAATCGGGTCAGGTGAAGAGTCAGAATAACAGAAGAGTATGTATGAGACGATGTATGAATTTAAATGAAGCAAGGAGTGTGTGCCAAGACAGAGTTATATGGCGGTCCGTCCTCTATGCCTACCCTTGCGGGGAAACGGCGTGATGGTTAGTTAGTTAGTTAGCTAAATATTTTTACCCAACCCATACAAATTTATGATAATTTTCTCCGGTTTTTTATGTCTTTAACCGTGAGAGGGAAAGAGACAAGACAAGTTCTCACATAATATAGCACCACCATTCGGTATGTAAGCATGTTTTTTGTCTCCCGCGTCTCCGGCGACTCCGCTCACTACGTTTTGATATGCGACATAACTGGACATAACTCAACGGTTTTTTAGGTTATATCGTACATTTTTGTTTATAACAATACAGTGCAAAAGTGTTTATACAAATAAAGAAAAACATTATGTCGACATGTGCTATGAATGGATGTATAAATACCTTAGCCCTAGTCCTAGCCACGCCCAGGTCTATCCGAGTCAGGCAAAAATCATCAATACTGACTACAGAAGCGCTCCCTCCTGTATATTATTACTCTGATATTATAATATTACTAGTGCACCTCAAACGTGTAATCCTCTACAGGGATGGGAAAATGTTGGCTTTTTATTGATTTTCTGTCAAAGCTACTTCATTTCGGTTGATTTTTATTAGTTTTAAATCTGATCAGGTCTGCCGCATTCCCCAAGCAGTAAACTCTGTGTTTGAATAAATTTGATTATCATAGTCCATGAATGCTGAAAACCTGTGCTTGTCACAATAATGTACTCGTAGATACAAGAAGGCTATGGTATCATTTATCTTTAATCGCTATTAATTTAATGTAATCCAACACTATTCTTTAATTTTTCGTAGAAAACAATCACTTTGTGGTTTTACATATTTAAAGAAATGAAAAAAAAAACTTTGTATAAGACCTCGAATATTATTATGATTTTTAAGACCGACCGGTTTCGCTTAGCCTAAGCACCATCATCGAAGCTATTTTTTTCATTTATTTCAACTATTCTTTACTACTATTCTTTCTTTTTATGTGAGCAGATATTTTTTTGCTTTTTTACTGTTTAATGTACCTACGTGTATAATATATGTAAAAGCCTACTTGGGCGTCTACAATAAAATTAATTAACAAAACGTTCGTTAAAATAATAACATTTTGAAGCGTTACGTTATTTGAGAAAAAAATATGTATTTTGTATTTTCACAACTTATTAAACTATCTTTTTTTTTTTTTTTTTTTTTTTGGGTTTTACTTTTATTTAAACAATAATTATTATTATTTTAATTTTTAAAAAACAGTTTTTAGTTAAAAGCTCTGCGATGTAATTATTTTTACGCGTGACAGCTGTTTCGCCTTCTGAGGGCATTATCAAACTGTGGAGAAGCCACATACAGACGGACTATTTATATCATGTTTAATGTTATTATTATTTTTATTTTTAACTACCAATGTCCCCATTAGGTTTTTCTGATAAATTGTAATTATTGTTGATGTCATTACATTGGGGAGTTTCCCTACCTAAGGGTATACTATTATTTGACGCGTAAAAATAATTACATCGCAGAGCTTTTAACTAAAAACTGTTTTTTTAAAATTAAAATAATAATAATTATTGTTTAAATAAAAGTAAAAAACCTAAAAATTAAAATGGAGTTCTACAAAATAAACTTTAAAACCATAAATATATTAAACTATCTTTCTTCAAATACAGTCAAAGCAGTCACTCAAAGCTCACGCCACTGATAAATTCAAATATACCTTCAAGTTTTTATGTTCGTTTCAACTGTTTTTCTCTCTACCTCTGTGATTATTCCACGATAATCACCTACTCGAAAAACTGTTAACATAATGATGAGTTCAAATACTTATCGGGATTTCTATCTTCTAGCAAGAAATGAAATAAAATAATGGAAATATATTACATAATCCTACTATATAAAATACATGGTGCAATATATCGTGAAAATATCTTTAACGATTCATGGGACTAGAAGGGCACATCTTCAGGCTTTATGTGATTTGGGATTGACATGAAAAGTGACAAGTACTTGACATCATGACCCAAAAACACCTTGCATTTAAATGGTCATAATAACCTGGGAACAACTCGTCTTGCCTGGGTGTTTATAAACAGGTGTTTTTTTTAATCATCGCTGCTGTCATAAAACCCATTTTTAAGAGATAACTTCCTTTCGCACATTGTTTTTCTGTATAGGACAACAGGTCATGCGAGTATATCTATGTAGGACCTACCTACTGGCCTATTTCAGTGCTTTGATAAAGTTCTTGAGTAGTGATGCGACGATTCTTATTACGACTATTAGGATTATAATAATAATAATCAAAGTTTGATTCCCGAAGGTATGCAGGAGTAGTGCAATACAATATATTCCACAATTGATAATAATACATAATAATAATAATAAAATAAAAGTTGTAATATACACAATCATAAAGAAAAAAAAACATAAATTCATAATAATTTTTTTGTTTGTTAAATGTTTAAAATATTAATGGAGGATATTAGGTCTCATATCTGCAAAAGGCCCTCAAGAGGGAATCCATCCTGACAGCGTTCAGATTGATGGAGCCAATAATATACTCGTACTCCAATGAGCTTCTATGCTAGAATTCGGGATTCCATGATGAGGTCATTTTTAGAGTTGTTAATCCTTTTCCTCATTCCTGCTACCCTACCCTGGTTCTTATAAGGGCTGCAAATCCGGGAACTCGCCCCTCGGTGAACATACCGGAAGCACTGCAGTACCTGGGAAGACTGAACGTCATGCGGTAGACGTTGTTGTACTGGACCCGAAGCCTTTCCATGCTACTCTTCTTAAAATTGGTCCAGAGCTCGCACGTGTATAGGGTAGTACAGAACGCCAGGAAGAGTGTCCTTTTCACTGGTGGACTACAGAGCCAAAATCTTCTACTGAGCATGTTTGATTTCACACTGAGTGCTCGCCTTTGCCTGTCGATGTCGTCGCCATCCATTAGCTTGCTGGTGATGATGTGCCCTAGATATTTGGTTTCTTCTACCACCCTTAGAACCTCACCGTTCAAGATAGCTGGAGGAATGTTTTTCGGACCCTGCCCGTGTTTGATGACCATCAGTGTCGTTTTTAGTGGATTGTAAATCATGTTGGTTTCCTGAGCAAACTCTTCACAGATATTCAAGAGGGTACGTAGCCCTCTTATAGACGGTGTCATAGTCAAGTACCATATCGTCTGCATAGCTCACATTATTTAAACACTGTCCTCCGATATGGCAGCCCACCCTAGCATTATTTCATCTATGGGTAAGTTCTTCCATGTATATGTTAAACAATAATGGGGACCTGCTTCCTCCCTGTCGAACCCCGCTTTTCAGATGAAAAGGTTCGGATAGTACATCTTTCCACTTTAACAGGTTTTCTTGTTGCCGGTTCCAAGTGTTGAGAATTATTTTTATTCAATGGACAGTTGAGGGGTATAGGAGCAAAGGCAGCAATCTTTTTCAACCTAAATTATTTATTGAAAAGTTGATAAAGCGTTTTATACACTTTTCTTTCATGAATATGTTGATGCATTTAGAGATTATTGTTTTAAATTGTTCCTAGTTTAAGACACACACACACTTTGATAGACAAAATTCTCTGTTTCTTTATAAAAATCATTAAAAAGTTGACAATGCTACGGATCCGTTTTTGTAGATTGCTGCCTTTGCTTCTAAGCCCATCAATTATTTGTTTACCATTGTAGACTTATAAAACAGACATTGGTTTTGTTGTTATTTTTTTACAATTGGCTTGATACGTATATCTACTGCACTAAGTTCTTACTTGTGGTAAAGTTTTATAATGCGTTCCTATAATTTGACAGTTTTACTAGTAAATACTTTAATATGTGTATTTTTCCGCTCCAAGAATAGTGACAGATTAGCAAATATTATCACATTTACTTGAAACCGACACAAAAAGGGTGTGTGCCTAGTCTGGTGATCTAAAAAAGGAAGAAAAAAAACACATTTATTTTCTAATATTATAGTGAATAAAAAATTTAAAAAAAACATTTTCGTTGCATCATTATCATTGCTGATGTCATACGTTACTTTGATTTCGCAAAGTTATATACACACATATATGTATATATATTTATATATATATTCGTAGAAAGCTATCACTTTGTGGTTTGAGATATTTAAAGAATTTCTGTATCAGACCACGAATATTATTAAAAATAAATAAATCATAAAATGGATCATCATTATTTAATCGCTTTCTCAGTTGACGTTTGGTCTCTTTCAGTTCATATTATCTGTCTCTTTCTCTCTGTTCCTTTGTTATAGTTTAAATGTTATTCTATTGTTTTCTTATTGTTTAATTTAAATAATTTATTTATTTTATTTTAATTCTTATGACCGACCGGTTTCAGGCTAAGCGAAACCAGTCGGTCATAAAAATTGAAAATAATATTCGTGGTCTTCATTAATTTAAATATTTATTTTTTATAACCGCAGGTTATAAAAAATAAATATTGATGAATAACGATGCAGCAGGTTCGTATCTAAATCGTAAACCGTTGAATCACTATTTACGAGCTAATTCTGCCACGCATTGACTTAAAATCTATTTCTAAGATCTTTTCAATCATGAATCTATACTTAGGACGTTTTAGGTTAGCTATATTTTTTGGTCCTTTGTAGTTTCCACTGAAAACAACTTCATACGTCATAAAAAAATAATTAAAAACCAACGTAAACGCAAAGTTTCTCTGCTTGTACATACAAATGTTATGCAGGTAGATATTTATTCAATTAAAATAATGTCTAAAAATAGGGAATAAATTTAATCGCTACTGACGAAATACTTTTTTTTTTTTTTAAATCAATCACAAGCATAATTGCTTATTTTGACGCGCATTGATTTTCCCAAATTTGGGACGCCGTGTTTATGCCATGTTGTTTTCAACACAAATTGACATAAAACACGAGATGCCTTTGATCTCTTCACATATTGTCTGTACGTCATCTGTGCCACTTGCAAACAAATATTCCCAATACAAAGTATCGATAAAGATTCGATACAAAATATCGTGTCGCCTGGTGACCTGCCCTAACCCGAGATAAACCGCTGACCCCGGCTGGTTTGCAACTTCTCCGCTTGCATAATAGTGTAGTTGATGTTGTTTCTGGTTGGCGATGTTACCAACAGATTATTATTGAACTAGAATAGTATTAGGAAATTATTGATGAGAGATGAATTGCATTTTTAAATTATGATGCAAAAACGACAAAATTGCTGCACGTTGTATTAATATTACTAACAAAACAACGAACACTGAATTAAAATATAGATGTTACAATATTACTATACTTAAAATATGCATCATACTAGTGATCAACACCTGACTTCAACTTAGTTTCTTTCTTCGATTTGCGTTCTTATTAAACAATTAATAATTCCATACATATTAACTGAATTTTATGATTAAAGTCAATTAAGATTACCATTATCTTTATTTTGTATTTTTTTTTTATCACCCACAACCTATACTTTTGTCTGTGTTCGCTTTACTTTCGCTTGACTTTATGTCAGTACTTAGTTAACTTTACAAATAATTTAGTTCACTCTAATTAAATTCCACAATGATATTGGTAGTTTAACTTGTTATATTTCATCTTTGATCCTACTCTACTGCTTCGTGTGCATTCACATTGTGAATAAAAAAATTCAAAATGGCTGATATTGCTGAAAGAATGGGTCAGCGCTATAAATTCGTATAGCGCTGTCTCATTCTTTCATTTAACTAAATTTGCGCTAAATTGTCTCTCATTTGCATAATTTTGCCTTTTTTCAACACCCAGTGTGAATTTTTCGTTCAATAAGAATATAGGTACCAACTCGTATCAAGTTTTAAACGAGATGTGCGGATTTTCGATCAGGCCGGTAAATTGTGGGTTCGATTGGAGTCCAAATAGTATGGTTTTATTTTTTATTTTTATTATTATTACATATAAAGGGGCTTGGCGCTTAAAAAAGCACTGTAATTAGGTACTATCAATGCCTTGGCAATTAACCGGCTGGAGCAGACTGTTCCAATTGCGCCTGCACAGGACCGGCCCTGTTGACAATCTTCTCAGCAAAGGCATCTAAAGTCCGTATATGCATACAATACTTAGTAGCTGTAACACGTATAGTGCAGGTATGTCTGTGTCCGCCCACATACCTGCGAGTACATCCTTTAAAGGCAATAGTTCTTACTTTATTACACGCTTCCCACTATTTGCACATGTAAAAGTAAAATCGCTGGTTTTGAGCAACTTTACGTGTGTATAAGGTCGGCGGAAGCCCGGCCGCAGTTTCCTGACGATTGTTGTTCGTTTATTTCAAATACCGCAGAAATAACAATAAAGAATTTATAAGACTGGCAATCGTGGCACCTTTGATGACTGGACAGGTACTTCAAATTGCCTTTTTAAAATTCGTGCCAAAAGTCAACGACCCATACTTGGCACCACTTATAAATTTTCCCTGATACAATTCAGGTTTTTTTTGTTATTTTATTTTGGATAAAACCTGTTTGGTTTAAATAAGTATGCATTTTTTTAGAATTATGAGATGCCGATGGGAGGAGGGAGGGGAAAGAGGTGGGGAAGAGGAAGGTCGAAAGTACCTGGTCTTTCAGATCTGGTCACTAATTCAGAATCGAAACGTTGCTTGAAATGGCTCTAACCGTATTTGGTGACCAGATCTGAATATCCAGGTACTTATCAACTTTCCTCTTACCCATCTCCTTCCCTCCCTACTACCTTTAGCCTCACAACATGCCCCAATTTGGGATGCCATAGTCTCGCTGGCTCTAGACGGTTGAGACTCTTGGACTAGTTCGGTGGAAGACCACCCTTCAGAATCGAAACCTTGTTTGAAATGGCTTTAGCCGTGTTTAGTGACTGAATAAGAATAACCAGCTATCTACCGCTTCTTATCAACCTTTCTTTTTTCATATCTATTTTATTTTTTAATAAAAGAAACACAAACATTTCCGGGTTACGAATAACTTGACAGTGTTTGAAATACAGTCGAACTTGGTTATAACGATCACGGTAATAGCGAGGTCACGGCTATAATGAGCAATTACTTAATGATATGTTAGTTCAGGCTTATTTTCAAACAATGGTGTTGGGGTTATAACGAGGCCGCTTCACTGATATAACGTCCAAATAATATTGTCAACTCAATGCGCCCGGGTATGAGAAAAAAACCCCAATGAGTGAAATAATGTCATAAACAAGATAAAGAAAGCCGCGTAAATCTAGTTAAGGAGGGTTTATAATCCCCGATAGTTGTCGCTCTATGAAACATTTCTATCCAGTACTGTGCGTACAGTTTATTGTTATTATTAGTGTAATCATAAATTAAATCATTTCGTAGTTAGTTAAGCATGATTTCCGTAATAAAATGTGTTGCTTTATAACATGCAAGCTTTCATACCCTAGTGTAAACATCGATATTAGTAGGTAGGTACTTTTTTACCTACCTACGTTTATAACGAGTAATGGCTATAAGGAGCAAATTTGGTTAGTCCCTTCGGGCTCGTTATAACCAAGTTCGACTGTACTACTACCATCATAATAAACGGAAAATGTTGCTTGTGCAATAATGGAGGACTTGGCTAGCAGAGGAATTGAACCCACGACGCACGGGTGGGAATCCGATGTGATTGTTTTTTCAGCTACTATCTGGTCAGATATTTCCTCTCCGACTTACTTCAGTCTCAGAACATACTAAATTGAGGGTGCCATAGTTCCACTGGCTCTATGCAGTTGGGACTCTTGTGCGGTAATCACATTATTTTATTTCTTACACATAACATTTCGTTTGATGAAAAACGATGTCGATGTCAACGTTACATAGACCAAGTTATTTTATTTTATTTTTTAGACAACTCGTTTGATGAAAGACGACGTCGGTTTTACATAGACCAACTTGTTTTCAGGCATCCTTCATTATCTAAGACAGCTTGATAAATTCTCAGTCCTACGTCACGTGTAATGTGCGTGTCTCACAAGTCTCTGGAAACTTGTTTGTTTTCCCTTTGTACAGTTACTGTTATATCAGTCATTAAGAGAAATGCTATAATTTCTTTGAATATTCATAACTGTTTACAGTTCACACCATAATTATTTAGTTTAGCTGAATCGAGTAACTAGTTTTGTAGAGAGGGGTATACTTATCTATCTACAGCAGTGGTGCACGGCCCGCGGCTCGAACAAAAAAAAGTTTGCTCAACTTTGTTAGATAATTCTTAAATAAATTAAATAGCCTAGTTGATAGTGCTGGTAGTCCCCATTTCTATAATAAAATTTTAAGAGACCCCAGGAAATTTAAAAAAAAAAGAATTTCGCTGACCCAACCCTCTCCCCCCTCGTCCACGCGAATGTTTGAAAAACAGGTAAACTGGCCCTTCTGCTAAAAAGGTAGTGCATCTACCTGTACCTAGTGCTTATAGGTAACGCAACAAGAGTTGAAACAAACAATACATGCTTAGAAATGGGTCTATTGTGTATCGGTGTACGCCCCAGTGGCGGTGTATTTACAATGTGTCATTAAGAAAGAGCCCTTTGTCTTGTTTACGCCTACTTATTGTCACTAGTGGAAAAGGTACAGCAAGTGTTTACGATGATTCTTCTAGTATATTGAAAGTGCACTTACAGCGTTTCGTATTCATGCAGTTCGACTGGGTACTGTTAAAAATAATATTATAATCTGTTTTGAAGAAACAGTAATTAGCATCTATGCTCGTGCTCGAATTACGGATACCTTTCAATTATTTTTTTAATACCCCTTTTAATTCAGTCCTTTATTGAGAACTGTATTTTATGAACCTTTAGTATTTTAATAACAAATAAATAAAACAACATACATGTTTAAAAAAAAAATTATATACCTGACTTCAACACATGTGAAATAATTATTAATTGTTTAATTTTTGTTGGTTAAAAACAAAACACGCTGTACGAGTATGTATGCTATGCATCTGTGGGAGTACTGTGCTTCCCTCAACTCTAGTTGAGAAACCTATACCCAAATATGGCTTTTACCTTACTTTCTATCCTCTGTGCTCTCATCAATAGAGTTAGTTTACATGTGTCCGAAATTCCCCAAAGTGTATTTTTACTGCCTTTGTTCTTTGGAAAGAGAAAGTTGACACAAAGGTGTTTTCGTTTTCTCCCATAGCTGACAAATTTGAATCGTAGAATACACAATATCAGAAAAGGGCTTGTGGAGAGTATAAAGTCTTGAAGCACCCCGGCACTTGAAAGAAGACTTTCAATTATTATAATCTTTGATTATTATTGAAGTAAAACTTTTATTTATAAACTAACGGACCATTGTCCAGTTACAAAAAAATACATAACACGAAATGGGAAAAAAAACAACAGAAAAAAAACAGTGCATACATAATATTATAATGAAGCAATGACAAAAATAGGACAAAAAATACATTAGAAAGAACATTCTAGTCTAAGCCAAGGTCAAGTTAAAGTTTCGGTAGAGTCGTAAAGAATGACAAAAATCATTTAGACTGGTACCAAAAATTTCAAGACCTTTCTACCCATGCTTAGTATAGTGATGATTGAGGAACAGCAATTCATTGTTTCTGAGTCTACGGCAGATTAATAATGTTTGACTATTGTTTAATACTTGTTCGTACTTGTCTAGCTCGTGCGTCACACTTCACGCGGAGTGTGTACAAAGCTATCGGATGTTTTTAAAGCTGTTGTTACCTATCGGAGTATTCTTATCGTGGTCCTTATGCTCTCATGATAGATAGTAAAATAATCCATTTTAAAATTGGACGTAGTTATGTAGAAGCGTCCAACCCACTATTCGCCAAAATCGGGTTTGACATGTTTCCCTAAAGATAAATACGAGTTTTTTTTTCGTAATTCATTTTTTTCTAACGCACATTGCAGATATTTTACCCAAATTGAAGTTTAAAAATATTAACATGTAGGATAACATAGGGTATACAATTATTTTTTTTTAATAAATATAAATGATAGATTGTAATTTACCTATTTAAAATAATTTTCAAAAAGGAAAAACACTGAAATTCACTTTACAAATGCCAATTACGCACTTTAATGCTTTTGTATCGTCATATTTTCAAACGCCTTTTTCTCGGTTTCATTTTATTGGGGTTGGATGCTTTCTGCATAGCTACTTTCAATTGTGCTTTTCGATTTTTTGCATGGAATCGATTGCCCAAGTAAATGTGTTTCCATACTCAAAGTAACCGATAGTTTTTTTAGATTCGAAAATTGCATTATTGACTCCAAAACATTGGAAAATTAGTACGACCGTATTAGTACGTATATAGGATACTCTCATCACTCTGGTGAAAGACCACCAGAATGATCCTTGAAATGGCTTTTAGCCGCGTTTAGTGAAGATGCATTTATATGCTTTTAGTAGATTTGAATAGCCAGATCCTTCCCCCATCTTATTCTTCCCATCTCCTACCCCCTCCTCACTACCTTCAGCATCACGACATACATCATTTTGAGATGCCATAGTCCTACTGGCTCCAGACTGTTGGGAGCATCCAGGGTTTTGTTCAATTTTGCACTCAAAGGACATGATATTGGCAAAATTATAATTAGTATTTATTTAAATTATTTATGTTTACTATAATTGAATGAATGCTTCGAAATCTTGGCTCCAGGAGAGAAAGGAAGCGTATTGTAAAGTAAAGTTAAATCTTAGTTGAACATTGTTGAAAGGCCAAAGGTAAAACCTTCATGGCTTTAAAACTTAAGCGGCTAGTAAGATCCCAGTACCGCAGAGTTATTTCAGACTGTCTTCTGCAGGGTGTAGATTTCCCTGATGATAGCCAACCTCCGATAAAAGAGGGCACCAGAAGAAAAAGAAAATGATGACCACTATTGATTCTCAGTATATCCGGCTCTAGAGACCACAGCGAAGGAAACCCTTTTTGTTGATCAATGTTGTGGGTTGGAAGAAATGGAAGCGGTCGAAGAAACTATGGGGAAGGTTGGACGTACTTTTTACCCAATCTATACAGATTTGGGATAAATCACTTTCTCCGGGTTTTTCTGTCGTTCACCGTGAGAAAGAAAGAGACAACACATTTTCCCGAATTATCAAACCGCTTTAAAGTATTGTTAGAATATTCTTTGTGTCCCGCGTCTCCGTTGACTCCGCCCACACGTTATGATACGTGGAATAAACTGAGATAACTTGACGGTTTATTAGGTAACATGTTTTATATATTTTTTAAACAATACTGTGAAAAATTGGTTATACGGATAAACAAAAACATTATGTCGACATGTGCTATGAATGGATGTATAAATACTATAGCCCTTGTCCTAGCCACGACCAGGTCTAACCGAGTCCGGCAAAACTCGTATAAATTGACTACAGCTCTCTCTACAGCGCTCTCTCTTGTATATTATTGCTCTGAGGGTGAAACCTAACATTGAAAAAAACCTTTTTTGAATTTCGAACGGTGGTATTTCACCGAGACCTTATTATGTTAGCAACAGTCACTCTGCGTTCATTCCACCACTTCTACAAATACATGATTTAGATTCCGACACGGTGGTGTGTAGCGGGGGTGGGGAACCTCAGGCCCGCGGGCTATATTCGGCCCGCGAGACTAGAAACAAATAAACTCGGAACTTGAAATTCAATAAATCCAGGAGCAATGGTTGTTTGCATATTGGAGAATACGATTTTTCGCAGAGAATTCAGTTCACATTCGTTGACGGGAGGGGGGGGGGATTACTTTAGGTCAGCTTTGCTAAAACAGTTGAACTCCCTAGCAGCGGCGGCTCGTGATTTTTAGTGTACTAATATTGAAAATTACGACGTTATTGGTATTGTTGTAGCCGAAAACATTTTTTTTTCCAAAATCGCAAATAATTTTTCACTTTTTAATGTAAACCTTTTTATGTAAAAGCCGACTCGGGCGTATACACTAAAATATATATTGTGTGAAGATGTTCCGATTCTTTTTAGTTTTCTTGGTGAAAAATCTTCATACAAAAATTGAAATAAAAATAAACACACAAACACACACATCTTCGACTACAACACCAATAATGAATTTTATCACCCTAGCACAATGTAAAGTTACGAGCCGCCGCTGCTTCTCAGCAATGGCATAAAAAAACTCCCAGATGTTTGATGTTAATATATTTGTATCGGGGGTAGGGGTGCAAAACAATGCGACTGAATCTGGGGATCAACCAGCTTGGTGGGGGCGGGGGTGGGACCAAATGGAGAGATCGGTGTGCATACCCCCCTCCTCACGAAAATCACCAAACTAAACATCGACCATTTCTAATGTTTGGTCCTCGAGTGATATAACAAACATACGAGTATACAAATGGCCCCCGGGATTAAAAAGTTGCCCCGCCCGTGGGGTAGTGGATAATACCTTAGAGTAACCTAGAGATCTAACTTTGCGAAATATCGTAGTGAGTTTATGACCAAGCTTGACCGAAGGAGGTATGCTGTATAAGCTTCCAGCCAATAGGATGCGAAGAAAACCGTAAAGATAAACATTATTCCGTCTTTATCTGTTCGCGAACAATTTTGCGTTGCTACTATGAGAAAGAAAGATACATGGATACGTTCAGATGTTGGACTAATCAGGGAATCCCCATTATTACAAATTTACGTGAGAATCCCGTATATCTCTCTAAGTAAAACATATTAAGAATGCATTAAAACTCATTTTAAACGGAAGTTTATTAAATCGAGACGAATAATGCAAAGATTGACTAAATATTGGTGTAGGTAACTAGTTGTTTTGTAGGTTAGCATGTTAAATATTTGAGGTCAAACTAAAAAAATACGAATTCTTGGATAAATACCTGTGGAAACTGATTTTTCGGTCATTTGTTACTTCAGTTGAAGCAACCAACAACTGCACATATAGCTATATCGTTTTTTTTAACATTGCACTAAATTCACTTAACTAATTATATATTTTAAGCTTTTTGACTGTCAGTTCGACTGACAAGTAAACTAGTGTGAGGTTAGTAATGTATTGAAAAATACCTACACGGCTTTTAGCACGCCCCAAATCATATGTTCTGAATAACAATTGTTTGTCTCTTTTTCTCAAATGTCTATAGAATCGAGCATAAAGAGAGAGCTATATTTTGCGAGTATGAACGATTTGACTTATAATTAGGACGGTCTCTCTATATTGTTACTCTAAGGATAATACCTTCGCGGCCACCCAAACGTTCTCTCGGTCCGCGGTGATAAATCAATGAACGCGCTCACTCCGTGGAGTGGTGACATTTCCCGACGCACCTACATATTATTATTGTGAATTGTACGCTATACCTACCTGCACAGGTGCGAGAGCGAGTGCACCGGCGCTCTTGGCCGAGACGACAGCGGAACGGGTGAACAACCCCGCGGGAGATAAAGATACGCCCGCAGCATCGCGCATCGGTAGAATGACATTCTGTATTTATGTATGTACGTACGTTGTATGTAGTGGGTTCTGTCCTCGGACAAAACTGTAAATGTGACTCGTTCGTATGTTAGTTATCCTTGAGTCGCACTTATTAGTCAGATTACTGTATTTCTTGGAGCTTATTTAGATTGTTTTTTGCTAATGGGTAGACAATTCCATGTTCAACGACATTTGAAGATAATAACCTAACCAAACTTCTTATTTTGACATTTTTTGCCATGCGTAGGCAGGGAGGGTGAAAGCCACACAATTCTGTATTAGTGCTTTATCCGTATTCATAATTGGTCCTGTGGAAAGTCATCGACTCGACTAGCATTATTCCGAGCAGCTGATTTTACATTCATCGAGAACCGTTCACTGGTACTCTCCAGTCTCCACTCTAGATCGTTCATCTCTAGATCGCATCCAGTCCGAAAAGTGGTTATATTTCCGATGGGCTTTAAGTATTCACAGTACATATTTATTTATTCATTTATTAACTAACAGACTATTGTCCAATTACAAAAAATGCATAACACGAAATGAGGAAAAAGCAACAGAGAAAGAACATCACAAACATACTATTATAAAGAAGCGATGATAAAAATAGGACAAAATATACATAAGAAGGAAACATTCAAATAAAAGCCACGGCTCGATTACTGTAACGGTATTTACGCCAACCTTCCTAAATACCAAACTAATAAACTCCAATCAGTTTTCAATGCTGCAGCAAGGCAACTAACTAAACTAAAACGGAACTAAGATGTATAACGAGCCCAACAGAATTTCGGTCCAAACTGAAAACTTACCTTTTCAGACTCTCATATCCTTAAATTCATTAAAAGAATCTCAACATAATCCGTCTCTCGACGAATCACCTTTAGATATACAAATTTTGACCAAATCCTGTACTGTACGACAAATTCAGAAAGTTCATTTTTTATTTTCGCTTCCATGCTCTAAATGTCTAAATCGAAAAAAAAGAAAACAAAAAAATAAACAACAATAAAAAACAAAAATAATTATAATTTTAACTTAATAAGTGTGTCTATCTGATGGGACCTGCCAGGTAATTATGTTCCTGTATATTTTCTTATTTAAACTAGGAATTAATGTCTTATAATATAAAATAAGATCTGCACAGCGCCCTCGAGGTGATTTTTCACAAAGACAGCGCTATATAAATCATCCGATAAATATTATTATTATTAAGATCAAGTCAAAATTTTAGTAGATTCGTAAATAATGACAATCATTTAGACTGGTACCAAAAATTTCAAGACCATGTCTTGAGTTAACAAGTCTAAAAATTCTGGACATTGGAGAATGATACCCATAATTAGTAAAGTGATAAATGAGGAACTGCAATTTATTGTTTCCGAGTCTACGGCAAGGAATGTCGAACTGGATGAGTTACAACAAAGAAGGTGAGTCAATAATACAATTAATAATTTGAAAATGCAAATCAAATCAAAGTCTTCCTTACGCTTTTCTAGTGAAGATTTTTTAAATATTCATATACCCAGGACCAACTACCAGGAATATGTTCATATTTGTCATAACTTCACAGATTAATGACTATCGTCGGGAACTTTGCAAAGAAATCTATTGAAATCCTTGAGGGAATTCCGTTCAATTAAACAATTCTGAATATGAAATCAAACAATCATTATGTAAGGCAAGGTTGGTATTGGCTAATGATGTTGAGGAATGTCGGAAAACTGTTCTATGCTTATATTTTTAACACGATGAGTAATGTATACTCGTACATAATACTTGGCTTATTTATATAGTTTGGCTAATGTTTGTTTTTGGGAAATATCACTATATTCTGTTCGGGTCTTGGAATATATGCACGTTTGTGTATGGAATACTGCTGGAGGATTGAAGGAGTCCTTATTAATCACCGAGTTTAAAAAGTAACTTTCCTACTGAAAAGCTAGTTGCAGTAGCTTGGCTGTTACAAATTCCTAATGTATGAAAATTATATCAAACAATAAATAAATGTTTAAAAAATGTCATGAACAGAGTTCGATTACTAAGTAAACTGTTTGGGGCATAAAAATAACAAGCAATTCGTTTTGAAAAACCACGAAAATCAATAAATAGTCAATGTTAAGTATTATATTTTTTCAGTATGTTTTATGTGGACGGTATTTTTCACCATGAAAACAAATAACAATAAAATGTTGTTCTTTCTGCTGCGCTATTTTGTGTACGTATTTTTCCATTCAGTATTTCGAATAAATACTCGTATGACCTACGTGCTAAAAGCAGCGTATCTACGTTTGACGTAGATTTTTCCTTTAACGCCGCATATTGGGAAGGTAATAAATAGTTGAACGCAAACGCGGCATCATGTATGATGTATGTAGAGTGAAACGTACACGTATTGCGCCATTATTGCATGCACAAAATACACAATAAGTTATCATAATAATCACAGTGAACTTAACTCTCTAAACAGAGATAATCGATCAATACATTAGGTACTTGGGTACTTAGGCTGTATCGAGTACATAACGGTGCTGGAAAGGCAAAAGGGATTAAGCGACATTTTAGTCAAAAATGAGTTAAATTTGCAGTTTTGATCACGTTTTTTTTCTACATCGATTTCTCTGACTCTCGTTTGATTCTGAATACTTCTGCGGCCCTTCAGCCATCTAAAATATATTTACCATTTAAGAGAAGGCTTGACTCAAGCGACACAGGTTTGGTGAGAGCATTGAGTTAACTTTTTTTTTTGGTACTGAAGACTTATGAATTATGTACATGGCCTGTTCAAAAGAAAAGGTGATTTTTTTAATTTTCGCGGGCTGTGTACATTCGATTATCGTTTTTTTTTTTGTTATGTTGGTACATATATGTTAGCATTATCAGCCATTTTGGATTAGTGGTTTGTTTTTGACAACTGGAAAGGTTAGTCACGTTTTTGTGTGTTCTTCGATTTTTTACTTTTGAAAAAAATGGATCAAAGAATAAAATCCATGATTTGTTTTTCCACAACTCCAGGACGCTCATCGTCATTAACATCCTCTCGGCCTTCTGTAAAGCGCTTGTACCACTTATAAACACTTTTTTGAGACAAAGTAGACTCGCCGAATGCCACAGTCAACATTTTAAGTGCGTTGGAGCACTTTATTCCATTTTTAACGCAAAATTCAATGCATATTCTTTGATCCATTTTTTTCAAAAGTAAAAAATCGAAGAACACACAAAAACGTGACTTACCTTTCCAGTTGTCAAAAACAAACCATTAATCCAAAATGGCTGATAATGCTAACATATGAAAAACATATATGTACCATATTAACAAAAAAAAAACGATAATCCCGCGAAAATTCAAAATTCACCTTTTCTTTTGAACAGGCCTCGTATACCTGATAACTCTGTATTATTATTTAATTATTATATGTGATGAAGCTTGATCTTAGCGAAACCGGTTGGCGTTCAACATAATAAATTCGTAGTTTAAAACCAAGTGTTATTTTATTTAATTTAATTTAAAACACAATTATAAACACTTTTCTGAACTAATGTCACTACACCTTAAAATAATGTTTATCAGGAAGTATGTTTACGAGAGACGGAAAGGCCGATAAGGATACTGAAAGAAGGGTAAATGCAGGAAACTCCATTAATGGAGGACTGAACGCTGTCGGCGTAAATAAGAAATTCTCCAAAGAAGCGAAGCTAGCAGTCCATGATGGAGTGCTTATACCAACCCTGATGTATGGTAGTGAGGCATGGAACTGGCAGAGGATGGATGAAAGTAGACTGAATGCTGTGGAAATGAGATCCTTGAGACGTATGTGGGGTAAAACCATGTGTGACCGTATAAAAAATGGGGATATCCGGAAAGAATGCAAGGCTGATAATAATATTTGGATAATTTGTATAGCGCCGTTTTTGTGAAAAATCATCTCAAGGGCGCGTGAGCGTAATGAATAGTATCAAGAAAGCGACGCTTAGATGATTTGGGCATGTAGAGCGAATGAACGAAGAAAAGAGTGTGAAAATAATATATGATGCGAAAGTAAATGGAAGAAGAAGTCGAGGACGCCCGAGAAAGACATGGCACGATCAAGTCAATCAAATACTTGTTTGTTGTAAATCAAATAAAATGTTTCTACCACTCTGGAGTAGTAGAAACTCTCAGTATCGCCCTGGTGAAATACCATTATACAGAATCGAAACGGGGATTGAAATGGCACTAGCCCCGTTTTGTGACCAAATATGAATGGCCAGGTGTTCCCAACCTTCCGCTTTCCCATCCTAATCTCTCCCACTCCCATCCCGCCACACGACGTACCCTAATTGTAGTCATCATAGTCGTAGTACCACTGGCTTCGGGCAGATGGGACTCTTGTATTGTGTTCGCACCAAACATATTATTACTGAGATGTGAATGAACAGGTCACGCTGCAAGGAAATCAAAGCAGCACAGGACTCTTTTAAACTGGAAAACCAGAAAGAAAAAGGCCACCAGAAACACCACATTAGAGATGGAGAAATATTTTTCAAAGATTATAAGGGTTAGATTGACAGGCCATTGTCCAAAATAGGAAGCATTGGGTAGACAGGGAGGAGCCCAACGTCCGTCAATAGCGAGTAGAGTAGAGCAAGGCTAAAGCAAACAACATTTAAGTTACTTTGTGAAGCCAAAAAAGGCCCAACATAAAAGGACCATCACAATAATAAATAGATTATTGCTATAGCGCTGTTTTCGTGAGAAAATCGCCTTAAGGGCGCTTATATTATTTAATGGTATAACCACCGTTGAGGTGATATTTATCAAAACTATTTTAGGTCCGTAGAAGGCATCAGAATTAAACCGTTGCGAGGCATTCAATATTTTAACAAATCGTAGGGCCTATTATTGCTAACAAAGCTCTCAGCCGCGAATACAATGGGAACCTTCCGGAAACTAGTTCTATTACAACACACCGAAAGGTAAAAGGTTAGTTTAATACTGCAATAAAGGCTTCGTCTTACACATCAAAATATTAAGGTCTTTTTGTACATAACGGTGCCATTGTGGCTTTTTATATACCATTCAAAATATTATTTTAAAACTAAACTTATCTATCTCCGTTCTTATCTTTATTAAATTATTACACCTACACAAATTTCTAAATAAGGAAAATTATGCTTTTGGCGAAATATTATAAACGAAGCTCGCCGGTAATCACAAGACATAAAAGTATTGCTCACAGATTGACAAATTGGACATTTGTAGATGGACATTTACAAATATTTTATTCGGTGGATTTATTAAAATTCATCTTTTTAAATTTATATTCAAATTCAAACACACACTTTGAAACAATTTTTTTTTTGTGCGAATGCAAAGGCGCAAGCTCGAACCCGGCGTGCGCAAATAACTTTTATTTGATTAATATGTGTCATAACATATTTAATTCCCATACAATAATATTAAGTATATTTGCGGCACGTTCCAGAGTAGTAGATACTCTAAGTATCGCCTGAGTGAAAGACCATCATTCAGAATCGAAGCGTTGCTTATAAATGGCTTTAGCCGTGTTTGGTGACCAGATTTGAATAGTCAGGTACTTCTTAATCTTCCTCTTCCTCATCTCCTTCCCTTCCCCACTACCTTCAGCCTCACAACATACCCCGATTGGGTATGCCATAGTCTCACTGGCCCTGGACGGTCGGGAGCAGTTGGAGCTCTTGTGCGGTATTTACTATAAATTTAAAAAAAAAACTACATTTTTTTTTTGTATTTTTATTTGTCCCCGTTGGGTTTCGAACCCCGACATCTTTGAGTTCAGAGCAGAGTATCTTACCGCTCTGCCACTGATGTTGTCAAAATACATAGAGAAGAGATCATTTTGGTCAGACGATTAATTTTCTAAGAATATGCTAGCGTGGCTTACGTGTTAAGTGGGACACCGTTCTAACGCCCCAACAAAGGAACTAATACCTAACATTTTATTTGGGATGGCATTTTCTGATTTTTTCTAATATCAGTACCTACGACTTATATTCTAGATTTTGTGGCGTTTCATGTTCAGTTGATGACAAAACAATATGCGCATCTCTTAGTCGTTCCATCGAGATATCGGTATCTGTTGGTGTTAAAATACTGTTATCTGGGCTCAGACACGTCTGTGTCGGTGGGTATGTGTATCCCTCAAACACGTGTGTGTTTGTGGGTATCCGTGTAAAGATGTGCATTAGGCCGGGCCGTCAAGCTTTGTCAGGGGTCTCAAAAGTTTTGCATTCGATTAGTGCTAATTAGCGTTGGGAAAAACTTCAATGTTTTGTGAATGCTTCACGAATTGTTAGTTCTTTAAAATGAACCCTTCGAAGTGAACCCTTCAATTGAAGTCGTACTCGCAAAACAGAGATTTGAATTTTTCAATTGAAGTATTTGTTAAATGAACAATGAATAAAGTAGGAACTAACTAACTAACTAACTAACCATCACGCCGTTTCCCCGCAGGGGTAGGCAGAGAGGACGGACCGCCATACAACTCTGTCTTGGCACACACTTCTTGCTTCATTTACATTCATACATCGTTTAAAGCAGTCACAACGCTATTGCTAATGTAAAACATGAGCATTGCATACTGCTTTTGGCGCTGTTGCAGAGACAAATGTTTTAAAAACTTCCTTTTTTGTTTGTTAATTGTGTACCCCGCCCCGTTTACAGCGCCCTTGAGGTGATTTTTCGCAAATAAACGGCGCTATACAAATTATCAAATTATTACTACTACCCCTAGCTTAACGTATAATAGAAAATTTCTAACATATTTATATAAATTCCTTCGCTAACTAACTAACTAACTAACCTTCACGCCGTTTCCCCGCAGGGGTAGGTAGAGAGGACGGACCGCCATCCATATTACTGTGTCTTGGCACACACTCTTTACTTCATTCACATTCATACATCCTCTCATACACACTCTTCTGTTATTCTGACTCTTCACATGGCCCGATTCAATTATTTGATTCACTTGATCGTGCCATGTCTTCTTTGGGCGTCCCCGACTTCTTCTTCCAACCAACACATCCGTAAAATGTATTAGTTGTCCAGAATGCATTTTTAATTGTCAGTTTTGATGGAAGTCGGTGATTAGAGATTTTCGCAAAGCAGTGGAAAATGTTTTAGAAACTCGTCGTTTGTTATAACATTACTGTAATTAAACTGCTGAAACGTGGATTTTATATTATTTACTTTAAAATTTGAAATTGATTAACGACAATAATAATAGTTGGATAATTTTTATAGCGCCTTTTTCATTTATACAACCCACAACTTATCACTGGAACCAATGACTAGTGGCTTATAAATTATAACTATGGGCTTACAGTTAAGACTTGGTTAGCGTATTTCAACTTCTTAGTATGTAATAAATATGTATAGGTAGTGACTTACAACTAAGACTTATAACTAGTGACCTACAAATTAGTCTTACAACTGAGAATTATGACTGTTGACTTAAAACGAATATTATAGCTAGTGATTTACAACTCTGATTTTCAATATAATTTGAAAATCAGAGTTGTATCACTTTAACTGCCCATATATTTTTTTAATATCATTTTGCTATATCACTTTAATTGTCCCATACTCTATCCTCGGAATGGAGCCAAAAGTACCTACTTTCACTTGAAAGGCGCTTATCATAAGTCTTAGGTGTAAGTCCATAGTTATAAGTTGCGACATAAAAATAAATCACATTGAGTTTTGTTGATAACTCATGAGAGTGCAACATCGTTGTATGTTTTATTTGAAATAATTTACAAATAATGATAATAATAAAATAAAAATATTCCAGAAAGTATGCAGGAATAGCGCAATGCAATACATTCAATAATAATATTTGGACGATTTGTACAGCGCCGTTTTTGTGAAAAATCACCTCAAGGTTAATTGTATAATTGATAATAATAAATAGTTACAATAATAATAAATACAAGTTGTGATACACACAATAATAATAATAAAAAATATATACAAAACAAAATAAACTTAAATTCGTAAGAAAAAATAAATAAAATAGTGAATATCGTTTTGATCGAGCATGCTTCAGGGTGGTCTCCGCATCATCTGCATCCATGGCTCGTTGAAAGGAGAGCTGAGAACTAATAAACCACTAGCTATTAGTCTTAGTCATTAAGTTGTAGGTTGTATAAACTATGTTGCAAAGTGCCCTTGAGTGAATTTTCTTTCACGAAAACGGCGCTATAAAAAACATCAAATTATTACTAATGAATCTGATAATTAAAAAAGATGTTATACGAAAATTTTGAGATCCCTTAGAGAACGATATCTCAAAAATAGACAAAAACCTCCAAACATTCACGGTCCACCCTAGTGCACAGGCTGTAGGTTTTAGGTACAGCCGGTTCACCCACACTGACCAATAACAGGTATAATATATTATGTATCGTATTATTTGTATAGAATTCTCGTGTGCGTGTGGGTGAGTTTCGTGTGCGTGTGTGTGGGTAGTCTCGCAATATTCTCATTGTGTCAGCTGTCTTCTGTCTGCACTGAATAATTTATACGCTACGCAATATATCCATAATATCACACGAACTGGTTGTCGCAAAGCGTGTTTGGTTTGTCATGTTATTATTATCGAATCGATAAGAAACAACCGATTTAACGATTAGATACGATTTTGCTCTTGTGAAAACCCCGTAAAAAATGCTTTATTTACGTTCTAAATATGTCAAAAACATAAATAAACAGTACAGCTGATAGCTATAACGTCTAGATCTTTCTTCTTATACGATGCGTGAGAGATAGAGTGGTTACAGCGGAGTTCTTAGCGGTAGGAACAATATGAGGAGAGTAGAGAGGGCAGTTAGCTAGCTACCTGTCATGTATCAATATTTGGGAGCGTTTTGAAGGACCAAATTATTAGAGGTGAACGCTCTATTATTTCGATAATTCTGTTGATTGGGGTGTACGCGTTCAGTTTTTAAACACGAAGGTACGAAGCGTGGGTGGTATAAGCCACAGCACATTGATATCACTTTCTTATTTGGCTCTGATCCGCCCTTTATTTTATTATTATTATTTCCCTTCCGCACTGAACACAAAGAGATCTCGCACGTGGCCCTCGATTTCCCGCTCTCTTTGTGCCGCCTCCCCCCTCCACTGTCCGTCGCCCCCGCCGCCCCGCCTCCCCCGTCCTCTGACAGGCCCCTTCTGGTTCCCCTCCCCGCCCGCTTCCGCGTTCCGCCAGCCCCGCCATATGTTCGGAGCGGTTCGTAAACACACGATCAGCTGTTTCGTTCTTCGGTTCTTTGTGCCCTCAATGTAGCCACCAGTACCAAACACAAAACAGTACGCAGCCGGGATTGAGGGAGGAACGTCGTCTCTTCCCGCTCCTCTGATACTTTTAACACGTAAAACAAAAACAATTGTCACGAATTTCAGCTGTTTAGGAACGAACGACCATTTTTGCTGATACGCTTCTGTTTATACCGGGAAACAAAGCCGTTATATCTAGCAATAGGGTGATTTCAATTGTTTTTATACCTTCTATATCGTGTGTTATTGTGTTGTGATTCTGTGTTGATATCGAAATTATTATCGTTTTCACGTGTCGATTGTATCTTGTTGTCATCGGTGAATTTGTTGTGTTTTGTCGTGCCTTTTTGCGAGTAGTAAATAGTGCACGCTAGCTTACGTGAAATAAAATCGTATTCTTTCGTGCGCTTTTGTGAGTTTTCCCGATTCCGTCCTGGTGACAGATTTATAAGGTGAGTAACTTCTTAATATCCCTTTCTTTAATTGAATATGCAAAAAGACAATAACATATCGGGAGATATCCTTGTATTTATAATTGCAAAATTATCCTACTACCACAACTGGAAGAAAACTGCATGATTATTAGATTTTTCTTACTTTCAGCGTATTTATATCGAGAACAATGTGTGACATAAATAAATACAGTTAACATTTTCTTTGTTCATATTTTGTAACAAATAATTGATTTGCTGATATGATTTTTTTTGGGACAGGAAATTAATTTTAAATTACCACAATATCATAGTTTACAATAAAGTTAATCATTGTTTTGAATATTCAAGGCCAAACTTTAATGCTTTTATCAGTGCTTAGTGCTTTAATTTGTTGTTTATATATCAAACCAAAATACGTTTTTTCCTTTTTTTATTAATAATTTTGTTTTATACGTATAGTATTTAATTAAGAAGTCACTTGGTCTCCTAAATATATATTTTTATACCAGCATTTCAAAATAAAATTGAACCGTTAAACTTTACCTTCTTCCCACCCTCTGATTTAAAAATAATCAATATAAATAAATCATATTTTTTTAAAGAATTTTACTCATACCAATAATACAAAACCCTATTTTTGAAACCATTACTCTATTTTTCTTCCGGGTTACGAATAATCTGACAATGTTTATAAAACTTCCACCACCATAAATATAAGCGTAAAATGTTACTTGAGCAATGTTGGACGACTTAGCTAGCAAAGGTATTGAACCCACGACGCCTGGGTGGGAACCCGAAGCATTTGTCTACTCAGCTACTAACCTGTCAAGGAAAAGTGGTTTTTCCAAGTCAATTTTTTTCTCAGTTTTACGATGTTTGAAATCATAAAGACAAGCCGAGCTTAAAAAGATTTAGTATTTACAAATTAAACTAGATTTTTTTAAGACATATTATTTAACTTTCTTTCTTTTTAAAATATTTACTTTAAATATCAAGATCTTTAGTAAGACCAGTAAACTAAAAAAGGCCAGCGTTATTATTTTATTATCTTACTTTGAGCATCTAATTATTTATGTAGGTAGATTATAAAATAGTTTTTCTTACCTTATTTTGTACAAAATCTTATTGTGCCATGCATTTTTCCTGAAGTTGTAAGATAATGTTTTTTCTGTTGCCAATAAATATTTTAAAATATCTGTAGGTACGTGTAATACCGATATACGACATCTTTTAATATTATGTTTTCTTTTTTAAATAATTAATTGTCGATGCACATCATTAAACTGAGGTACTCTCAAAATTATATATTCATATATATTTTAATCTGTATCTTTCAAGAGTACAAGCTAATCTATGTATATACTCGTATTAATATTAAAAAAATAATTTTATTAATTGTAAGAATAAAATTAGTGATCAAAATTTACCATTTTATAGATATATATAGCAATCGATGTTTTGAGTTGCAACTTGTATTTATAGAAAGTGCATTTTATCTCAATTACTCATGCTAATGAACGGTCGTGTAATTGTACCTGTTTCATAAAACATTGATCTTTTTTAACAAGTGTCTCTAGATTGTATAATTTAAGGCGACATAGCACTAACATAAAGCGGTGGGCTTAACCGAGATTCTCATTTTAATTAATTCTGATGAATCTGTAATTCAAATATCATTTTCTTCCGAGGATGCACTAAGGATGTAAGTAATTTGTATTTTAGATTAATAAAAACTGACCCTCACCCTTCACACTCTTACCAATAAACGATTTTTTAAATTCCAAATCGTTTTTCATAAAAAATATTAGCGGTAAGGACCAGATTTTTTTTTTCCAATGAATTAGTTACTTCCCGATATATTCATCGAAATGTATTAAAATGAGTACCTCGACCAGAACACCCTTCTAGGCCTGATGCAGAAATCTCGACTTTGCCCCTCCAATACACCTTGCGACGAACATAATTTTTTTCAACACGACTTTTTGCCGTAGGTCATTTTTGACCTCGGATTTGTGTTGAATTCTTGATTTATTTTGACGAACGCGTAGTGAAATCTTCTATTTTTTTACATATTGATTTCACCTACTTGTAAATAGAGGGTCCATGTATTTTTTCGCAATTTAATAGAACATGTACTATGAACGAATGCAAATGAATTTTAATCTATTTTGAAGTCCAGTTTCCAGACCCCTTGTTTGATTGTAAAAAGAATTATCCATATTTCAATATAATAGGTTGCGGTAAATATGTACATGAAAATTAGTCGATTATTCCACAGAATCGTAACTCACGAAAGCTTAAATTGTTGAAGGTGGGCATTAGGTACTAAAGGTAAGTATTAACCTACCTTTTCATTTTTAAGTCTCCATTGACCCTCAAAACCTCTCGGAATTTGGCGAAGGTTCTCTTTTCGGATACGGTAAGTCTACCCGGTATTTGGGTCGACCATAATAATAAGATAAAAGTTGAATCTGGATTACCGACGTTGGGACACTGTTTATGTTGGTTTTTCTATCGACTCTTCGTCTTCCATTAAAAACCTTCCACGAATAAAATTATTAAAACTTCTTACCTGCAGTAGGTACATCCGTAAAATAATCCGCACAAACGTTTTTCCTTTCATTATCGACTTAAATTCATGTAAATGTAGGATTTAAAAAAAAATTAATACTATTGATTATTGAAATATTATCAATAATATTCAACGAAACATAAAACAGAAGAAGACACAGAAAATACAAAGATTAGGTTGTGACCGAGTCTCTAACTCGGAACCTCTACTCTATCTGTGAGTAATGTCTCTGCCAATTGAGCTACCGATACCTTTTTATAAACTATCATTTTATCACTCTTATATTTCTTTGAAAATTATTAATGTTATGTTATCGCAATTTCTTTCGATATAGGAAGCCATAGTTGTATTGGTATGCAAAGTTCTACTCTAGCACAGTTGTATGCCTAGATAGTGTCTTGGTTAGACTATCAATTTTTATTTACGCTAAAACTTTCGACTTCTTAAAAAGTGGAAAATTGAAATGAACTTATTAAGATTTATGCTTTATTTTGATATATTAATAATAAAAACAGTAATATCAAATTAATTATCTTTGAAATTTTGGAAATGTAACAACCTTACATAGCAATAATGATGTCTTTCGTTGTGTTGGCACTTCCACGCGTAAGCTTCAGCCGACAGTTGAACAAAGCACACAAGTTAGCTCATATCATCGATCGACATCGTTCACCAGTTTTATAACATTTTATATGCGTCTATGTTTTTTTTAACATTTTTTATCATGTGTCTTACTAACTATAAAGGTGAATTTTTGTTTGCCTGAAGCAGCAAAAACTCTGGAACGACTATCTCAACTGGGAGTGTGTATGTATGTGTGCACAGATTTTTCTGTCTGGAATTCCTTGGTCAATTCAAATATTTTAAGCTCCCATCGTAATTTTTATCATTAATTATGAAGCGTATATTATCTCTGTATGTAATTTAAATAAATATTAATAATTAAGATTTGTAATTAAGATTTGTTTGGAATTAAGATCTGTACACCACCCTTGAGGCGCTTTACAATAAATTATCCAAATAAATATTTTTTATTTAATTCGCCATTTGACTGTCAAAAAAATATACATGCCGCAAATTTCAGATGGTTACAGTTCATCATATTAACAATCATCATAAATATTAAAAATTCCTAGAATTTGATTCCTTTTGGAAAGGGATCAGAATGTCTGGGAATTGCCTTCGGGGATTTGTTTTTGATTTCTACGAAAAGCTTATTCCACAGCTATAAATTTATTTGGCTATTCCACTTTTATAAATTTGAGACGTAAAACCATTGCACCCCAATTCCTGAAATCTACACCCTATATACTGAAATATATTATATTATAAATATCGTCCCGCTGCCACTAATCGTATTTTATTATTTTTTAATCATTTTTCTTCTTTGGACTGATGTTTCTGCGATAGAAAATTTTCTGTGAAATTGTTAAATGATTATTTTTCTCTTGTATGGGAGAATGGTTGGATGATACCCATAGCGTCGCCGGAAAGGCAAAACGGCTTAAGCGATACTTTAACAACAAATGAGTTAAATATGTAGTTTAGATGAGTTTTTTCTTCTCCATCGAAAGCTCTGACTCTCGTTTGATTCTGAAGAATGTGTGGCGCTTATTCATCTTAAATATATTTACCTTCTTAGCTGTAAGTTATTAGTTATAAGCTTAAGTGATAAATTATAGGTTAGATAAATTAATTTGTAAAGCGCCCTTGAGGTGATTTTCCCACAAAAACGGCGCTATAAAAGTTATCAATTTATTATTATTATTATTACCATTTGGGAGAAGGCTTGACTCAAAAAGCGACACAGGCTTGGGATTTTTTTAGCTTTTTGTCGCTTCAGGTAATTCAGTGAGAGTATGAAGTTACCCGAGTCAACTTTGTTTTCAAAATCCAACCAGGTACTGAAGACTCATGAGTTTTATTGTTAAACAAACAAAAAAACTTTTATGTGCTCTGGTGTAAACTTCCCAAACTGGCGCTTCAGCCTTTTACCTTTCCAGCGACGATATGGTATATATTTACTATGCCTCTCCGTTTTCGGGAGATGGTTTCTTCTTCGTCCCCCTAAGTGATGATTTAAAAAATATATTAGTTGTTATTTACCAATTTAATTTACCAACTAATAAAAAAAATGTATGTTCCAGTAAAATAATAAATAAATAATACCGTTGAATTAATATTCATTATTCCTCATATTTTGCGCTAATCTCCGATTTATATATTGACGCAGTTGATAATTGATTCCCACTGCCAATAATCGGATCCTGTGAATGAAATGTAATTTGTACTTGAATTTAACGGTCCGTTATGCCATTAGAAGAATCGTTAAATCGGCTTTTATAACGTTCGCATATAATTAGACGATTTTATAGTCGAACCAATCTTTTCATTGCGGCGAGTCATCGCTAGAAGGACAAATGTGCTTTTCGAACTTCGTTGCTTTTAAGATATGTTAAGCGAAATGGAAAATATCGTGATAGTCACCGAAGAGATCGACCGTTAGAAGTGTGCGGTCGGCGTTTCCGTGTGCCCGAAGTAAGCTCAATTTTTCCTCACTTTTGAAATTGATCAATCTGTGATGATCGCTGTGCGACCGACAGAATGCTCCTTGGGTAAGGCGCGTTTTGGTTCGGGGACGTAGAATAAAATATTATCACTTTCTCTTGAATACTTTTTATTGGAAGAATTGATATAATATTATAATTAAACCTTTAACTGAACATGGTTTACTACTGCACGTGAGTGCGATGAGAATAGGAATGGTAATATGGTAGTAGTGTGTTTTTACAGAAATGCTCTGCTTTTATACCTGCATGATCAGACTTAAAAAGTATCAGAGTCCAAACATGTGGTCTATGGAATAATATATGTTAAAAATAATTTTAGAAAGCGATGTTAGGATATAATTTATGAGACAGAAATACATTAAGGGATGCAATTAGGAAACAATAAAGAGATTGGCAAGAATGTTTAGTGACATGGGTAAGTTGCACATGTGCGCAACTGTTTGGGCCATTACAAATTATTAAAATTGTTGACAGATACGCAATATCATTATCCTGTCTGGTACCTAAGAGTCGAATGGTCTTACTTGAATTTACGATCTCAGTTTCCTTTCAAATCGGTATACATAAAAAACTCTAGGGTTTGTCTGTTCACTTCTTTTAATATATTTTATATATGCGCTACAACATGCGCCATTAACATACAATTATGTAACAAAGAAGAACAGTACATTTTTTGATGAGAAGTATGTATGTGTCGTCGTGTTTTACCAGGTTATTCTTTTCAGTTATTGTGTTTACAAGGAACATATGTCTATCATCTGTCCTTTTTTCTTTCATTGAAGTTGAGAGGATTTAAAAAAATATTGTTTTAGTACATTCAGTACAAAGAAAGCGTTCCACGGTTTTGAGTCCCACCGTCTTGTATTGATTCGTGTGACTTTATTTGACGTTAATGTGACCACGTAAGGAGGCGAAGATTGAAAAATCTCCCGGCTGAAAAAAGGCTTACTTCGTGGGGTAGTCGTTCTGCACGCCATTTCTTGATGGGCGCTTACAGCAGTCAAAACTGAGTGAACGCTCAATTTATCGCTACCGGAAGAAATAAAAATAAATACAATTTTTTTTTTTAAATAACAGATGTGTATTACAATTTATAGTTTTCGTTTTAAAAATGTAGAAATCCATTTTAATTTTCTTAATTTAATTTTATTGAATTTAATATTATTATTATTATTACTAACATATTACATAAATAAGTCATTTCCATGTGGCCTATCCCAAAGTTTGACAATGGCCTTTGTACTTCTAGCAATAGTTTTATGTATTTCGATAGTTTTATGGTAAATTTAGCCTTAGTTTTTTAGTTTTATAAAGCACCCTCGAAGTAATATTTCACAAAAATTGCCCTGTATAAATTATCCAAGTATTATTATCATTGAACGCCGAAAGAGCTGTCGCAAAAAATTAAAACTCGTAGAACTTAAAAATAATTAAATAAAATTTGATAGAATCAAATTAAAAAAAAAAATAACAATTAACTATTTTACACCTTGAATAGTTTCCTTTAACATCACACATTTGCAAATAAAGATTGTGATTCCGGGCGACCTTCCCGCGAAAAACTACGCAAACGTCACTTTGACAGATCGGCGCTTGGCGAGTAATCCATGCAAATGGATCACGAAAATTACTCTGAGCCGCGTTGTTGGTGGCACCGGTATTTCGTATTTAAGCCTTGACTTACTGTTACTGACGCATTTCTTCGGTCAAGGTGTGATTCTCCCAGGAACGGATTTTCCCTTCAATTTGTTCCATCGAACGTACGAACATATTCGTATCATGCCTTCGGTATAATTCTCGCTTAGTTTAAATGAGCGATCGCGCACGCAATATGTAGCCAGTAGCCACTGAAATACAATATAATGTAATCTGAAATAATGTTCTTGACCCATTCGTGTTGATTTCGCTTTTAGTACCAAAAGCGTTAAACTAAAAAGAACGCTGTATTTTCGTATTTTGACATTGGGCAATAAAGAAACGTATTCAGAAGTGCGCATAGCAACAGAATTATTTTTATTCGACTTATAAATAATTATTGATTTGTGTAAATATTATTGATAATTTAAAAACAAATCTTTTCATACACTTTACGTACCTCCCACGAGGCATCGACATTTATTTACAGTACGTTGTTTGAAATAACTTTAACCGTGTTTAGTGACCAGGTACCTCTTCTTCATCTCCTTCCACTCCCCTATATCTTCAGCCCCATAACATACCCCGAATTGGGAATGCAATAGTCTTACTAGCTGCAGACGGTTGGGAGCAGTTGGGACTCTTCTGCGACATTCACTATAAAAAATATTTAAAAAACATTTGAAAATAAGTTTTTCTTTGAAATAATTTTGCATAGCTATATTCTTCACAATATCTTACGTGTTTCCCAACTATATATACTCAAAGTAAAAATGGAATTATAAAATCAGGTCGTGGAGAAAGCGATAACAGATATAGAGATACGCAGAGTAGAGATGGTCGATATCAGAATTGGGTGTACCTGCGGTTCCAGTTACCGGTGACCGGCGACGAACTGGTTATTTATCCAGTTCTTGTTGGAACCGGTTCCTGGTGCCAGAAAAGTTCCACAAAGTAGATTTTTAAATTCAAATCGAAAATTACTAGCAAATCGACAAAAGTTCCTCTCCAAAAAAATACTAGCAAAAAATTTTAAAAAAAAACGGTTCCTCGGACAAATGATATCGATTTTTACTTTCCAAAAAAAGGAACCGGTTCCTCACAGAAATAATATCGACGGTTCCAGTGACCGGCTTGGAACCGGTTCCTTTTAACCGGGACAGGAATATCGACCATCTCTAATGCAGAGAGGGATATCCAACATTAGTGATGTAATGATTTTTATCATTATTATTGAGAGTTTTCCATTAAAAGACGAAATTGTCCATTAATGTTAATTAATTCTACATAAATATGTAGATTTTCAAGTTTTTCCGGATTATCTATCATTTTTCCCTTATTTTTGATAATAATAACACTTGTCCACTGAATAGAAAATGTATTCTGATTTGAAAGACAGCTGACGATGGTAGATGTCAGTTTTTCAACTGGTTAAATAAATAATTTTGAATTATTCAGTGTTCTTATCCCCAATAATTTAAGCGAAAAATCCTGAAAAATATTTGGTTTAAAAAAATATAACAAAATATAAACATAAAAAGTTAGAACGAGATGCCTGTTCACCTGCTGATGGTGTTTTTAAACCACGAATTAAAGATAATACAGGCTCTATTGAAAAGGGTGTGTTATAAAATAGTAGCCTTAAAGCTCTGATGCTCTAGTAACTGCCTTATAGAGGCGTCGACGTTGAATGGTTGAACAGCTGACGAAGTTCCATCTCCCAGCTGTACTCTGTATGGATGTCACGTTCGAAGGCGAGCACAGAACACACTACTCGCTGGAGATGCTGCGGCCCTACTGGTAAGGGTAATCGCCCCAACAGGCATGGGACTGGGACTGAACTAACTTCCGTAATTGTATCATTTACTGTTTTCCGTTGAATTGAACAATTTGATAAATGTTATGGGGATTAGATTTGTAAGCACTACTACTAGTAATAATATTATCTCTGGCCTAGTGACAAAGGAACCAAACTCGTCCATACGATAAAAGGTTTTGATAAAAATGTACTTTCACGAATAGACGAACCAAACTTCTTACCTACACAACTCGATTAGAATAAAAATCGTTGAAGTAAAGTCTCGCGGACAACGCAGAGTAGGCATTTGATATAATATCGTCGCTGGAAAGGCAAAAAGACTTAAGCGACACTTTGGTCGAAAATGAGTTAAATACGCAGTTTTGATCAGTTTTTTTCTTTTGCATCGAATGCTTTGACTCATTTGGTTCTGAAGACTTTTGTGGCCCTTCAGCCATCTAAAATAATAATATTAGAATTGTGACCTCTTGACTGTTTGTACAAGTGCAGGGTTGCAGGGAGTGTCTAGTGTTGCTGTAGGTACTAGGTTGTTTGTAACGGTGTGTGTGTTGTGTTGCAGGATTGTTTCGGTGGGCAGCGCGGGCGCGGGCGGAAGGGGCGCGGCGGGCGGATGGTGCGCGCGGCGGCTCGCGGCGGCGGCGGGCGGTGCGCGGCGCATGTGGCAGGCGGGCGGCGCGGCGGCCTGCTGCCTGTACGGCCTGGCAGCGCGGCCGGCGCCGGCCGAGGAACCCCTCGCCTGCCGCCGTAGGTAACTATCCCACCATGACCAGATCGCACTCTTGCAGTGACCACAGCTCAGGTAACAGACCAACCGACACTGGTGGTATGACTCCCATTCACTGTATTCCAAGCTTTCCACTCCCTTCCTCCTAACCTTCCGACCATATTTCTAATCTTGAATGTACTCTGCCTCATTGCTGTGATTCTTACAATTCTATTATAATGTCCTAGTGCCTGTCACTTGTCATCCATTCACGTGGTCTTCTGTTTTACATCCAATAACTTTGCTTCCATTTCGTTTCATGTCAATAATTCCCCTGCTATTGATATGCTGGAGGCACTGTCGTCTTATATTTTTCTGTTAACTTCCAATTTTTTTCAAATACATCTTCTACCTCTTAAGTTCTCTGTCTCATTGTGAAGCGTCTTTACAGGACATCTTGTCATGTTCCACTGTCTGTTCCTTCCATTCGGTTTTAGATCATGACTCCTCATTTATAATTTTACTGAGACACTTTTTTTTTCGTATTTTTTCTGTTCATCTCTGGGCATCTGGTGATTTGCATTTCTATATCTTTAAACTTTTTCCACCCCGGAAAAATAACTGTACTAATCATTCATCCCTATGTTCCTCGCTTCAAAATTAATACGCTTGTCTTAGCATTTATTTTGCATTACTATTTAAATCTGTTTTTTTTTTTATCCAAACAGTTAAGGTTATGTCACACTTGCACTTTCCATAAAGCATCTGATTCATTCTCAAATCAAAAAAATTCCACGTTGGTTTCTCTGAAAGGAAGTTATTTAGAACCATTCTCAGAGAGTGGTCACTCACTCTCCACACAGAAGAGAGGTTTTAAATCCGTCCCTTGAACTGAGAAAAGTTCCTGGGGCTCTGGGGGAAGGCAAATATATAGATTAACGATAGTTGATCGATATATCATGGCTTCTGTTGAATAACTGTTTAATCGATGGGGCGTGTAGTTCTGTAATCCTTCTCTATTCTCTTGTCGCACCTCCATGCGAGGGACTGCAAAGTATCACATTTTAGGTCATGAGAAAAAGTAAAGGGTCCGCCAAATAACTTTTTTTTTTTTAAAAAAGGGCGCAAAACATCGAGTGTAGCTTCGGCTGTGTGGCACGTAGCGCCGTCCTGTTGAAACCAAATGTTGCCAATATCCTCCTCTTCAATTTTTGTGAACAAAAATTCGTTCAACATGGCCCGATAACGATCGCCATTGACTGTAACGGCCACTCCTTGCTCATTTTCAAAGAAAAATGGCCCAATTATGCCTCTGGACCAAAATCCGCACCAAACAGTGACTCGTTTTGGGTGTACCGGCTTTTCAATGTATGCGTGCGGGTTTTCTGTGCCCCAAATACGACAATTTTGCTTGTTTACATACCCGCCAAGATCAAAATGAGCTTCATCCGAAAAGATGATTTTTTGGCAAAATCGGCATCTTCTGTAAGTCGATCGCAGGCCCACTCAGCGAAGCGAAAACGCATTGGATGGTCAGTTGGCTTCAACTCCTGAACCAATTGGACTTTGTATGGCGTCATACCAAGGTCTTTATGCAAAATTCGTCTCAATGATGTCTCCGAAATGTTCAATTGTTGAGAACGACGGTGAATTGATGTTGATGGCGCTTCACGCACACTTTCTGCCACAGCATCGATATTCTCGGGTGTACGCACTGTTTTTGGCTTTTCACGCTTTGGTTTATCGATGAGGATGCCAGTTTCTTTCACTTTTTTCACAAGATAACGAACATACGGAGCTGACGGTGCTTCTCTTCTTCCAAAAACCGTACGCAATTTTCGCACACATTCTGCAACATTACCATGATTTTCAAAGTAATGTCGCAATATTTCCCAGCGTTGTTCAAGCGTATACACAACCATATTCGCTCAGCGGAAGGATAAAACTAATTATCTGTCAAATCAGACATGAGCTAAGTGTTACCATTCACGAAATAAGCACTAGTTGAAAAAAAAAAAGTTATTTGGCGGACCCTATAGTACTACAGGCAAGGCGTGGATTTCATGGATACATGGTGGTTTTTTTTCCTTTTTACCGTGAATTAGTACAATAAAAAAGGACAAATCACATTCTTATATTACAAAGCTACAAAGAGGTAAACTTTTGCTTCTTCTGTCCTATGACAGGATTCATAGTAAGATGGAAAGCTGTCTGAGCCGAGTCTAGGCTCAGGCGTTGCCCTGTGGACCTCTTCACTTCCTGAAGGAAATACGTGATGCGGACATTCATCGACTTTAATATGCTCGGTAGTCTGTACCGCAATCACACATAGCTGAGTTCTCTGACCCCACCTGTTAGGCCGCATCATGTGGGTACAATGTGGGCATTGTGTGGGCCAGAATTTACAGAATGAGGTGCCCCACAGCCTATGTATGGCGTTTACTCATTTTTGACTATTGGTATTTGAAGAAGAGAATGTGAAGCAAGACACGTGTTCCAGCAAGCGGTTTTTTGTTGCAGTTGAAGCGGTCGCGACGGGGGCAGGGGGAGCAGGAGGCGGGGGCGGCACGATGGTGAAGACTTTTCAGGCCTATCTCCCGCCCTGTCACCGCACGTACTCTTGTATACACTGCCGGGCTCACCTGGCGAGCCACGATGAGCTAATCTCTAAGGTAAGACACTACCCCACCCCTTTCACCGTATAATCTGTTATTTGTTTATTTATGTTTATTCTTATCCATCAAGCAGAGTAGGTCTCTTTCTTTCAACGAATTTCGAACAAGCAAGCTTCATCGCAATGCCGGAGACCGTTTTTACGGCACCGTCTCTAACCGCACGGGTTCCAATAACAGTTGACAGCAGTACTGATACAAGTACCCGCTGACGACCAGCACCCGAGAATGATGCTAAACATCACTTTGAAGTATTCTAATACAAGCAATACTAAAAATGATTTATCTGCAATTTTTCTCTGGGTAGTTAGAAGAATGTCGGAGGTTTCCAGTGAATACAATTTTTTAACTGTAATACTTTAAATTCTATGAAAAAAATACTTAAATATTTGTAAGAGGTGCAGTTTTAAAACCAGCAGAGGCATATTTGAATGTTTTATCTAAAACTCTAGTATGCATTTCATATAAAAGATTACTGTTTTAGAATTGTATTCACTGGAAGCCTTAGACATTTTTCTAACTACCCGTATAGAATTGGCAGATAAAGAGTTTGTAGTTTTGCTTCCACTAGAAAACCAAAAAGTGTATATTTTCGGGTGCTGAGATTCATTTTCATAATTGACTCAACATAATTTAAATTAAGTGTCTTATCTCACCAGCCCTACAATAATGACAGAATGCTGACAAAATACGAATCTCTTCAATCATGAATTCTGAGACATTACTTTGGCTTATTCCAATAAAGCCTTTCGCTTTCTGACTCATCCTCTCATAATGCCAAGTTACTTTCTTATACTTGCCTCACGAGTGCCTTCAGACCGTTAGTAAATTGCTATCAATATCGATTACGAATGCGGTTATCGCTTTATGTTTTATTTTCTAACTGCTAACCCCTTTTCACTCGCTGCATACGTAGGTCAATTCACCTGTTGCGTTTTGCTTCCACTTTCTGTTCATTCAATCCAACAAGGTATAAATTAGTATCTTTACAAAGTAACTCTTATCATACACGAGCAAGTATTGATGTTTAAAGCAGTCATTTTGTCCCGAGGCTTATTAGCTAAATGTGTACAGTGTCAACTGGCCGGTTCAATACTTTGCCATTTGTCTTTATGTTGCTTTTAGATTCTTATCAGCGAAATAATGGGTGGTAATAATTTGTTTCTAAGCTGCTAGCTTAAGGCTCGACCTTTGCTATTGCTTTGCGTTTTGTGACCCGTGTTCGTTCGAAGGACTCGTTAATAATAACTTGAAATACGCAAAAGCATTATTAAATCCCCTATTTTCGTCGGGAGCTCCAAAATATTAATAGTATTGCAGAATTCCCGCTATCGCATCTGTACCCAATTTTAAATGGTAGCAAATTGTAAATGTAACTTATTAATTATTTTTTTGGGTTGTAATAGTTTTCTGTCTACCAAGTCCCGATAACGTGTAAAAATTAAAGTGTTTTTTATTTGAAATTTCACTGCCGGCTCGTAATAATAATAATATGATAGTAGTTACTACCCCGTCTTTCCCGAGTTTAAACACTGTTTTTTTTTTTTAAATTTTAAATTGAAAATTGGATATTTAAAAACTTCATAGCTCATGATGAAAATGAAGCTCCCCGCTGAAAATATTTGCGTTTACCTAGAAATTTCAAACAGAAAAACAGTGAAATTTCATTACGCTACAGTTCACCGTTCGTAAGTGTTTTTTTTTTTACATATTTGTACGTGCATAAACTTTTGAATTAATATTTCCCGATGCGGTTTTTATTTATTTTTATGAATGTTAAATCTGTGTTGCCAACAATTAATTCCGCACATTCATTTCCGTTTCTTAAAAACATTATTTTAAATTTGAAATTTGAACACTCCACCAAAAAATTTGCCACCTACCTGAAAAACGGCTCGCCACCCATTTATTGGGAACCTCTGCCATCCGAATATGTTATCTCTGTAGATCGAGACACTAAGAGCAGGAAATGGTTTTTATCGTTTATATCTTGTTTTTAGTTTTAATTCGCCCAATAATCAATCACCCAATGGAACTGTTCAATGAACAATTCGCTTGGGTTTAACATATTATATTATGCACATTAATGCAGTCATTATTCAGTTACTCACGAAGGAGTAATACTTCATCGAAATGCACAAAGTGCACAGACTGCAAGTCAAATTAATTTAAGACACTCGTTTTTAGGCTGTGCATTTGAGATGGTGTTCGTTTGGCTTTATTTGTTTATAATGTTATACCCGAATTCAAAATATTTATTTTCGCCAAAATTGTGATAAAATTCTCATCAAAGGGTTTAGCTCATATGGGGCTGTCTATTTCTTACTGCGTAGTTAGAAATTGCATAAATTCAATAGAATTAGATTATAATTATTAATACACTCACCGAAAAAAATATGTAAAATTCGTTGTCATAGCAATAGAAGTAGACAGAAATACAGACGAATAACAACGCTTAATACGTTTTCGTATTGTTTAAGTACCCTTGATATAAATGGATACTTAATGTTATAGACACATGCTACAGTATCCATTAAGGGAATACACATTTTTATCTAAAATAAAAGCTTCCATGTCCCATTTGACCTTTAAACTTTCAAGTTTACTGTTTTTTCACGGTTCTTGGAAGATTTATAACTCTTTATAGAAATGTATTGTGGTTTTTTTTGTACCACTTTTTATTTGATTCGAGAACGATTACGTTTTCTTTGTACCTCGTTGTATGTATTTTGTTGTAAAAGGTGTGTATGTAAATCACATATTACTCGTAGATGCTTGCATTGAATGTTAATGACGACAAATAAACATATACTCATTTATTAATGCCTTTACAAATTGTCATTATCTGCCGTACATGTAGGTACTGTTACTGTCGATTGTAGGTACCAAAGTCTTATGGTGTTTACGAGTATATTGGTGACACATTTGTCCTTTTGCGTGTTGGTTTTCCTCAAATAAACCTTTGCAGTTGTCAATATATTTCTTGCCACTTAATGCATTGAAACTGGTTTCACCGTTATCGAAGAAAACAGTTCCTTTATTGGTGGTACAGCATAGCAGTTCAAAACACACGACTCATTATTGCTGTGTACGTTTTTAAAAAGCTTTTGCAAAGACTCTTCATTTCAATCGAAAGTTGTTTGACACAATAATTAGAAACTTAAAGAGCCAATAAAACTATACACACGAACTTAATTTGATCGTAAAAGTTTTACCGTATAAAAAGTGCACAGTTAGATTAGGTTAGTTGGTGTGAGGTCTAATCTGTTTAATAATAATGTATAATCTTCCACCGCCGGTTATAACTTGATTTTCGTGGGTTTTCTAATATAGATTTGTCGTTAAACCTTGGTTTGAACAAACTAGGCTAAACCAACAAATTGGGATTGACGTTTGCTGTTTTTTGAAATGGCTTCCCCGTGTTGTGATGATGACACGGAATAACAAAGACACAATACTATTAACTGTTGTATGTGTGTGATGTAATCCTCGAAAGTTGGGGAATAAACGCGGAGGTAACCTTGTTCAAAATTGTGTCACCTTGGCGGCGAAAATAATGCAATTTAAAAAATGAGGTTTGATTATTTTAAGTGTTCTCTGTGTTATCATATGTTTCAATCGGATCACTTAATTTATCGCGTTATTTCGCAAATGTGATTTTTGTTTTTTCAAATAATAAATTCGTTTATATAAATCGTAAACGTGTAAAACTTTATTATAATGCCAACTGTATCTGTCATGTTCTTTGTTTAGCAGTTGAAATTACACTTTTCGATGCATTTTTGTATCATTTTTTTGTACTATAATACATGTCAAATACAATTGTTTTATATTTTATTCTAACTCCACACATTTGCCAATATTATTAATAATAATAGCAGCGAATTTACATTGTGCAGTTTTGTAATAATTCACCTCAAGTGCGCTTTACACTCAATTACCTAACCTAATATAACACCGAGAAAATAAAACGTAACAGAAGTGTATGCAAATTAAAAATATCTAAAATCAAGATCGTTATCGTAAATCACGTAAAAATGTTTAGCTATGGGTATAACAGTGCATGTCTACACGAACAGATTAAAAAAACAATTTACTAGAAGCTAAGGGTGTGAAAAATACAGATGGAAAGTATGAAAAAATGTTAACAAATTTGCCAAAGCGAGAAAAGGAAATAATATGAAGATAGTTAACGTTAACGAGTATTAGGAACGATTCAAGAAAACATAATAAACCTACTTATTCGAATGTTAATTTGAATAAAAACGCCCAACTCTTTCTCTCCGGTGTATTATCTGTTAATTTCCATGAACATGCTTGCATACACGTAATTGCCTAAAAATATTTTATAAGTTTCTGGAGTGAAGTTGAGCGTGAGAATGAAATGCCTGAAACTGTGTATTTATGTTGTTGTGTTTCGCGAACAACTCACCAGGAGAACCTCTAAAGAGGTGTTATTCTAACCTCGTGTCGTTTTCTTCATTTTAAAGACTTGAAATTTTTCAATAGCATTTTTCATTTAGTCTGTGTGAATCCTTACACGAATTAATCTTTGCAAGCGGGTCAAATACCGAATTTCCCGTAAGACCGCGAAATCGGCCGGAAAACCGGCTTAAGTAAATGTTTTTTTTACCGTATGTGTTCATATTCTCCTGATAACATTACCAGCGCTCACGTTTTATTTTTAGATAATATTTTGATTAAAAAATGTTATTCTGATAACGGGTCTCGTGTCTTGATAAGGAGCTTGGCTTAACAAAGATAGCTCTAGTTATTCCGTAAATTTAATATCGATTTGTCTACGCAACGCGATACGTTTGTTGTGCTATTTATAACATCTTTTTATGGCGCAATATTGATTCCAATACCCAAAATATCTTCAAGGATTCTCGTATCAAAAAAAGAAGGCTCTCTCGGAGTTGTAATAAATGTTGAAAATGCATTTTATACGCAATGAAAGACTTTTTTTAATAATTCTCGAACTTATTACGTATCGTCGCTGGAAAGGCAAAAGGGCTTAAGCGACACTTAGGTCAAAAATTAGTTATTAATATGCAGTTTCGATCAGTTTTTTTTGTTGCATCTAAGGCTCTGACTCTCGTTAGATTCTGAAGACTTTTGTGACCCTTCAGCCATCTAAAATATATTTACCACAAGCGACACAAGTTTAGGACTTTTCTTAGTTTGTTGTCGCTTCATGTAACTCAGTGAGAGCATTGAGTTACCTGAGTTAACTTTTTTTGAAAATCCAACCAGGTAATGAGGAATGATTTTATTGTAAAACAAAAAAAAAACTTAAAAGTACTCTGGTGTAAACTTCCCAAAATGGTGCTTCAACCCTTTTGCCTTTCCAGCAAAGGTATTAATTATTATCAACTCGATAATATTTTATCTCAGATTTTCTATAGCCAATGAATTTTGTTTTAAATGCTTGGTTTTTATTTGTTTTTGAAAAAGTCTTAATTCCTGCTGTCTTCCTACATTTGTTTATGCCCGAGGATGCAGTGTTCGCCTTCACACCGTTCACTCACTTAAGTTTAGACATCCCTCTTCTCCTTCGTTCTGCAGGATTTTTATAAAGAAGCCTCTCTGGCAGTAGACTATCTTCCATCCTTGCTAGATGTCATGCCCAGGAGAGTTGTCTCAGTTGTATGATTCTTGTTATTGACATCTTCTCGAATGGGCATATCTCGTGGTTGTATCCCGTCTTTTCAGACTTGCTTTTCACCGATTATTACATATTATAGGTTATATGCTTTGAGTTTCATCGTAGTAACATTACAATCCTGCCTATGTGACGTGCAACACGTATCATAACATTCGGTCACTTGGTCCAGCCATGGCGCCATTACAGCTTCCAGTTATTCAGTAACATCGCTGTGACGACATATTGTATCGATCACAAAGAAATTTCACTAATCCAATTTGACGGGTATTCTGTTGCATAAGTCTGAATGCCAAAGCATGTTACAAGAAGCTTATAACTTCTCACCGCCCACGGGCGATGTTGGTAAACTACGTCTAACCAAAATAAATAAGATCAAATCAAGTATATCAAGTACAATAACGAATAGATCTAAACTATTTTCGTCTCAAATATAAACACTTGACCACATCGGTAGAGGTTCTCCCAGCGAGGTAGGCGTTCATGAAACGTGACAACAAAACTACATAACGCATTTACGGTAGTTTTATCGTACGCTTACTTCACACTCCACATCTATTGTAGCTGTTGGAGTAATACCTGTTGTTCGCAGTTTTTTAAACATGTATTAAGAAGCATTTTCAAAATTATTATTTGCATAATTGACTCACCTTCTCTGTTGCAACTCATCCAGTTCAAAATTCCTTGCCGTAGACTCAGAAACCATGAATTGCTGTTCCTCAATCATCACTCTACTAATTATGGGTATCATTCTCCACTGTCCAGAATGTCGAGAATTAGTCAACATGTTGGTAAGCCATATTCTTGAAAATTTTAGTACCAGTCTAAATGATTTTTGTCATCCTTTACGACTCTACCAAAAAATTGACTTGACCCTGACTTTGATTTGAATGTTCTTTCTTATGTATATTTTGTCCTATTTTTGTCATTGCTTCATTTTAGTATTTTTTATGTGCTGTTCTTTCTCTGTTGCTCTTTTTTCCCATTTCGTGATATATATTATTTTGTTTGTAATTGGACAATAGTTCGTTAGTTTATAAATAAATAAATTAGTAATAACATAAATGGAATTTCTTAATCAAGGGAAAGGGTAACACACAAGCAGCGACAGGCAGGGTAAAACACAAGCACGGATCGACGAGCGACATTACCTTCGTGAAAATAGTTGTTGCACCATAGATAATATAATACCTACGTCGGTCGATCCGTGCACATTCGCTCAGGAAATGTTTCACCGAGCCCACACGTTAGCCGCTCTTAGGCGGATAGATTAATACCGTTGCTTGCAATAGACCGGTTATTCGACTCGCTCTGATAACCGAACACCGATGAGAAGGTTAACGTTTAGTATGTTATCGAGTCTGGCGATGCCCTGGGCTCTTTTACTGAACGCTTGGACTAACTTACTCTTAAAATAAATCATTTTTTTCTATAGCCTTACTTTTGTGTTCTTTTGTAGCCATAACTTTACTATTTTACCAAATATACGATATTTTAATGACCCGATGCGAGCTGTTATTTGTTGTTAAACCATCACTTCTTTAGCCCGCCTCTAGGTCGCGTCTGCTGGGGCATCCACTTGGTCGTTATTTCGGTCATCTGCCATTCTTTTGACTAAACCAACCCTAACAATACTATTAAACACTAGGTTTACGAGGATTTTTTTAAATACCTATTTCTACGGGCACCCGTCAAATTGACGGATAAACACAAATACTGTTTAAACACATGTTTTATTTAAATGAAATTAGGCGACACGTCTCCACACAACTCTACTACAACTATAACTGAAGATAGATTTATTTACTTACACTAATGCAGCCGTATGGTCAACTTCGCCAGACTTCCACCCTCGAAGAGACCTTTTTTTATTGCCCCATAAATCATAATGCGCCGAATGTGTTACGCAACGAACGCGTATTTGTAATTTGGGTTTGAAACAAAATATCCTTCACACCGATGACATTATTTCTTCATTGATTCACACAAATTGTTACACTATGATTATTTTGTTTTAGAAGTAAACGCAGTGTTAAATGAAAGAAATACTTAGTTTTAACCACAAAATGTAAAACTGTCGACTGCTTTCGGTAGGAACCTTCCTTCGTCAGGACAAAATTTGTAGTAACATTGAACATGTAGAACGTATTAACGGAGAAAGGAATGTAAAGACAATAGAGAGAAAGCGATTTGTAAAAGGACACCCGAGGAAGACGAGGTAGACAAAAGTCAGAATAACATGAGAGTGTTTGTGAGACGGTGCATGAATGGGAATGAAGTAAGGAGTGTGTGCCAAGACGTAGTAGTAGTAGTAGTTGCTCTGCCTACCTCTGCGTTTAAATGAAGTGATGGTTAGTTAGTTAAATATACGGACATAAATAATGAAGTAAAAAAAGAAGAAATAATAAAAATAAAAATAAATTTTACTTGTAATTTAGGGTGAGTAATGATTTTGCGAGTAATGCCTTTAATTGTTGAGGTGAAAAGTTACACAAAGATAAGGGATTGGTAAAGGGTGTAAAAACTCAATATTGTTTCTTCAAGGTTGTTCAACAAGGATATTGGGGGGCTTTGGAATCATTCAAAATACTTTAGTTCGCTCTAACAACTTAGAAAAAAGTAGAGAAAATGATTGATGGACTCGTCTCGTCCTTAAAATAGTTTCGGTGGCGCGGTGTGGGGCCTCTGCGGTGGGAGAGTGTCACTACAGTCTTCAAGGACACTTCAAGTCGAGACCTCTCTCGATAAGGCCTAAAACCAAACTCTGTAAAACACTCTATCAGACCAGTGTTAAGCTACAGCTCAGAGAACCGGGCTCTCGCGAAGAATGACGAAAGGATGATTTTAAGATCTTTAGAAACGAGAAATTTATTTATAAACCAACGGACTTAAGTCCAATTACAAAAACAATCATTACACGAAATGGGAAAAATGAGCAACAGAGAAATAACAGCACATACATAATATAAAATGAAGCAATGACAAAAATAGGACAAAATATACATAAGAAAGAACATTTAAATCAAAGCCAAGGTCAAGTCAACGTTTTGGTAGAGTCGTAAAGAAAACAAAAATCATTTAGGCTAGGCGCGCACGGGTGACTTGTCACGGCAACAGTTTAATCACTGTCACTGTCTTCCAATCGAGCACGCACACGGTGAGTGACTGTCACCCGCCACCCTTTCATTCCGGCAATAGATTTCGAACAGGCGGATGAGTCACCGAATGACATTTTGTCACCCGTGCGCGAGCGCCCATACAAAAGTACACTCTACAGACACGGTGACAGTTTCGTCACTCAAAAGTCGCCGGCCAGTGGAACTAAAATATCACCCTAATGTCACGTCTCTTCGTGCGCGGACCTCCATGCACTTCAATACATTTGGAGATGGTGACGAAACTGTTGCCGTGACAAAAGTCAGCCGTGCGCGTCTGACCTTAGACTGCTACCAAAAACTTCAAGACCATGGCTTTAGTTAATAAGTCTCGACATTCTAAACAGTGGAGAATGATATGACCCATAATTAGTTGAGTGATAATTGAGATACAGCAATTCATTGTTTCTGACCACGGCAAGGAATCTTGAACTGGATGAGTTGCAACAGAGAAGGTGAGTCAATTATACAATTTATAAGTTTGAAAATTCAAATTAAACCAAAGTCTTTCCTACGCTTTTGTGATGAAGAATTTTTCAAAGATTGTTCAATTTCATCATATATGAATAATCGCTTGAGTAATAATCGCCTCTTGTAGCGCTAATGATGATTGAGGTGGCTGGTGAAGTATAAAATTAATATGCCTCCAATATACCGGTAATCTACATAAAAATAAATGTTACAGCGTAACTCGTGTGTGGGTAGGGCACTAAGGAAACTGTCCAGTTGGCGTTTGAAATGTGGTTTGCTGCTTATCCAAAAAGGCAAGTTTTTCAAGCAAGTACTTAGACGAGATAAACTAAACTGGCAACGCATATATGAACATTTAGAGTTGGTTATCTCGAAGGAAGAAATTGTTAGCGAGATAACAATTTATTCCTGTAAGATTGGTGCGGTGAAATTCAACACATTATTTAGTACATAATTCACATTTGTATCTGATTTATCCGAACCGCAGTTGGAAGGTACTCGATAAAAAAAAAAAAACTTCTGTATATTTTTAGTGTTGCGGTTTACCATTTTTTTTATATCTACAACGTGTTCTCAATGGACAACTCTTGCTCCAAAACAATAATACCTAATATAATACTTATGTTCATAATATTTATGAATTATTTATTCACTGTGTAAAAAAATCTTGTAATTTTCTTACTACTTAATACAAAAAATTATTACTTGCAAATTAGAAAAAAATACATTCGCAGAATCCAAATCAACACTATACAATGTATTATTAAGACAAAGACTATTGGTTTTTTGTTTCCAAAATATAATATCGGCTTTTAGGATATTCATAATTCCTTTTCTAGGATTTTTGTCTGGGCATTTTGGAGACACCGTGACTTGAATACACGTAATATAAAAGAAACTTAGTGCAAAAAAAAAAAGAATTATCTAATCAGATCGGGACGTACTCCCAGTATCACCTTGGTGAAAGACCGCCGTTCAGAATCGAAACGTAGCTTGAAATGGCTTTACCCATGTTTGCTGACCAGATATGAATAGCCAGGTACATTCCTAGCTTCCTCTTCCACGTCTCCTTACCCTATCCACTACCTTCAGCCTTACAACATACCCTAATTGGGGATGCCATTGTCCCACTGGTTCCAGGCGGTTGGGAGCAGTTGGGTCTCTTGTGCGGTTTACCCATTTGAAAAAAAAACATCAACGCTTTTATCTTTCACACTCGTTTTAGATAATGGTGGTGGTATTTGTCAACAATAATTATGTTAATCACACCTAGGATTAATGATTGCAAATATTGTGATAACCTATAAAACAGATAAAAATTGTTTCCTTTTATTATGTTTTTAGATTCATACTGACGAATTTGAGATATGACGCCCAAAACAAATGTTTTAAATTCATTTAACTTTCAATTTTTAAAAGAACTAACTAGCCATCGGTAATCGTCTTTTCTCCCTCATTTAATTCTGATAACCCTTTCGACACCCGTATTAACAAACCACTTCCTACTGCCCCATCTTAACCCGCCTCGAAATTCGCCCAACCGATTAAAAAAACAAAGTATTTACTACATAACAGTCTAAACTGGGTGGAGCCAGTGGGAATATGGCATCCCCAATTTTCGTATGCTGTGAGGCAGAAGGGAGTGAAGAGGAGCAGGAGATGGGAAAGAGGATGATTGGGAATTACATAGCCCCCTGTCTGTCTGTCCAAACAGGTGGTTTGTATCAACAATTTTGTTTTGTAGTTTTAGTTTCATTTCACAAAAATGGTGCTGTATAAGTTGGCCAAATTAAATTAGCGTGTTTGCTTCGGTAAAATCAATAATCTCACAACAGAGTTGACTTTTATCGTTACATTTTGGATTGTCAGTTTGGCCAGAGACGTGCACTCCATAAAGGCAGATAAACTCTGCCTACCCTGTTTTACTCGCATAAAAATATTGGATTGAATAATATGAAATTATTGCAAATAATTAATCTGAAAAAATACTCTCAAAATTTAGTTAATCGCGCCGCTGAGAGAGCCTCGCTGACCTATCAAAAGCAGTGACTACATATGCTCAAATGCCGCCAACGTCAGAGTAGTATTATTTTTTGTTCACTAGACCAGTGGTCCCCAACCCATGGGCCGCGGTCCGGTACCGGGCCGTGGACCAAATGGTAAATTTTAGGTTATTATGATATGGTGATTGTGTCCTGCCAGAAGTGACCTGCCAGGTAAGTATGTTGCTGTATATTTATATAAACTAAGAATTAATATTAAGTAGAAATTAAGATTTGTACAGCGCCCTTGAGGTGATTTTTCACAAAAACGGCGCCATACAAATTATCCAAATATTATTATTATTATTATTATTACTAGGCCGCGCAAAAACATTTAAAAAAAAAATCTACATTTAATGTGTCTCCCGCACCCCCTTCCCCCACCTCCAGTGGGCCGCGGTAAAATTATCAAACGTTGACCGGTCCGCGGCGACAAAAAGGTTGGGGGCCACTGCACTAGACTACACCAAATATGTATGCTGTGAGGTGTTGCGCGTTCATGTGGCTCGTTGTTAGTATATTTGTTAGTGTCTAAGGCAGTGCTTTTACAGAACGAATCCAATAGAAATCAGTGACATTTGTTGGTACCTATCTCTATTATCAATTAATCCGCTGTTTTTCCTACTGCCTTCCCTTATCAAAAACTCTGTGCACGTCACTGAGTATGGCAAATTAAACAAACCGTTTTATAAATTTAGCAAACCGATCAAATTATCAAATTATTTACTAAACGGCGTTTGAAACATTGTCGAGTAAAGAAAAATAATTATCATAGGAAGATTATTTATGAAATATTTTCGCCGTCCGTCTCATTTTTATGTCATCTTCATGAGAAGAATGTTGCCTCATCTTGTATTGTTTTATTACGGTTATAATTGACTCATTGTTAGAACTTGGCTCCGTTTGCTTTGGCTCATTGTAAATACTGTAAAAGCCTTAACGAGAACAGGAAGCGAGACTAGAAATCCACCTGAGGATTGACAGAAATAAACTTAGTGCGGGTTGTTTAAAACGTTCGTCACGTTGGACGTCGTCACAATTTAATGATTAGCGCCATTTCGTTTTTCAAGTAACTCAGTGAGAGCATTAAGGTTAACTTATTTTTTCAAAATCCAACCAGGTACTGAAGACTTATGAAATTTATTGTAAAACAAAAAAAAACTTTCAAGTGATTTGATGTATAATTTCTAAAATGGCGCTTCAGCCCTTTTGCCTTTCCGGCGACGATAAATTATACATAAATATGTAAAATAAAATAAATAAATTACTAAGCAATGAGTGGCGCTTCATCCTCTCTGCCTCTCTCTGCCAGTGAATAACTAACTACTAATCAGTGCGCCGTGATTAGTAGTTAGTTAGATCCATTCCCGGAAATCTATCCGCTGGATTTCCCATATAAATTTCATTACCCGTTTATTTTCCCGTCGTACCTACTCCATAATTATGTTTGCTGGGAACTTCTTTCTAATTATACGTTCTCCGTCTCTATTGACATTATACGAGTACACATTCAAACATGGACTGTGGTCAGGCCTCACGCACACGTTGTTATACCATATACAAACAAATGGACGTTATATTACCGCTAGCAAAGCTGATTTTAATCCAAAACCAATGTATTGTTTACTTGATATTATACTGTTATGAACAATTCTCCAAATATTTTATATTTTTATCTTGTTCCTATCTCAATGTGTACGAGTAATCTTCACCTATATTCCGCTGATTACTTTATACGTATATTTTTCAGTATTCATAATATGTCTATTGCCTAATACCTATCAAATGTGTACATCGATCGATGTCGTTTCTTTGGTAAAACCAGCAATACGTAATATATTTATTGATAATACTATAAATATATCATGAAAATTGTCTCTTTGTACATTTGACAAATTGTGTCAATTTAATCACATTGACACGCTATTTATTGGTTCTGAACTTATAATATATTTAAGGTGTATTCTTTCCAAACAAACCCAGCTTTGTGTAGGAGTGTTTTAACAGGAAAGTTGATACTTGACAAATAGCAATGGAGTGAACTGTCGATTTCTTAAAATTATATTTTGAATTTTTGTAATTTTCTTCGTGAGTGCGTAAGTACAAGTGTGAACTTTTCAAATTTTGAACTGAAAATGTTAATTGAAATTATCAAATAAAGTACAACACAACTTACCTAATAAAGTACCTACATATAATGTATTTCAGCAGACAGTACTCTGTATTTGAAATTGTTGGATTATAAAGGAAATCATATTTTTTCTTGGTAAGTCAAGTCACATACCGTGATTTTTCACAGGTAACAGCTAGTTATTTTATAATTCTTTAATTAATTTGTAATCTTTCGGGATGGGCCACCCGTTACAAGATATATTTATATAATTTTACCTGCAAGCTTAAACCATTTGCGTAATTATTTAGAAACGTAAATATACTATCAGATCTCCGGAACAAATTATTTTTACTGTGCCAAGATGACAATTCTAGAAACATGTAAGAGTATTCTTACTATTCAAAAGGTTCAGTTTAATAATAGCATAACTGTGATCTGTATTGATATTATAGTAAACGAAGTAGTACAAATGTAGGTGAATATAAGCAGAGTTAATTTTGACTTGCACTTTATACACTTCGCACTATGATAGATACAATTTATACTACAAAATACAAATCTTAAACCATTCATAACGATAAACCTCTCAGTGCTCAAATTCTTGAGCAACTAATTAAAAAGCTTCTCGAACGGAGCGTGCCGAAAAAATATTTACTTTTCTGCCCTTTCCTGGAAAATATCGTGAGAGAAAACAGTTTGGTTGTGGAACGCGTTTCTTATTTTGCTTTTTTGTTTTTTCATTTTATGTTTACACTAAAATCGATAGTAATTTTAAATGGCCGGCCGGTATCATTACATTAGTTCTCATTGCCGATGTTGGTAAAGTTCATGGCCGTTTTAATGCCATGTTTGCCGGGGCCGTGTTTAAATTTTTAAATCGATCCGGTGCGTATGGACTCGGAATTCCTAATAATGTGTGAGCAATTCTCGCTTTGTTTGGCTATTTTACATTATTTAACAACTTTTAATAAAAATCTTACTTTAGATTCACGTTTTGTATTTTGATAAGGGACGCAAAATTCAAAGTATCTATCACAGTCTATATAAATAAACTAACCATCGAAACACCATTTCAACGCAGTGGTAGGCAAAGAGGATAAAATAAGATACCTTTTTTTTTCTTATAAACTCCTTTCGTCAATTACATTCATTCACGATCTTGTATTATTTCGACTCTTGACGTCTTGACATGTCCCGAGTATGTTAATTATTATTAAAATTGTAATTAGCTTTAAAGCATTAATGCTTATTTATTATTAAATATTTAAATAAAATGAATAATCTAAAACACAAATATGGAACATAAAAATGTCAGAAACTAAATATGAACATTGGCCATGACCACAACTTTGAATATCATCAAAAGATGGCAGCCTAAAATCGGAAGAAATTAAAATATTAATAATTTTCAATACAAGTATGAGATCGTTTGAAATGCTTTCTAATGAGGTCTTAATGGCTTAATTGGTAGAGTGTTACTCCCGGATAGAGTAGAGGTTCCGAGTTCGAATCTCGGTCATGACTATTGTTCTTTTTAGTTTCTGGCCTTTTTCTGTTTCATATTTGTGATTTAAATTATTAATATTGTTTAAACATTAAAATTATTATTCTTGCACTTATATTGACATAAACATATGACATGATTGCATTTTAACTTTAATTGTTCGCCTTTATACAAATGCTATTATGCTTTGTGTGTGGTGATCTTATAATGAACATGGTGCGACACCGTATATTGCCGATTTTATTATCTTGATCGTGCCATGTCTTCCTGGGGCACACCCGATTCCTGGCATCTACTTCCGCGTCGCGTATTCTTCTGAAACTCAAATTTTGGAACATTCAGTTTGTCTCTTGTGCTTACGTGCAGGTCGAATCAAATTATTGAAGCACGTGCTAGGGATATTTTACGGTCGCGAGGAAAAAAATCCTCACCTCGCCATTCGTCATGGACTGGCCGTCTAGCTGACATCAGTCGATTGAAAATTCAACATGAATATAAATAAAGATGCTTTATTTAATTGTTATTTTATTCTTGTCTATGTTGAACATCGTACACACGCACCAAGTAGTAATACATGTTTTCTGGCCAGTCAGCAGTTGTTTTTACTATATTTATTTAATAGCTGACCAGGCAGGCTCAAATGAGGCAGCTCTACACCATTCCATAATACCAATGACCTTATACATAAATTACTCCATTACACCTAGTAGATGTCCTTGTATAAAATCTCAATATTTTTTGCATACCAACTCCTTACTTAACATTTCGATTCGTTGTTTCCATTGTATATATATATATTGCGGCTTCCTTCTACCTTTCACCGATCAAAGCGAGCCATCGCCTAAAGTTTGGCTCAATCGCACAATATCTGTGTCACCAACGCAATGTAGCGTAATTTTTTGCTAAATTTTCTCAGCAGTATCTATGAATATCTAATCTATTTATAATAAAACACATTTATCTATAAGTAAAATAGCATTTAATTTATTTTAATAACTTAAAAAAATGAAGTTCTATTTTTAATATTTTATCAAATGAATTTCTGGCGCAGAGCGAACGCTCAGTCGAGAAAATTCAACGGAGTTGAATTTATTAACCTTTTTCTCGGAAATTATTGCAAAAAATACCCGCCTACACACATTGTACAGAAAGCATAGGTTTAGTTCTGTACCACGCGTTGATCTCTTTTGCAGTGCATGTCATCTTAAAGGATTGTTTGTTTGTCCGTTTTTGTATAAAAAAACGGTAGCATCCTAATTTGCATAATGGTTTTGTGTTCTTACGCTGATATAAATTTCTAATTAACAAGAAATATGTTTTTTTACGCTTTTCTGTTAGGTCCCACAAATTATTTGTTTAACCCGATGAATGCCGAGCTTTTTACGGATACGTATTTCAGAAAGGCTGCCATTTATATAGCTGCCTATTTCTAATGTAAAAATAGTATTTTTTGGAGGATGGCGTAATTTGAGGCCATATTTTACTTGACCCACCATGGGACACAGAAATGTTTGAAAAGGAACAATAAAAAAATAAATATATATACCATACGAGTATATAAATATAAATCTGTTTTTTTAGTTATTATAGTATTATTATATATTTTTAGTGATTGTGTCCTGCCAGAAGTGAACCGCTAGGTGAGTATTGCGCTGTTTATTTATATAAACTAGGAATTATTATTATTTTGAAATTAAGATTTGTACATCTTCCTTGAGGTGATTTATTACAAAAACGGTGCTTTTTTATTTTATTTTTATTTTTACGTAAATACCGCACAAGAGTCTCAACTGCTTTAAACCCTCTAGAGCCAGTGAGACTATGGCATCGCCAATAGGGGTATGTTGTTCGGCTAAAGGTAGTGGGGAGGGGAAGTAAACAAGGAAGGGGAAGGTTAGGAAGTACCTAGCTATTAAGATCTGGTCACCAAACACTATCCAAATATACGGCGCTGTACAAATTATCCAAATATTATTATAATAATATTAACTACTATTTCTATAATAAATGACTACTCCTTACAAACATTTCTACAAACCTTTTGCAGTTAATTTTAGTTACGAATATTCTAGTATTTACATGAATTCATCGTCTTTACTTCTTCTTTAGAAAACATTAATTCGAACGGTTTATTCGAATTTTCTGAAGAAGTCTGCACAATAATGAATACGAGTAAAAAAACTTGATAAATATTTGTGGTGGCCTATCCTCTTTGCATAACAAGGCATACTGTTTACTAAGTTACATTATCACATAGACGTTCTTACAAATTGCAGGAAAGGTCCAGGATACCTGCTAGAATATCTTTTACTCAAACAACGTCGTTGTTTGAATTTTTCCCTAGTCACCCAGACAACGATTTATCGTTGTTATCATCCCAAGGGTTACAAAAAGCTGCAGCAAGCATGTGACACTAAAATTATTTACATACATAATTATGATATTTCATAACCGGTTCCACAGTTGGTATCCTGCTGCCTCAACGTGAAAAGTAATTACATGTAAATTTGTTCGTATAATATTCTTGAGTAAAAACGACAAGTGCCGATGACCACGGATAAAGAAATAAGCGAAAAATAAATAATAACAAAAAAAAAACATTTATGTATTGTTTGAATATTTATTTTGAATGTCTGGTCGCACTGAGGTTAGGTCCGTCCGAATCGTGATCCAACGAGTCTAATGGCTCGTGAAGAATAAATTCACCGTTAAAATTCGCACTCGATTATTTGATGTTGTAACGGATCGGAACCAGGGGGCGTGCGGTCACCTCCGCTGGTTAATGAACTCTATTATATGAAATAGTTCCGAATATTTTACTCGGAGAGTGTGCCCACTGACTCATCTGATAAAACCTGACTCGATGACTTGAAATTATATACATTTACGGATTTTGGCTGAGTCCCGACTTTCGACAATATTATGAGTACCTATATCTTTTGTTTTTGAAACTTCAGGGCTCTATTTTATTTGGGCATGCTGTGCGAAGGGTCTGTGTAAAGAAAAGATGTAGTAAAATTTACATATATTCTAGTAGGTATATATATAAAAGCCGGCAAGGCACACCACTGCCGAGCTTTTGAGCATAATAACGAGCCTTAAAAACAACCAATAAAAATCGGAAAGAATGCAAGGCTGATGTGAGCGTAATGGATAGGATTAAGAAAGGGACGCTTAGATGGTTTGGGTATGTAGAGCGAATGAACGAAGAAAGGAGTGTGAAAAGAATATATGATGCGAAAGTGAATGGAAGAAGAAGTCGAGGACGCCCGAGAAAGACATGGCACGATCAAGTAAATCAAATACTTGAATCGGGTCGTGTGAAGAGTCAGAATAACAGAAGAGTATGTATGAGACGATGTATGAATGTAAATGAAGCAAGAAGTGTGTGCCAAAACAGAGTTGTATGGCGGTCCGTCCTCTCTGCCTACCCTTGCGGGGAAACGGCGTGATGGTTAGTTAGTTAGTTAGTTAGTTAAACACAACCAATTCCGATGGTTTGTTCTGAATGTTTTTTTTTTCAAATCCCCCCTACAAAAAAGGTTTCTTCGAGACCCAGGTTTTCTATCTCCTAATAAATAAAAATCATCCGCACAGATTCCCTATTGATTACATATAAGGCGTTAGTTTTTTTGGTGGACAGTGATTACACCGAAGACTTTCAACCTCCAGTGAACAATGTATTTCCAAAATCGAACATTTTGTCGCTTTTTCTAAGAAACATTTCCTCTTTACCCGGTATATAATGGATAAGCATATATATTTTTTTAATTGTACGTCTTTTTTCATTGAAGGCCATTTAGCGTTAGCTCAACGACGGTCAAAGTCCATACACATCTACGCTAATGTGAATTAACGCGACAGAAATTGTTTTGACGCATTCTCCGCAATAATAACATTTACGGAAATAGCTATACTATTCCTTAACCGTTTTATCGATTTATCATGTGTGTAGAAATTGAATTTTTTTTAATGATTATAAAACGGTAAAAAGATCTATAAAGCATCTTATTACCGTTTGACGGATGTCTCTACGATGTTTTAAATAAAATAATAAGTAGAATTGCGTCAATTACTTCAGTAATTATTTCTCAACATTGAAATCCCAATAACTTTGTATACATCACTTTTTTGGTTTTCAATATATTTAAATCTTTCATTACAAAACTAATATAAAAAAACTGTTAAATCACGTTTCTTTGTTTTGATTGAATTATCATAATTATATACAAAATTTTCCGATCGATTAATCACTGCGAGAATGAGTTATCCATTATTATTTTGCGAGGAAAACCTTTTGCTGCTAACCGAAACTATCCTAATTTAGTTCCTTACAAATCTTTAGTCAAAATCTTAGGTACTTGATATCTTCGCTTAAGTGTAGGCGCTGTTTGTTAATATTTTTCTTGTCGTTTGAAATTGTTTATGTTAATTTGTAGAATGTGTCTTATTTTACATTTTATACAAAATTTTCTTTTTTTAAAAGTACCCACAATCTTATGAATTGCCGACCTGCCATTGCCTTTTACTAAAATAGTTATTATAAATCAATTTTGATTAATGTTCGTTCATAAAAAATAAAACATGATTCACCGTCGTTCGCTCCCGAAGGGTTGTAAGTTGTAAGTGCTCGTGCAGTTCTGAATGGTTATATTTTTATGACTGTAATAATGGTCTCTGAACTTGTGGCGGTCACTCACAAGTTGTTTCCCTCGAATATACCCCTCGCGTGTTGGGGCCGGACTACTGTAAAGGGGTAAAGTAAAACGTCAAGGTTAGGGTCTATAAATTAGGGGTAATTTAGAGGTAGTTTCAAATTGGGAAAGTAGGTAACATGATAATGTTACCTTCTGCAGAAAGTAATTGTTAAATGGTACCAGCTATAGAAAGGAGTAAATTTCAAAATGTGACTAACATTTTGAGGAGCGAAAAAAATACGGTAAACCAGCAGAGAAAGGCCCTTCATGACCTTGTAATCTATCTGACTGGTAGGAGTGTAATTGCAAAATACAGCTTTCAGGGTAAAGATTTCCCTGATGATAGCCAACCTCTAATAGGAGAGGGCACCACCTGAAGAATAAACACATTATTGAATGCTAGTTAGTAACGTCGTGTAAAATTGAGGTTTCTTGTTTACGATGAAACTTGATCATCTCAAAAGTATATTTTTAGGAAGGTAATTGAATTTTACTTTTTTCCATTATCCTCTATATATATATATATATATATTTTAATATCCTTTGATATTAAAAAAAAACTATTTGTAGCTTCTTCTAACCTTCAAATATATTTTTAGCTACTAAAAACATGTACTTATCCCAAAATACAATCTAAGAATGATTTTTTTTTCTCTAACTCAGGTATTATAAACATCCTTACTTTATTTCGTCATCATTTCCATCACTTTCAAATTTACCAATCGGAAGATGTCAGTATCTGAGCAAAACCGGCCCTGTGAAAATAAACAACGATAAGTTATTTAAAGCTTGACACGCTTATCTTTGCAGTCGTTAACGTCGCTAGTGTAGGTTGAGTGGATACAAATAAATCAAATGTCTTAAATATAGTTCGTTCCTTAGTTCCTCCCTTGGCCGCCTGCAGAATTAACCGTGTCAAACTGTAATGTTCTTAATCAAAATATTACGATGGCATTTCATCGCGAATCAACAGTTTCAAAACATAAATAAAGGTACGGTTAGATTTATCATTTAGTGTCTACTATGAAATAAAAATTACACCATAGCGGCACAATCTTTCGTGAGAAACGTGTCACCTTACGATGTTTTTTATTCTTATTATTTGCATTTCTGATAATCTGGCGAATCCTCCGATTAGCATTCGTTACCTGCTATTGATTTAATAATCTCTTTCACCGGTTCGAAATCACATGACGCTGCCGTCCTCTTTACCCTGATTGGTGTTTTGACCCACAAAATAAGTGTTACAAACATCGACCGAGTATATCACAAATGTTTTGTTTGAAAATATGGGATCTTTTTTGTAGTAATAAATATGCTATTTTCAACCTTATTTTCTATATTTGATGTGTTCAAGAACTGTTTTTTTTGCAGCTTTAACAACATGTAATAAGTTAAATGAGGAAGTAGTGATTGTAGTTAATCATCGAAATGCCCTATAATGTTTAAAACAAATTAATTTCGGATGCTGAATTTTCCCTATCATCTCATTTTTTGTTTCCGATAAGTTCGAATCTGATTTGATTGTTTTTATTAACATAATTGTTTGAACTGAATGTGTTATTTTAATATCTCGATTTTGATAGTAGTAATATCATTCTAAAATGTCTAAGAAAAAGTTATAATTATTTAATTTGTATAATGTATTATATTATGATTTAAAATGTTATATTGCAATTATTTTTTTATTATTTGTTATCCAATATCTTATATCCAAGCGAGTCATTCGATAATTTTGTCCAAAATTTATTAGATTGTATAGACAATTTTTAATAACAATTTAAAAAATGTTTTTAAAGATTATTTTAAAATTATTTAATATTTCGATTATAATAGTACAATACCGATTATTAACCTTTCCGTACCTGAAAGTAAAAATCAAACGTACGACTCGAACGGGGGTGACATAGTTGCCCCATTTTATCTTGCTTATTAAAGCGTTTTCATGACATAATGTTAGGTTTATTTGTTTTTGGAAGTACTTAGAGAGAATTATAACCACCATAATTCAGTAATCTTTATCTAAGATATCGCACTAAAGTCTCGTTTGGGGTGACATTAGAACCCCCCCTCGGAACGGGAGTGTTAGTACTCCAATATAGGTAGCTCAATTAGAGTTGATCCAAACAACACAAACTTTAGATTGTGTGTATTGGTGCATGTGTGCATACGCTTTCGAAAGTGATGTCCCTGCGAAACGTCACTGAGAAACAGCATTTGGTCTTGCTTACGCCCACTTATTATTAGCGGGAAATGAACAACAAATGTTAGCATACTATCATCGAATTTGAACAGTCGAAATTTTTTCTGTGCGTTATTTTTATAATGTTATAATCAAACAATTCTTATACATTCGCTGCGATACCTATAATACATTAAAAAAACAACTCGTTCTCTTTCTGCCGACATCGACTGTTCCGCTTTTGTCCGCAGAGTTTGCCATTTGTTACGGCTTCTTCAATTCGACTTCTCGCATTTCCACCTTCTCACTGAAGTGAGTAAACTGCTGAAACCCTTCTAAGCCTTTGTACCGAGGATTGCCTCAATGCACTGCGAAAATCGTACCATACAGCATCATTTAATTGGTTTTATCAGAACGGCAGATGGTATTATGACGAATAATGCAGCTGTACCAATTGATATGGCTGCTTACAGCTTCCGTTCTCATCGGCTCAATGATGACTGATGATCTCACCGCACTTCTCCGAGCCTTAAACTATATATATATATTAGAGGTATAAATTACTACTGCGTGTGATATTTCTTTGGTGCTTTGTATTAAGGGCTTTTGACTTGAGCATTTAAAAATATCGTTAATACTTTGTCAAATCTAAATAGCGTTCCCGAAAATAATTATCTCAAACTTATATTTATTTCAATTCCGATACTTGATTATTACCAACGCTCGACTACGAATCCAGAGGTCGTGGGTTCAAACCCGGCGTGCGCAAATAAATTTAATTTTATTAATATGTATCATAACACATTTAATTCATATCAAAATAATATATAGTTTATTTAAGGCACGTTCCAGAGTGGTAGATACTCCATGTATCGCCCTGGTGAAAGACCACCATTCAAAATTAAAACGTTGCTTGAAATGGCTTTAGCCATGTTTGGTGGCCAGATCTGAATAACCAGGTAATTCTCAACCTTCCTTTTATCCATCTCCTCCCCCTCCCCACTACCTTCAGCCTCACAACATACCCCAATTGGGGATGCCATAGTCTCACTGGTCTTAGGTGGTTGGGAGCAGTTGAGATTTTTGTGCGGTATTCACTATAAAACTATTAAAAAAAAAAAAAATTACCCAAAAAATTTTTTTTTGTATTAATCACCAAATATTTATTATGTTTATAGTAATAATAATTCATTCCCGCGTACAATACACAACCCCCCACCCCATATCTTTTGAATTTGAAGACTTACATTTATATATTAACTCTTCTCAAAGCTCCGAGGGATATAATTTTCTAGAATAAACACTAAATTGAACATAATAAAAAGTAGATAAATATAGATGAAGGTAATAATAATCATAGTTGATAGAGGTTAATAAAGGTATATACAGAATAGTGTATTAAAGTAATAGGCACATATAAGTTAATAATGAGTGACAAAGGGGAAAAATAACCAAAAACCACTACGCCGTTTACCCTCAGGGGTAGGCAGAGAGGATGAACCGCTACACATATCTGTCTTGGCACACACTTCACATTCATACATATTCTTCTGTTATTCTGACTCTTTACATGGCCCAAACTAACTAACTAACTAACCATCACGCCGTTTGCAGAGAGGACGGACTGCCATATAACTCTGTCTTGGCACACACTCCTTGCCTCATTTACATTCATACATCGTCTCATACATACTCTTGTGTTATTCTGACTCTTCACATGAACCGATTCAAGTATTTGATTTACTTGATCGTGCCATGTCTTTCTCGGGCGTCCTCGACTTCTTTTTTCATTCACTTTCGCATCATATATTATTTTCACACTCCTTTCTCCGTTCATTCGCTCTACATGCCCAAACCATCTAAGCGTCCCTTTCTTGATCCTATTCATTACGCTAACATCAGCCTTGCATTCTTTCCGGATATCCACATTTTTAATACGATCATACATGGTTTTACCGCACATACGTCTCAAAGATCTCATTTCCACTCAGGTATTCGATTCACTTGATCATGTCATATCTTCGTCGGTCGTGTCCGACTTCTTCTACCATTCGCTCCGCGTCATAAAAAAATATCCAAAGAAACGAAAAGAATATAACAAGAAAAAAATATATATTTGTTGATGCATGCGGCGCTCTAAGTACTGAAAAACCTTTTGTAAAAGTCAAATCTGACTGCAAAAGTTTAAAGTTTTTTTCACTCTTAACCCTTTAGCACAAAACAATTTCACCAGCCGCCACTGCCTTCTCCATATACCTAATTGTATGTTTGAAGTTTGTATTATTCTGAACCTAATCGCTGCTTACGTGTTTGTGTACGAGCTGTGTTCTTATGGTTTCTGGTTTAACCGACGTACCGCCAGTGCACTCACCCCGGTAAACCACTACAATATTATAATATTCTATTTGTCTAGAATGATTATGATTTTCAGAAATATTGTGCAATAATTTCCGAGTTTTTGATTACACCGTTGCTTCAAGACAATTTTTAAAATTATTTTTTCTCGTCAACTGTTTTTTTTTCAAATTATATTTCAAAGCTCCATAGCTCATGATGGAAACGACGTAGTGACCTGAATATATTTGCGTTGACCTAAAAATTCCAGACAGAAAAAAATGTGAATTTTCCCAGAATACACCTTCAAGGAGTTTTTGCTGCTACAGATAGCATTCTAACATATTTTTGGCTTTGTACCTTCAGTTGCTATAGTTTAGTTCAATAAAAAATAGTTACCCTTTATAACTAGTGAACCACCTGAAAATAATCTAATTATATTTTGGGATCTAAAACTAGATAGGTAGTCGATGTTTTATGTTAAATTAGGATGTTTTCTTTAGCAAGATTCTCTTCTTAATCTCAATGCACTTCGGAGGCAGTGGGGTGCGTATACATTAAAATCAGTTTATTGAAATGAGGATACGAGGATTATGTACGATCCTCATGGTGCGGAGGTGGAAGAAAAAAAGGCCTAGCGAGACAGCACGAGCCTATTCAATGAGATGTCTATATGCATACCGCTGATAGATCTTTTGAAACCCTTACCTCTTTCACATAAATAATGCATACAACAGAAAGTGAGGTTAATATTTTAGCCTTTGCCTTCAGGACCATATAATTGCTGGAAAGGCAAAAGGTCTTGAGCGACACTTTTGACAAAAATTATTCAGTTTTGATCAGTTTTTTTCTGCATCGAATAATGCTCTAACTCTCGTTTGATTCTGAAGACTAGTGGCCCTTCAGCCATCTAAAATATATTTACCATTTGCCCAAGGCTTGACTCAAGCGACCCAAGTTTGGCACTTTTTTTAGAATTTTGTCGCTTCAGTGACGACAGTCGAAGGCCTCCGTAGTCAAGTGGTAAGACGCCCGACTACGAATCCAGATGTCGCGGGTTCAAGCCCGGCGTGCGCAAATAAATTTTATTTGATTAATATGTGTCATAACACATTTAATTAATATAAAATTATATATAGTATACTTGCGGCACGTTCCAGAGTGGTAGATACTTCAAGTATGGCCCTGCTGAAAGACCACCATTCAGAATCGAAACGTTGCTTGAAATAGCCTTAACCGTGTTTGGTGACTAGATCTGAATAACCAGGTACTTCTAGACCTTTCTCTTTCCCATCTCCTTTCCTCTCCCAATATCTTCAGCCTCACAATATACTTGATTGGGGATGCCATTGTCTCACTGGCTCTTGACGGTCGGGAGCAGTTGGGACTCTTGTGCGGTATTAACTATTAAAAAAAAGTGAGAGGATTGAGTTTCAAAATCCAACCAGGTACTGAAGACCTATGAATTTTATTGTAAAACAAAAACAAAAAACCAAAATGGCGCCTTCAGCTCTGTCACCTTTCCGGCGACGGTATAAGATTGTACACAATTTAACGATGTGACCTAGGAGTAACAATGTATGGAGAGAGAGCTAATTATTTTTACCCAACCTACAAAAAACTTGCGATAAATCACTTTCTCCGGGTTTTTACGTCGTTCACCATGAGAGAGAAAGAGACAACAAATATAATACACCGCTTCTATGTACTGTCACAATTGATATTGGGCTCCTGGGTCAGTGCATCCACATTTTTTATTATGCCACTAAACTTGACACAACTAAACGGGTTTTTAGGTTATATGCTATATTTTTGTTGATAACAATACTGTGAAAAGGTGGCCATACGAATAAACAAAAACATTATGTCGACATGTGCTATGAATGGATGTATAAATACCCTAACAGGTCCGCAATACTGTGGAGTAAAAAAATATTTTAATAAATAACTGCGTATTAATTGTTAAAAACAAAAAAAAATGTAGCACTATACACAAGCATTCAGTAGCAGGTACTAGACGCAACTAACTGTAAACATGAAGAAACCTGTCCGTGCACCCTTGGATTTTGTAAACAATAAAATGTATGACTATTGTTCATGGCGCCGCTGCAGCGTCTAACGAGTGGAATTAAAATTTTATATCGCGCCGTAGCGGCGCCTCTCGAGTGATAAGGGTTAAGTTTACATTAGTGAGTCTTAGGGAAAAGGTCTTAACTGGATAAAAAACTCTAAGCGTTTATTAGATTCTTGTAAAATTATCTTATTCCATGCAATTATTTCAAAACAGTGTGTAAACGGTATCTTTCAAATTTGTTTACACAATTCTTTTTCAAAATATCTTTCTATTTAGGATTTTGTACCACCTTGCGGTGAAATAAGGAACTATAGAAAATATCAATGTATTTTATTTTTATTATTGATATCATTTACCACCAAACAAACTGTAGTTCTTGATTTTTATCGGGAAATCTCTCAGTGGCCAGAAACATATTATAACTATAATAATATGAATGTGCATTGAAATGGTAATTAGGTCCGGTAAAAATCATCAAAAACTGACTACACTGCCTTGGATAGATACCACTCTATATACTCTAAGGATGTGACATTGTAATTTCAACTTTACATTGTTCGCACACGTTCTTTGCTCTCCTGCCGCCCCGCGTTATCAACATTACCGCCGCACCGCGTAATGCACCAGAGCAGTAACCTCCCGTAACCCTTGACGGTGCCAGCGCTGCGGCTAATTGGATTGATTAGCGAGGCTGCCGAAGTGACGGATTTTGATCCCGCCGGGTTGGTCGGGTTAGCTGGTGCGACCGTCGGCCGTGTGCTCGATGTGTCTTGGCCCCTCCGCGCAGCAGTGCGACGCCCTCCGGGCAATGACTTGGAGCCATGCGGCGCGCGGTAACGCTGGCGCCTGCAGAGGTCCAGGGGCTCTGCGCGTAATTGGGTCATTCCAGACATGGACGAGTATTCGTAATAGGTACTTTCCTTTCCTAATTTCAAGATTCCGACAGGTATCTCCCAATACCTATCCATTCCTGTCCTTATAAATATTTATATGTATGTATATTAGTATATTCCCATAATTATTTATCTACATAAAAACAGACACGCACCAACACCTCACAACGCAGGGCGTCAGATATGACGTCACTGGCCATAATGTCTTCATGTTGGACATGTGGCCGTTTCCACCTGTATAGGGTTTTCTATGGTTTTCCCTATTACCGCGGCGAATGCGGTGGAATTCCTAAACAAAGGCCATAGCCGACCCCCCCCCATCCCCACTCAACACGAACACACTTATGTATATATGCCGTAGTGCTGTGTCGAGAGGGAGAGGACGTTGATGACCCGGTAATTTTCATGTTATTTTTGTAGGGTTTTTACAAACATATTTTTTCCCTACGTAAACTCCTGAACTTAAATTCAATAGTCCGTAAATGCATTTTTTCACCCACATGAGGTAACAGAGTAAGGCGCGATGCGCCGTCCTATTGGTATAGGGACAAGAGTTAGAGTCAGTAACTTTAAATGATTCATCACTTAATGATAAATAAGAATCTAGAAAATGAAGAAAAAAAAAAATGCGTAATTGGATTATCCACTTGTCGATTGTATGAAGTGTGACCACAAATTATTCACTCGTAATCTTGGATGATTTTGGGTGTCTTGTTAAAAGCTATAATAATGATAATATTTTGATAATTTGGATAGCGCCGTTTTTGTGAAAAATCACCTCAAGGGCGCTGTACAAATCTTAATTTCTACTTAATATCAATTCTTATTTTATATAAATATACAGCAACATACTTAGCTGGCAGGTCACTTCTGGCAATGGCTATGATCATGTTTAAAAAAAAAAATATATATATATATATATATATATACCGCACTAGAGTCCCATATGCTCCCGACCGTCAAGAGACAGTGAGACTATGGCGTCCCCAATCGGGGTATGTTGTGAGGCTGAAGGTAGTGGGGAGGGGAAGGAGATGGGGAAGATGAAGGTTTGAAAGTACCTGGCTATTCAGATCTGGTCACCAAACACGGCTTAAGCCATTTCAAGCAACGTTTCGATTCTGAATGGTGGTCTTTCACCAGGGAGATACTTAGAGTATCTACCACTCTGGAACGTGCCGCAGATAAACTTTATATTAATTGTATAAAAGTTATCGGAGCACGCTGGGTTTGAACCCGCGACCTTTGGATTCGTAGTCGAGCGTCTTACCACTCGACCATGGAGGCCGTTAAAATAATCCAGAATTGCGGTCCGTCAGTATATTCAATGTTCCAACGAAGCGTGCTAGGCGCACTACGCTTTTTCGTGTAGAAACTAACAACGAAAATGCAGCAAAGAACTTAGACATTTTCCACGACTCTTTAAAATCCTACAACTAACTAATTAATCATCACGCCGTTTTTCAGGGTAGGCAGAGAGGACGTACCGCCATACAAATCAGTCTTGGCACACACTCCTTGCTTCATTCACATTCATACATCTCCTCATAATACTCTTCTGTTATTCTTACTCTTCACATGGCCCGATTCAAGTATTTAATTCACTTGATCGTGCCGTGTCTTCCTCGGGCGTCCCGGACTTCTTCTTCCATTCACTTTGGCATCATATATTCTTTTCACACTCCTTTCTTCCATCATTAGTTCTACATGCCCAAACCGTCTAAGTGTCCCTTCCTTGATCCTATTCATTACGCTTAGATCAGCCTTGCATTCTTTCCGGATATCCACATTTTTAATACAGCCATACATGATTTTACCGCACATACGCCTTAGGGATCTCATTTTCACAGCATTAAGTCTACTTTCATCATTTTTTTGCCAGTTTCATGCCTCACTTTCATACATCAGGGTTGGTATAAGCACTCCATTGTCTCCTAGCTTCGCTTCTTTTGACATTTTTTTGTTTGCGCCAACAGCGTTCAGTCCTCCATTAATGGAGTTTCCTGCATCCAATCCTACAAAATTAATTTATTAATGTTTTTATTAGCATGATAAAAAAATACGCACCATTTGCCGATATTTTTGAAAACTTTTTATTAACTTGTGCATATAGTGAATCATAATATTTTCTTACTCTAATCGTAACATCGTAAATCCACTACGATTCCTAATTCAATTTTTTTTCTCATACGCTTTTATCCTTTTTATATTCACACGTACTTTGGCAAATTTAGATAAAAATATAACATATATTATTGCATTGATATATGTTGCAGGTACCAAAACAATATTTATTTAATTTACCTAATAAAAAATAAATAAGAATTATTTATATTCATTAAAACCTTAAAGCATTAATGATGAAGTATGATATCGTTTAAAAATGCCGCTTACTAATGAGATTTTGATGACTTAATTGGCTGAACTATTTTCTTCAATTACATTCATACACGATTTTTTATTATTTGGACTCTTGACGTCTTGACATGTCCTGAATATTTTTATTATTATTCAAGTTGATATTAACTTTAAAGCATCAATGCTTTCTTATTATTAAATATTTAAATAATATTAATAATCTAAAACACAAATATGAAACAAACAAAAAAACAAAAACTAAAAGGAACATTGATCATGACCATAACTTTGAATATAATACCAGAGTGGTAAATACCATACTCGCCTATATAAGTGTCGCCCTGGTGAAAGGCCACCATTCAGAATCGAAACGTTGCTTGAAATGGCTTTATTAGCCGCGTTTGGTGACCAGATCTGAATAGCCAGGTACTTCCCAACCTTCCTCTTCCCTATCTCCTTCCCCTCCCCACTACCTTCAGCCTCACAACATACCCTATTTCGGGATGCCATTGTCTCACTGGCTCTTGACGGATGGGAGCAGTTGAGACTCTTGTGCGGTATTCATATAAAAATAAAAATAAAACATCAAAAGATGGCAGCCTAAAATCGGAAGAAATTCAAATATTAATAATTTTTAATACAAGTATGAGATCGTTTTTGTTACTTCCGGATAGAGCAGAGGTTCCGAGTTCTAGTCTCGGTCATGACTATTGTTCTTTTTAGTTTCTGGCTTATTTCTGTTACATATTTGTAGATTATTCAAATTATTTAAATTATATTTAGTTTCCCGCATTACAAATTTCCAACACAATGATGATTCGTTTCATAAATTTGTACGTCTAACACATGAAGGCATTGGGCCCCATGAACTTTATACCGTGTTACCAGATTTCTAAGGCTTACGACAGCTCTCTAACTCATTGATTTATGCTATTCTTTTTATACGTCTTTTCCTTCTTCCATCAATATTCCAGTGGCTTATCAGTTGAGTAATCTTGCATTTGTTGCTTCTCACGATGTGACCTAAGATATTGGGATGTACTACTTATTTTTTATACCGTGATATATTTTATTAAAGATTTCAACATTTATTACAACACAAAAAAAAAAAACATTGATTCTATTTCTCGTACGAAAAAGACGTCACGCCTATCGTGGTGAAGCGGTTAAGATCCTCAACTACGAATTCAGAGGCCGCGGGTTCGAATCTCAGTGTACGCAAATAAAATTTATTTTGTTAATGTTGGATTGAATTTATATTTAATAATGTCTAGTATATTTGCGGCACGTTCCAGAGTGGTAGATATTCTCAGTATCGTACTGATAACAGGCCACCATTAATAATCGAAATGTTACTTGAAATTACTTTAATCGTGTTTAGTGATCTAAATATTCAGGTACTTCTCAACCTTCCTCTTCCCCATATCTTAATACTAATACAATTGGATGTAGTTATGCATAAAGCGTCCAACCCACAATTTGCAAAAATCGAGTTTTAGATGTTTTCCTATAGATAAATACGAGATTTATATCTGCTGAATACATCCAAGCTCGAAATGCAATAATTTTTTTACTAACGCACATTGTAGACTTAAATTGAAGTTTAAAAACATTATAAAATATAGGATAACATAAGATATATTCTTTTTTTTTAATAATCACATTGGTAGATTATAAATTACCTATTTATAATATTACTCATAAAAAGAAAAAACGCTGAAATTCACTTTACAAATGCCGATTACGCATATTAATGCATTTTTATCGTCATATTTTATAAACGCCTTTTTGGGGTTGGACGCTTTCTGCATAACTACGTCCAATTAGGAATGCCATAGTCACACTGGCTCTAGGCGGGCAGTCCCACATTTAAAAAAAAAAGATCGTAACAAGAAAAGGTTTCGCGTTTAGCCTCCAAACCGCCCAGACATAACAAGGCTGTATTTACTTAGTGAAATTCGTGTCATTCCGTACACGTATTAATGCACTAGTTTATGAAGTACTGTTTTGTACAGCTGCGCAAATTGTTGTTTTAGCGTAGATCTGTTTGCTAAATTATTGTTTTTTTTCTGCATGATGATGATGTCATGGAATTTCATACCGAATAAAAATGTGTCAAAATATATTAATAAAAATGTGTCAAATTATACGTGTAAAAATGTTCTTATAATGATTATAAACGTTTTTATCCTCTTTGTCGTATTTAATCAATAATATATCAAATTTTTTTCAATTGATGACCCTCGTGGTAAAGTGGTAAGAATTTTTGCTCAACACACGGATGTGGCGGGTTTCAAATTCCGTGAAAAGAAAATTATAACGGAAAGATAAATATTAGATATGTCGCCCTGGTGATAGTCCTCCATTAAAATCAAAATTTTGCTTGAAATGGCTTTAGCTGTGTTTCCTTGATCTGAATAACCGTGGGTTTCTTTTGCCAACCTTCCTCTTTTTTCCGTTTCCTTCCGCCTCACAACATTCACCATTTCCCAGAGGCGTGCACTCCATATAGGCACATAAGCACTGTTTACCCTGCCGTACTCGCATAAAATTATTAAATTTAAAAAAAACTTCACTTTCAAAAATACCCGCGAAGTTAAGCTAATCGCATGACCACGAGCGCCCCACCAACCTATTATAACGTGTCAAAAGCAGTAACTACATATGCCCAAATGCCGCCAACATCATTAATACTCGTAGATTTTGTTCACTAGACTACACAAAATATGTATGCTGTGAGCTGTGTGCGCGTTCAAGTGGTTCGTTTGTGTTAGTATCTTTGTTAGTGTGTAGGCAGTGCTTTTACAGAACAAATGCCATAGAAATCAGTGACATATTTTGGTTCCTATCTCTATCATCGATTGACCTTGTGTTTTTCCCGATCAAAAACTCTGTGCACGCCACTGCATATATATATATATAAATATATAATAGTCCCGCTGGTTTCTTGTAATTCCTTCTTTTGTGGTATTCACAAACATAATTAAGAAATGTCATAATATCGTCTTCCTTCTCGAGAGAAAACCTTTATCTGCGAAAGTAAAAAATACAATTTCCATTCCTTTTACGTTATAAGCACACCAACTATAATTATTCCTTTTTTTAGAAAGTGGTTGTATTGTCAGTACCTACCCACATAATATAACGTAATTGGCTGAATAATAAAACGTTTATGGTAGGAACCATTTCATTGTTTTCGTTATCTTTTCTGATAGCTGTCATAAGAAATTAATAAATTTTGCTTTGTCATACTTTTAATTATGCGCCGCAGTTGATAGTCGGTATCAATTTTGGTTGGTTATTTTATAAACATTCCTTTTGCATAAAAACTTGTTAAACTGAGTTATTACATTTTCAAAAAAAAATGTATTGATATTGTTTTTTTACATTAATCAGTAATTACGCACAGTTACAATGAATTCATTAAGTTTTGTGTTATTATCATTTCATGCGAGAATAATTGACACAATTTATGTATGTTTAATTTATTTGTGGGGTAATCACAAGCAGTGGCGGCTCGTGACTTTTTAGTATGCTAGAGTGCTAAGATTGAAAAATACGACGTTATTGATGTTGTTGCTGAAAATGATTTTTATTTTTTTGAAAAAAAAAAAAATTGTATGAAGTTTTTCGGGATTTTTCAGTGTTGGTGGTGCACTGCACGGTTTTCTGAAAAATCTTCATACAAAAAATTGAAATTTAAAAAAAAAATCAAATCGTTTTAGGCTACAATAACGTCAAACATGACGTTTTTTTCAATCTTAGCACTTTAGAACACTAAAAAACCACGAGCCGCCACTGATCACAAGTTATTAATAAAATCAACGCGCTGGCTGACCTTATATATTATTATTTCAATCATTATTTGTGTTTAGATTATTGGCGGTCAAGGATCATTTCGTAATCGTATTGTTATTCAAATATTAAATTAAATTGTTGATGATTGTAAATTCTTGTTTACTTGTGGTAGGCGAAACAGTTGTCTTTTTTTGTTAGACATTTTTAGTATTAAGCTTTGTCGTCTGTCCCTCCCTCTCCTTTCTTCGGACAGCCTTGCAGAGTTCCTCATCAGGGTAACTGTAGAATATAGACAAATGACAGCCTCCGTGGTCGAGTGATAAGACGCTCGACTTTAAATCTAGAGGTGGTGGGTTTAAGTCCGGCATCCGTATATATCTTTTATTTGATTAATATGTATCAACATTTAATTTATGTAAAATAATAGTTTATTTGCGGCACGTTCCAGAGTGGTAGATACTTGTATCGCCCTGGTGAAAGACCACTATTCATAGAAATCGAAACGTTGATTGAAATGGCTTTAGCTGTGTTTGGTGACCAGATCTGAATAGCCAGGTACTCCCAACCTTCCTCTTCCCCATCTCCTTCTCTTCCCCACCACCTTTAGCCTCACAACGTACCCCAATTGAATATGCCATAGTCTCACTGGCTTTTTATTTTTATTTTTTATAGATATTGTTTAGGTTGTGCACAATAATAAAAAGTAATCAAAAGGAAAAAGAAAGAAAAGGGAAAAGAAGAGAAAGATGAAATTAAATAAATATTAGAATAAAGTTATTACGTGGAGGTAACATTTTATAGATATTGTTTGGGAGTATAGAGGTTGTGCATAAGGTACATTTATAATGTTTTTGGCTGTTTTATGATCTAGGTAAAGGTTAATACAGAAAATAAAAAAATAGGATTGTATAAGCCTAGAGATAAAGATAGATTGAAAATTGAAGTATGCACGTCTAAGTAGGTGTTGTACAGTAGTTAGCAATATTAGAGCAACCTATTTTATAAATCCAATGTTTTATTTAGACGGTTGGGACGCTTGTACAGTGTTCACTGTAAAACAATAATATATATTCGAGTATATGTAAGTTTGTTTATACCGCTCACAGGTCCATTGTAATATCACCCGCGTTTAAAAGAATTACGAACACCGCCCAAGAGTTCTAGCTGCCCGAAGCCGGGGGGATTATGCTATCACCGATCGGAGTATGTTATGAGGCTGAAGAGGAGGAAGGAGATGGAAAGATGAAGGTTAAAAAGTACCGGGCTATTCAAATCTGATGCCATTTCAAAAAACTTTTCGATTCAGAATAGTGGTCTTTCACCAGGGCGATACTGGGAGTATTTACCACTCCGGAACGTAGACGATATTTAATAGAAAGGGAGATTTCAATAAAGCTCTCAGTGACATAATCAGAAACCTCTTGGCTACAGCAGTTCACATCCAGTTCTAATAATATGTCTAAAAAAATCAACTAACAGTACGGTTTCATATGCAACAAAATTACATTGAACTCATTATTACTGAAATCTCGATTCTCTCAATGTTCAATCCAACGTAATATTTAGATAGGTATTTATCGAAGGAAGCAATCATTTTGTGGCTTGACATTATAATTTAAATAAAAAATGTTTTAGTTTTAAGCCACTTTATTTATATACATATAACATTCAACCGGTTTCGGTTAAACTTAACCTTCTTCAGGAAAATATATATACATAAACCATATACAGTTTATATATATATACTTTCCTGAAGAAAAATAGATATACATAAACCATATACAGTTTATATATATATACTTTCCTGAAGAAGGTTAAGTTTAACCGAAACCGGTCGAATGTTATATGTATATAAATAAAGTGGCTTAAAACATTTTTTATTTAAATTATTTGGATAGGTACTTCCATCCCTAGTATTGTAATTTTAGTATAAATTTTTAATCTGTGTCAAGTGCTGAATTTGGCTGTAGAAACCTCTCTGAATTTGAATATCTGCCAGTTCTTGAAAACAATCAGGCAAAGTGCACCGGGCGCGTGGTTCTAGGGAGGGCAGAAATCATGCGACAGTTTTCACATGTAAATTACATCCGGCATTTCTTAGTTTTCCTGGGAATTGTGACAGACAAGTTTCTAGTAGGGACATTTCTCATTCCGTCCCACGTTTGTAACTACTCGATGTGCGGGCGTATCTCGCGTTGCAACCGTCGCGGGACGTGACGTATACGTGGCACATCTCGCGGAAAAACGAAAAACACCTTCGTGTTGACTAATGAATTATGAATAATGTTTATCGGTATGTTCTTGTGATACAAAGTTTCTAGTAGGGACATTTCTCATTCCGTCCCACGTTTGTAACTACTCGATGTGCGGGCGTATCTCGCGTTACAACCGTCGCGGGACGTGACGTATACGTGGCACATCTCGCGGAAAAACGAAAAAACACCTTCGTGTTGACTAATGAATTATGAATAATGTTTATCGGTATGTTCTTGTGATACAAAGTTTCTAGTAGGGACATTTCTCATTCCGTCCCACGTTTGTAACTACTCGATGTGCGGGCGTATCTCGCGTTACAACCGTCGCGGGACGTGACGTATACGTGGCACATCTCGCGGAAAAACGAAAAACACCTTCGTGTTGACTAATGAATTATGAATAATGTTTATCGGTATGTTCTTGTGATACAAAGTTTCTAGTAGGGACATTTCTCATTCCGTCCCACGTTTGTAACTACTCGATGTGCGGGCGTATCTCGCGTTACAACCGTCGCGGGACGTGACGTATACGTGGCACATCTCGCGGAAAAACGAAAAACACCTTCGTGTTGACTAATGAATTATGAATAATGTTTATCGGTATGTTCTTGTGATACAAAGTTTCTAGTAGGGACATTTCTCATTCCGTCCCACGTTTGTAACTACTCGATGTGCGGGCGTATCTCGCGTTGCAACCGTCGCGGGACGTGACGTATACGTGGCACATCTCGCGGAAAAACGAAAAAACACCTTCGTGTTGACTAATGAATTATGAATAATGTTTATCGGTATGTTCTTGTGATACAAAGTTTCTAGTAGGGACATTTCTCATTCCGTCCCACGTTTGTAACTACTCGATGTGCGGGCGTATCTCGCGTTACAACCGTCGCGGGACGTGACGTATACGTGGCACATCTCGCGGAAAAACGAAAAACACCTTCGTGTTGACTAATGAATTATGAATAATGTTTATCGGTATGTTCTTGTGATACAAAGTTTCTAGTAGGGACATTTCTCATTCCGTCCCACGTTTGTAACTACTCGATGTGCGGGCGTATCTCGTGTTACAACCGTCGCGGGACGTGACGTATACGTGGCACATCTCGCGGAAAAACGAAAAACACCTTCGTGTTGACTAATGAATTATGAATAATGTTTATCGGTATGTTCTTGTGATACAACGACTATTTTGACTGTTGCAATTGTTTAGTGAGATTTTAAACCGAAAATAAATAAAATTGTTTCAACGAATCAATAAAAAAATTATTCAATGCGTACAGGTTGTGGAAAATACAGTTTGCCTTTTTTGTAATTTTCATGGTTGATTATTGTTTCTTGTTTTCCGTTAGGAAATTAGACCTTAAACATATAACAGTTTTATAGGTATATACGCATATGTAATGCAGTAATATAAAATATAAACAATAGCACAGTAAAAGAATACGAAAATAGTAGCACAGAAGTATTTAATAAATAAAATCAAATATTAACTAAATCCACAACATGATTCCTTCCTATATATCGTCGCCGGAAAGGCGAAAGGGCTGAAGCGCCATTTTGGGAAGTTTACACCAGAGCACTAAAGTTTTTTTTTTGTTTTGCAGTAAAATTCATAAGTTTTCAGTACCTAGTTAGTATTTGAAAAAAAAAGTTTACTAAGGTAACTCAATGCTCTCACTGAGTTACACGAAGCTAAATAAGTTTGAGTCAAGCCTTCTCCCAAATGGTAAATATATTTTAGATAGCTGAAGGGCCACAAAAGTCTTCAGAATCAAACGAGAGTCAAAGCATTCGACGTAGAAAAAACTGATCAAAACTGCAAATTTAACTTATATTTGACCAAAGTGTCGTTTAAGCCCTTTTGCTTTTCCAGCGACGATATGTAATCGTCTTCGTGAGTAATTATAACACAAAAATCCAATTAACATTAGTAATCTAGTTATTATTATTGGTTAGCTGAAAACATCAATGTTGAAAATGCTTTAATTTTTTAAATATATTCATTAAAAAACTGTTAATTGACAGATTTAATAAAGGTTGTGAATAGAAAACTGTTTTTTTCTGTGAAATTATGAGAAGTTATCGTAGAATTTGGTTTATTTCAGATATTATAGTATATAAATATTGTGAAGTTTGGATTTAGTGCCAATATTTCAAGTTTCTTTTGGTCGTGGTAAAATTGTAAAGCGCTCTCTTTAGATGAATTTTCGCCAAAACGTCGCCTATATAAGTTATCCATTTATTATAATAATAAGAAGATCTTAAATGCATTTTATTCCTTCCCTGAAAATATTTCAAATACTTCATAAGAAATTCAATTTTAAGCAAAGTCATCAACCATACAACAACCTTTTGCGAATAAATACATTTTCTTTCTTTTTGTCGTATCGCAGTATTTCCCCTCCTATAAAAATAATTCCGATTTCAATATTCGTGTTGGTCGCAGATCGCATCGGAGTCAATGCACCGCTCGCAATTCAACCCCGTCATGTTTTATGCAACTGCTGAGAATGGTAGTTGCCTTTTTTTCAGGACCGGGTTTTACGCGAGTTTTGAGCTGAATATGCGAGATTTTGCACTGCTAGATTTAGCCATCTGAACACAGTGAATACTGAAGCTGAATGTAATGAAACTTGCAGAATTGATTGACGATTGATTCGACGAATGCGTTAGTATTACTTCTTGTAACTCATACGTGGATGAAAACGCAACCATTGTGATTATTTTGTTACCTGAAGCCGTAACTTTTATACGTGTTTAAAAAAAATGTGAATAGAGCATAAGAGTACTAACTGCCTAGATCCAGTGAAACTATGACATCCTCGATTGGCAGTGGCGTGCACAAAGTTTTTGATCAGGGTAGGCAGTAGGAAAAACAGCGGATTAATTGATAATTAACATAGGCACCAACAAATTTCACTGATTACCATTGGATTTCTTCTTTAAAAACACTGCCTTAGATACTAACAAAGATACCAACACAAACGAACCACTTAAAGGCGCAATAGCTCACAGCATACATATTTTGTGTAGTCTAGTGAAAATAGAATTTTTTATTTTTATTTTTTATTATTGTACAACAGATATAAAATAAATCTTCTCTGACGTTGACGGCGTTTGAGGAAAATATTTAGTTACTGCTTTTGATTAGCTAAATTTTGCGCTTATTTTTTGTAGTATAGATTTCTTAGATTATTTAATCCAATATTATACATATTTGTATGCGAGTACGGCAGGGTAGGCAGTGTTTATGTGCCTTTATGGAGTGCACGCCTCTGCCGATTGGGGTATGTTGCGAGCTGAAGGGAGTTGAGAAAAGAAGGAGATGGAGAAGGGGATTGTTGGCTATTTAGATCTGGTCACAAAACACGGCTAAACCCATTTCGAGGAAAGTCTTGATTTTGAATGGTTGTCTTTCACCGGGGTGACACTGAGAGTATCTATCACTCTTATATGTTTATCCCAGAGGGTGTCTTGATTTTTTAAAAAGATTTTGAACCAAATTCTCTATTTTCAGTGTTGTATCCAAAGCTGCGATAAAACACTGAATGTGTTTTTAGCTTCCTTAGAAAATAGTGGACTGTAGAACGATAAAACTATACTACTTGATGGAAGTGTCTAATTAGGGATGTGGACAGATTAAGGAGTGAAGGAAGCAAGGAAAACCAATTCACTCACCGATGAAGTTGATGTTTAAGCTCTTGATTCTTCTTACACAACGAATCACAACACTGAACTTAATTTTACTTGAATAACAAACAACTAAACGACGACCAAGCGAGAGATCAATGAACAAACACCTTAATTTTTTATTATTTTGAAGATCAAAACAAAAAACCAGCGAGCATCCCATTTTTAACCAAACTCTCCCGTTTCTTGACTGTCGGTTGTTTTTTAACACAGTGTTGTTGAGTAAGAATTCGAATAGCGAAATGGCGGGATAGGTAGGAAGTGGGTGAAAAAAAAGAAGGGGATAACCTAACAAATTATATCTTTAAAATCCAACAGTCAGTTTTTCTCTTCATATTTTCCAATCAAAAAGTTGTAATTTCAAAATTATCTTCATTTCGGCTTTAAAGATAGCAACCGAAAACTTTCCGCTATGGAAAAGCGAAGTGCGGTGCACTTACTAATATCCAGTATCTCATTTTCCGCCCATAAGCACCCTGATTCTGGTTAAATTGAAAACGTAAGTTACGTTTTCACGACGGGCTGTTCGTTCCGCTTGCATTGCGGTCGCGCAGCCTGCCGCGGTTCACTGAGCCTTTTGCCGTTCAAATTAATTTCATCGTTTTGAAAATACAGAGTCCGTCCGCCGCTCGCAGCGAACCTTTGTATAAATTAATGCATGCGATGATACTTCTGTGCATTCTTCTGAGCGTAATTGAAACCTGCCCGCCGGCCTACCCCTCTCTGTATGTATAATATATATATTTTTTAATGTATATATAATCTATCCAGGATGTAACAAAACGTATTCGGCAAACTTTAAACCGTTTCTAACCTTGTTTGAAGTAAAAATGTAGATGTTATTTTGGTCTCCGTTTTATTTATTTTTCTTTAAAAAATATATATAAACAGTCGAACTTGGTTATAACGATCGCGGTCATATCGAGGCAACGGCTATAATGAGTAATTACTTAATGATATGTTGGTTCGGGTTTATTTTCATACAATGGTGTAGGGTTATAACGAGGTCGCTTCTCTGATATAGCGTCCTAATAATATTGTCAACTCAATGCGCCCGGGTATGACAAACAAATCCAATTCTCGAAACAGTCAAATAATGTCATAAACAAGACAAAGAAAGCCGCCCACCCCGTAGGGCGGCGGACTTTCCGCAAATCACGTTAAGGAGGGTTTATAATCCCTGATAGTTTTCGCTCTAAGAAACATTTCTGTCCAGTACTGTGCGTACAGTTAATTATTATTATTATTATTATTAATGTAATCATAAATTAAATCATTTCGTAGTTAGTTAAGAATGATTTTCGTAATAAAAAAGTGTTGCTTTATACTATGTAAGCTTTCTAGGAGTAAGACATTACTAGGTAGATACTTTTTTTACCTTTTTTCGTTTATAACGAGTAATGGCTATAAGGAGCAAATTTGGTTGGTCCCTTCGCGCTCGTTACAACCAAGTTTGATTGTACGAGTATATCGTCGCCGAAAATTTTGTTTAAGTTTGGGAAGTTTACACCGGAGTACTTTAAAGTTCATTTCAGTACTTGGGTGTATTTTGAAAAAAAAGTTAGCTCAGGTAACTCAATGCTCTCACTGAGTTACCTGAAGCGACAAAAAGTCACAAACTTGTGTCGCTCGAGTCAAGCCTTCTCCCAAATGGTAAATATATTTTAGCTGGTTGAAGGGCTACAAGTCTTCATCAAACGAGAGTCAGATCGTTCGATGCAGAGAAGAAACTGAACAAAACTGCATATTTAACTCGTTTTGACTCAAGTGTCCCTTAAGCCCTTTTGCCTTTCCAGCGACGATGTATGTATGCTTCTTTCACTGGTTAGAACTTTAGACCAGCCCACTAAACGTCTACCCACCGCACCATCCTTCGAAACGGGACGGTGCGTTCCACGTTTTGCAAGTTGAATCGCCTAAAGCTCTTGGCCGTGGTGACATGTGAAAGTTTGTTTGCATTGTAAAAAAAGTCACCGGAGACCAAAATGACATCTGCATTTTTCGCTTCTGTCGGGTTCACTTACTTACCCAGTCAGTCTTATTACACCCTGTATATATTTCGCTATTCGTCGTAATACTCTTCATAATTGGCGGCTTTAGTGTGTGGTATAGTTCTTTGTTCGCGCACAGTTGAATAACCTTCAATAGAAATGTAATTATACATAATACGGCAACCCACCTTGTTGCTTGCAACGACACCTGCTCCAACCATCCACACAACTCTTGCAGATAAGTGGATACATTATTTTAATTAATTAAATTCTTGAAACATGTGCTTTGCGAGTAGTTATCTGTATTAATGCGGTTTCAAACTCTGCTCACTGTTCAACGTTTAGTTGTTATTTCATTTATTTCAGAATGTAAAGAGGTTAGTGCAATTACATACACCCATATAAATACGAATAAAAATTTCAAAAATATATATTTATGGTAAACAATACATGTAAAATATTTTACAAAATAATAATATTATGTCAAAAATATAAAATAATTATTTGTCAAATGATCGTTGTAAGGTTCTGTAGGCAAAGGTATTCTGCAATCACTGTTATTCCATATTGAGAGCTACTGTAGGAACCATTTAAAATACATATAAATCAAAATAATAAGTAGTATATAAGTTGAAATATTATTATCAAGTCAAAAAGAAAGAAATAATTAGATACTTTGTAAATTTTGATGTACAATTATCTAAACAAAAAAATAAAAACAAAGTAACAGTATAATTTTATTATATCTGAGTTGTTCAGAACAAAAATTTCGTTAGAATTTTTTTAGAAGGAAAATAAAAAAAATATAATTAAGACGCTGGAAATATTGGATTTGGCCTAAAAAAATAAACATTTCCAGTATTTTTTCTTATGGAAAGTTTGAAATGCATCTGTAAAGATATAAATGAAAACGTTTTTTTTTTTTAACACGCCAATTCCCGCTTTGCAATATCTATATTTGTGGTGCCGGATTCACCCGACCACGACTTAGTGCAATGTTTTTATCATCATTTCAAATGAATAAATAATCGTGGGTTTGTATCAATTTCCTTCTATGATAGTACACAATATAATGCTTTGCTTCTAACTTCCGTTTAGTTCAATAAGTTGTTTTTCTTAATGCGTTTTCATATTTGAATGTGCTTCATAGATTTAATCATAAATTTTAATCTTTCCGACATTTCCTTATTCTCCCGGAAGACGATAACCGTCACTCCTTCTTCCGGGGTAGGTCTGGGATCTATAAGGCTTATCTAAGCTAAGGAGTTAGGTATAAACATTGTTAACAAAGCCAATAGCTTATAAACAAAGATAGTCTTAAGTTTAAACAATGATTGAAGTTGAAAGGTTCCTGGTAGCACCAAGTGCTGTTTTATCTTATTGCCTATTTTGATTTTCAATACATGCATCGTGTTTCTTAGAATACATCATTGAATAGCACAGGAGCAGTTTACTTTTAGCAATTTTCGAGACTCGGTTTCATTTCTCGTTTTCATTGCACGTTCCTGCAGCCTCTGACGAGCGGAATTACTCTTGAAGAAGAGACGTGAGACGTTACCAAAGCGTTGGATAGCACATGTCTGGATCCAGAAGCTATTCATTTATAGGGAAATGCCAGACGACTGCTAACATTTGAAATATGTTAATTATTTATTCATTTCTACAAATTTATCGTGCGCATTGGGGAAGAAAAGCACTTATTTTTATGTCGCAATTTTTGTGAAAAATCACCTCAAAGGTGCTTTACAAAGCTTTGAAACAACTTAATTCTCTAGTCAAAATTAATTACTTTAAAATACTTAACTTAATGAAATACCTAGACGCAATTTGGTAGCATTTACATATTTGTAGATGTAGAAGGTTCAGACTTGTAAAATAAACACTCAAGAATGAAACTATTATAAAGACAGAAAAGGTGCAAGCTTGCATAATAATGCGAAAATAAAATATTGTACCTATTTTAGAAATAAAGTACTACGGGCTAGCTCGTATATTCTATTATCTCTTCTTAACTATTATAATATATTCATGGATATAACTTTCTGAAGAGATAAGTTTTGAGTTTCACTCTGAATTTTATATGTGGTCTTTCTTTGTTCATGCGGTAATTTTCTATGAAATATACCTTTCGCTTTTTATGAACCCCTATTTTATTAATAATGCATTTGATGCCACCTGTTTAGAATCCAAAGCTCTTCCGTTTTATTATTATGATATCAAACCACCAAATGATGTTTAAAAACAATACGAATAACTATTTGATTTAATTTAAACAAGGGATGTCTTTCTTATTGTCAGAAATGTGAAGTTCAGTTATTTTGAAACCTTTATTAAATCGAAACATTTTCTAAAAATAAAACATACATTGCAGGATTAGCGTAAAGATTTGAATCTGAAAACTACCAAATCCCTGGAATTATCATGTATTATTTTGTTTTCAATTCGCTCTGCGGCTATGTAAATGCCATTTGCAATTTCACGTGAATTTTGAATTTAATTGCGGCAAGTGTTTTACGTTGTGTCAATAACCGCGGCCATTGTTAATTCAGCCCGTTTGGGAATAGGAGTTTATCGTTCGGTTCCGTCTAGTCTCCAGTACCCGGACGTGTTTTCGGGAAACCCCCTTGCTGAGCATTACCCCGAACTACTTTGGCAGGTTCGGGGGGCAGACGAAGGCAATGCCCGGATAAAATGCACCCCTGTCCTTCCTGTAATCCTGGTAGCTGTAACTTGTGCAGCTTAACTTGCAGTCGAGCGTATACGTATATTAGGGCAACTATGGCATAAACTTGTCTAATAAAAGAAAACAAATTGGTTTCCTTCTTTATTTTTAGAAGATAACCTTTTTAGAATTTTGATTTGTATTTACGTTAAAATATAATGTTTTTTTTTAGTGGTCGAAAATTCAACACATTTTTACTGCATTGTACTTCCAAGAGTTAATAAACTAATTGTGAGATCATGGATAATACCAGGGCGATACTTACCGCTAGAGTGGGTACCAAATAAATATTACATAAGTTTCTACAGTTATAAATTTACACAGTTAGGCATGTTAGAGAAATAATATCTTCCATTCCAAAGAGCGAAAAACATAATCGATGGAAAAAAAGTTAAAAATTAAGAAGACACAAGGTTTTATCAAATCAAATCAAGTTTTTTAGATGTAAATTTTTTTGGTCACGGAGTCGTGGGATTAAAGTTTGTATTCTTTGTCTCGAGGATAGAATACTTACAATCCTTTAATTGGGATTCAGACAAATTTTCCCATGGGTCAATGACCAAACTAAAAACGAAAAATAGCAAAGATCGCTTATCTTCCTGTGATCAATCACCATTAAACCACTGGGGTCATTCACCTCCGATCATTTAACCACAGGTGAAATAATGTTCTTCGTTTCTAGTATTGTAATAACAATAAGGCTAAGTGATTTTACCCCGTTTAAAAAAGGTCTTTCACCTCTGGGGCTTCAAGTACGATTTATCATTGCCCATTAGTTTATACTTCCCGGAAGGGCTTAGACCCAGCCGTGAAGATTGGTGTAATGGCCGTCTGCGCCCTTAATGAGGGATGTTTTGTTAGAAGTCAAGGATAGATCAGGGTAGTAAAGAAGAGGACATCTACATTATGCACATTTGATTTTTCGTTAATACCTTCTTTATTCTATGGTTAATACCTATAAAATTTCAGAACTATTTTTACGAAATTATTCGTCATATTGACCAATTTTATTGAACAATGCAAAATAGAGCAGACTCAATATAGAGCGGCTTGTCTTATTTTTGTCAGTTAAATAAATATATCTAAACTCTAAAGCTCACGATAGAATTGTCGTCGGGAGTTGAAAATAGTTGCGCTGACCTAGAAATTTCAACATTTTTTCTTTGCTGATTTTTATTTTTTGTTTTGCAAAAACAGTTTTACACCAATACATTGCAAAGGCGATAAAAAAACACAACAAAATGGTAATCATAATTATACAAAGATAAAATTCTGGTAAAAATAGCAGAAAAGTTGTTTAAATACAGAAAAATAGGTTTTAAGTATGTACTTAACCCAGTTAAAACTGAATAGCTAGTTCGTGCTTTAACTTGTTGTAGGTCATATGAAACGTATCCACATTAACTGCGAGGCAGTTAATTAACCCAGTAAGTCTTCCCAGGAGCATCTCCGTTGGTAAGTTAGTTCTGCACCTGGGAAGAAACAGAAGCCTGTGTTGGCGGCCTGGCGTGAAGTTATCGGAGACATGTACCCAATTTCAGCTAGGATGTCAGGTATTAATAATACACCGTTCAAGAGTTTTTGAGACTCCGCAGCTCACATTTCGAGAGTTTTTACAGCTCCAGATAATCTGATTTCTGTTTCATATTTACGATGTTTATGAATGCTGTTTGAAATGCTTATTCACTTGTACGTGTCTAGCTGTATGATATTTTCAGTACTCGTAAACAACTGCAGACCAAATGGCTTCGTAAAATGTGATGCTTTTTTAGTTTTCAATAAAATTCTACGAATCAAATAATATCACTCAAATATATTTATTTTCGTGTATTAGCGTCAAATAACCGCATCGAAGGTTACTTGAAAGTCTTACAAAACTGATTAAAACTTAAGACTTATTTTAGCATGCTCTGACTTTTGTTTGATTCTGAAGACTTTTGTGGCCCTACAGTCATCTAAAATATACGTATTATTTGGGAGAAGGCTTGACTCAAGCGAGACAAGTTTGAGACTTTTTTTTAGCTGTTTTGTTACTCCAGGTATATCAATGTGAGCAATGAGTTACCTCAGTAATTATTTTTTTCAAAATCCAACCAGGTACTGAAAACTTATGATATTTAATTTTTTTTTTTTCATATGAATATCGCACAAGAGTCTTAACTGCTCCCAACCGTCTAGAGCCAGTGAGACTATGGCATCCCCAAATAGAGAATGTTGTGAGGCTGAAGGTAGTGGGGAGGGCAAGGAGATTGGCAAGAGAAAGGTTGGGAAGTACCTGGCTATTCAGATCAGGTCACAAAACCCGGCCAAAGCCATTTCAAAACGTTTCGATTCTGAATAGTAATCTATCACCAGGGGAGTATCTACCACTCTGGAACGTGCCGCAAATATACATTTTTATTATTTTGTATATATTACATGTGTTTTTTTTTTAAATTTATGTCCTGAAAATTAAATCAGGTATTTCACTATGATGCATTTTAGCGCACACTTGGTAGACGTAAAACTAATAAGTACCCAAAAATATTATTAGCTTAGGTTGTCTACCAATAAATAAGCTACATTGTCTTCTAATTATTTTTAAGGTTCATCACAAAAATGTTTTCATGAAAAATAATACTAGAGCATCCATCAAATGGATTTTTCAATAATTTAATATGGTTAAAATTAAATTAATTTTGTGTCTTATAAACTCTTATCTAGGAGAGTTGAAATTCTCCGTAAGTAAGTAACTTTGCTTTATCATAAATAACAACAAGGGAAAAAAACAGTTTGACAATAACAATAAATAAATAAATAACCTAACTATCCATTATGTTGTTCTTGCCTAGTAACTAATTTTGACTGTTACGTTTCGTAAGTGTTATGATACGTATTAATGAAATAAAAGTTAACGGCGCACGCCGGGTTTGAACCCGCGACCTTTGGATTCGTAGTCGAGCGTCTTACCACTCGACCGTGGAGGCCGTCAGATTGTAAAAATATTGTGAAAATAAAAAAAATAAACTTTAAAGTGCGTCGATATATTTTTCTAATCTTTACCTTTCAGTCCATTCTGTGTTCAAATCTGAATCAATTACTCGCCTCATGATAAATAATTAAGTCTTTTGATTGATTTCAGTCTATTATTAAAGTGCTGCTTTGATCGGAATCACATTGACCTTTAGAATGATTTAAATGTATTGATCAGCATGAGTCTATTTTAATATTTTTACGACGTTGAAATTATAATGTCTTTGCAGTGTGGAAAGTAAACTGATGTTATTTTATTTTATGGAGAATCAACCAGTTTGTGGAATTTCATGATTTTTTTGTTGTTGTGTTGCGTAGATACTGCATTCTGCAATTGTTTATTTTTATGTGTTTTCGGTCACAGTTGATTACGGTAATTCAATTTTGTGCAAAATGTTATTGTTTTTGATTTCAGGCATGTTTTTATATACATCGGAACGCGATCATTTGTCTCACATTCATCGGTTAAGTTAGGTTACTATTATTTCATGTTACTTTATAACCCCATAAACAGAATATTAATCTTAATACTGAATAATTCGAAAATAATATTCAGTTTAAGAAAATAGTAATAAGAAAACAATAATCTATAATTTTTTTATGTAATTCAATCAAATGAAATTAAATATTATTATTTTTATTTCTGCTATTTTTAGTGGCAGTTGTTTCGGCGTTTAAAGCCATTATCAAAGTGCCAAACTGTCTTAAAAAACAGATGGAACAGCTCTTACAAATAGCAGAACTAAAACATAATAATATTAAATTTAATTCAATTGAAAAAGGTGTGTAAAAAATGGAGTTCTACAAATTACACAAAAACTATAAGTAATAATATTTAAATTGCTGTAACAACTTTTGGTGAAAAAGAAGAAAAGAAAAAAGAAAAATACATAAAAATATATATATACTAGGTTTTTATTATGTTTGTAATATCCAAAAACCATAAAGAATCAAATATCTAAGCATTAAAATACTATTACTTTGCCATTTGGTTAAATGCAAGCCTTGTTGAATCAGTATGTACATTCAACGACTATTGAAGTGCACTGTCTACACTGCTCATTGCAAATAATTCACACGTCAAGGTCCTGTTGCCATGTGCAGTATGCGCTGTGTACAGCGAGTGTGATGCACTCTCGGTCCTCAGACGGGAATGATTGCTTTGTCTCGCGACAAGTAATCTACAATGCATGCATACATTGTTACAACTCGTTTTCATCCAGTGACTTGACTCATTAAATCGTATTTATATCAAATAATTAAGGCAGATAAGTTTATCTCCAAAGCTATTACTGGTAAATATAATACGCCGTAGTTCGTCACACCGAAAATGTGCATAAATAATTACGACAATGCCTTAATAGGTCGTTAACCTCACTTTAAAAAAACCGTAGATTATTTATTAAAAAACCACTTAAGTCTAAAACGATTGTGACGACCTCGGCATATTTATTATGTTATTTTACAGTTGCGAACCTTAAAGTACCTTTCTCGTAGTCCTTGTGATATTATTTTCTAAAGATATTTGAAACTAGTATTGCAAAGTGGAAGATACTCTCAGGTGAGATGCTTGTTTTCAGAATGGAAACTTTTGACTTTAGCAAGGTTTAGTGATCGGATCTGAATAGCAACGCACTTACCAATCTTCCTCTTTATATTTCCCATTCCCCAAATTATTTCAGCCTCATAACATTTCCTAAACGGAAAACCATCGTTCCACTGCCTCCAGGCAGTTGGGTAGAAATGTTAATTCAGAGATATATCAAACGCTTTGTGAACGTAAAGTATTTTAGGAATATTCCAGTAGGCTTGCAGATAAAACGCACGATGGTAGGTTAATTTACAACATATCCATAACTTTGTAAAAATCTTCCGTGTTTTTACCGAAGCCACTGAGTTGAAACATTGTTGCTGTTTGTTATTCCGTGCGCGAATATTTTCTAAACGAGTCTTCAAGGTAACCGCACACGTGCCAAATAACGCGAAGGGACTCGTAGAAACTTTACAATACGAGTAGTGCTACGTTTTCCCATTTTTTGCGCTAGCACGTGGAAATTTCAAAGTTCCTAGTTGAAAGAAAACATCACTCTATTCATTTCCTGACTTTTGCTCAGACTACGAAAAAATCCATCAATGCAGGGATTCAATAGAATTGATATATATGTAATTCACATTTCCACCTATATTTTAGTTCCTTTATTTACAATTATTACCTAATCCTACGTATATTTTATTTTATATGATTAGTATCCTTTTTATATATACCTAAAACTCGTTGTCATAACTCGTTGTCTCGTTGTCATCACTGTTTGCATCTTTATAATCGTTTACTTATTATACTTGAATATTAATGTTTTTAAGTACCAACATGTTGACTGTCCTCAATCTAATTATCTTTTCTTTGATTTAACAAATATGTTGATGTGAATTCATACGTTTCATCTGGATTTTTATACCCTCAGCTTCTAGTAATTTTTTTAAATCTGTTGATTTACACATGCTTATGCCCATATCTGAACCTTTTTATCTTATGATTTATAATAAAGATCATGATTTTAGATAGTTTTAATTTGTATACATAGCATATATTATTTTCTCCTTGTTAGTTAGTATTATTAGCTTAATTAATTTTGTATGGCGCACTTGAGGTGAAATATCACGAAACCGCGCTATGTAAACTTATGTTCACAATAATTATTATTATTACATTATTTATTCCACTGGAATGAAAACGGCTGAAAGCTTAACATAAATTACACGAAAAATAACATAATATGGAAGAAAAAACAGTAAAGAAAAGCACTTTAAAGTTTTTTGTTTTACAATAAATTCTTAAAAGTCTTAATACCTGTTGGGATTTTGAAAAAAAAATTTACTCCGGTAACTCAATGCTCTCACTGAGTTATCTGAAGCGACGTAAACCCGTGTCGCTTGAGTCGAGCCTTATCCCAAATGGTAAATATATTTTAGATGGCTGAAGGGCTACAAAAGTCTTTAGAATCAACGAGAGTCAAGGCATTCGATGCAGAAAAAAACTGATCAAAACTGCATATTTAACTTATTTTTGACCAAGCCCTTTATCCTTTTCAGCGACTATATTATATACGATGTTAATAATAGCGTACCATCATATTTTTTTCCTTTGTTCCAACTCAGTAGTAGCTACCGTGAATTTTGTGTAATTTACATACTTTTCAATAACTAATTTTATTGTATTAATAATAAAAGAATACTTTGTTTTAAAACCACAGAATTTATTATGATGAAGGCCAACCGGTTGCGCTTGGATCAAGCTTCGTCAGGGCAGATATAATAACTTATTAAACAGTTATTTATAATTATAATTACATATAATAACTTATTAATTAGTTATTATATGTGCCCTGACGAAGCTTGATCTAAGCGAAACCAGTTGGCCTTCATCATAATAAATTATGTGGTTTTAAAACAAAGTATTCTTTTATTATTAATATAATCTCCAACCACCATGTGATTACATCTTACGAAAAAAAATAATATTGTGCTTCTTCATTACTCACTTGAATGTCAATGGCACATGTTAAAAATATAAAATAAATAATTAAACTGTGCATATTTTAAATATTTTCCTTTTTAACAGTAATTCTATACAGTATACGTTTTGTTTTTTGATAATCAATACTGCGATCAAAGATTTGTGTAGAAAAATAACATAAAGTTATTTTTTTATATTTTATTATGAATTGTTACATACTTGATTGTTACTGGGGATGAAGTCACAGCAGTAAACAGCATCCAGTACTGAGTTCGGTGTACACTACCACACCTACAGCAGACGGAGTGCAATGATCCCGCGTTCCCAACAGGTTACTTTGGAACGGTATAACTACTTTACTTTGTAATAATAGTTCAAGTTCTGTATTGCCTTCTAAACACATACGTTCAGACCATTCAACATTTTCCGCTAGATTTCTTTGGAAGTTTCTCTTTTGATTTTCTAGGCAATTGATTTGAATAATGATTATTTTTACAGCTATTTGAGGACATGTACCATCAAATATTGACGTGTTTTATATTTCATCAGGAATTATTATTTTATTTTTCGAGTCCCGACTGCTTCCAACCGTCTAGACCCAGTGAGACTATGGTATCCCCAATTGGGGTATGTTGTGAGATTGCATGTAGTGGGGAGGGGAAAGATATCGGGAAGAGGAGGGTTGGGAAGTACCTGATATTCGTTAGTTTTATTACGTATTGTCGCTATTTTATCAAAACCGAAATGTCAATACATATCAATTTAATTACGATAGTAATTTATTTATAATAGGTACCTATATATCTGTGTGCGAAAGGAAGAACGAAATGAGTAAAAAAAAAACATGCAGAATTGTTCCTTAGATACATATCTAGCTAAGAAAAATGAGACAAGTTAAAAAATAAAATAATGTGCGATTATTTAAAAGCGCAAATGACTTATGATATGATTACATACAAAAAACAAAATTCCTAATTTTTAGCTCTCCTAAAAACCTAGGTTTTTTTTACTCATTTCGTTCTTCATTTCGCACATAGATATATATTCTATTACTTACGAAGAGTTGTAAATACTCGCAGTATCGCCCTGGTTATATCATAATTAATATTCAACATCAATTAGAATAGAAACGTTGCTTGAAATAGTAGCGGTGTTTAGTGACCAGTTCTGAATAACCAGGTACTTCTCAACATTCCTCCCACTATCCGTGCTCTGGGGGAAATTGAAACTTCAATTCAGTGAGACGTATCAGTTTCCTTTCAAGAGACTAAGTGGGACCTTCCTTCACAAAAAAAAAACCAAAAATGATTATTGTTTGAAAGCAAGTTGGCGACTATGTGTTATATCGTAAGCACGCATAAATATGGGGCAAAGACCTTGTCTTACCTCCGATAACCTTTCAACTGTATTTCCTTTGTACTAGTTTCACGTTATGAATAACTGTTTCTGTGCCTGAGTCATTAATTAATTGTTTGATATTTTCAAACAAATATGAAATAGATTAAATTAAACAAATAATTTGTTCAAACCACTAAACTGAATGGTAGATATAGATACTCTTCATTACGTTTAATTGATTATTCTGTAACAATATTTATTTTCGTATTTCTCTTATTTGTTTAACTTTTATTTATTTAATTATGTACGCCCTTATGGGCTTTTACATAACTGTGTAATATATAACATAAAATAATAGTGACATAAAAATAACATAGAGTAAATGATTAGCACCCAAAAATATAAGTAAGTTAATAGAAATATTATAATGCATTTAACAGCAAGCTTTTTGAAAGAGGTATGCTATTATAGCCTTCTTGTAACTAGATTCAGTGCAGTTGAATATATCTACTATTGGCGAGGGAAGGGCGCTTACCTGCTAATACCACTATTGCCACTACCTGTCGACGATTAAAGTAAATCTTGTGGTTAAATCATAATATCTTCACTGGAAAGGCAAAAGGACTTAACGACACGTTTTGATCAAGTTTTTTTTTTCTGCATCGAATGCCCTGACTCGTTTAATTTTGAAGACTTTTGTGGCCCTTCAGCCATCTTAAATATATTTACCATTTGGGATAAGCCTTGACTCAAGCGACAAAAGTTTTGGACTCTTTTAGGTTTGTGTCGCTTCAGGTAACTCAATGAGAGAGTCGAGTTACCTGAGTTAACTTTATTTTTTCAAAATCCAACCAGGTACTGAAGACTTACGAATTTTATTGTAAAACAAAAAACACGTTTAAAGTGCTCTGGTGTAAACTCCCTAAGATGGCGCTTCCGCCCTTTTGCCTTTCCGGCGACGATATTTGTTTGATTTAATCTGATTACGGCAAGCCTCAATGTAATTGCTTTTTACGAACATGAAATATTACATATAATTTTTTATATTTTAACTCACCTGAATAATTATTTACTGTTTTTTTTTTAAGTTTTTGACATTTGTAATCGGCCATACCATATTCATACATCTGATAAGTTTCTCAACTCTCTGTATTTTAAATACACCCTTATTTTCTAATCTGTCAATCTTCCACAGGCTGTATTTAGTAATTAATTATTATTTTCACTAAATTTAACTTATTAAAGCTTTATTTTGAAACAACATCAACAATTTTCAACGAAATATGAAATAAAAAGTTAAGGTTGCATATGTTATATTAATATATATCCAGAATATTCTCTGCGTTTGCTACTGTGCTATTAATTACGTAAACTTTTAATAATAATAACAGTTAATTTATTTAGGGCAGTTTTGTGATAGTTCACCTCAAGTACACTTTACACTAAATTATTTAACCTAATATAACAAGGAGAAAATAATATATGGTATGCATACAAAAAAAAACTTATGGACGTTATCATAAATTTAAAAAAGTTCAGACATGGGTATAACAGTGCATGTGTACATACAGATTGAAAAACAATTTACTAGGAAGCTAAGGGTGTAAAAATCCAGATGAAAAGGATGTATAAATATTGTCAAATTTTTTAAAGGAAATAATATAGAGGACAGTTCACGTCTTAGCACTTAAAAAACATCAATATTCTTGTATTATTGGTTAACGATTCTAAAAATGATAACAAGTAACAAAATAACAAGAAAATATTTCACGATAATGCGTAAAGAGTTTTCAGTAGAGAGTTGGATATTGAGTTACAAAGATACACGTTAGAAGAACCTAATAACGTTAAACGCGTTCAATATTTTTCAATAATAAAATAATATTGATTAATATTCTTTGTAAATTTCTTAACGTACAGTTTATGTTACCACCAATATTATTTTATTGGTGATTAAATATTGCTACGCACAATATCACTTCTCACACTATCTGTGAAGTACGGACTTAAAATAAACAGAGCGTATTCAATAAACTTCTTGAGCGTATAGAAACATAGTGGATAAAACATTCCTCATCAAATGTAACAACCTATGAGACAAAGAATTGTAAGAAATTGTCTACAGCTCCATCTAATTCATTAGCATAAATCTCATGTTCTTACGGGTTACGTGGAATTCTAGTCGTTCAGAAATGTTAAAAGTTTCAGCATCCGACTATTTAAATATTTTCAGAGACCTTTGTTCAACCGGTTGGAAGGGACAAAAAATGAATACCGATCAACATAGGTACAAGAAAATTCCGCTTCACGGGGCATTTTACGCATAAATAGACGAGATTTCAAACCAAAAAAAAATTCTGATTAAATTTTTTTTAAATATAGAAAAATACGCCTGGGTACATAATAATAATAGTACTTATATTTCAAAGCGTACCAGGTAACTATCTCTTTTGAGTCGACGCACTAAATAGTTAGAATTGCAGAATCAATTTCGTTTATTAACGCCACGAATAGTGCCAACACAAACAAAATAAAAATAAACCCTTTCAAAGCTGCGGTGTAGTTTTTGTGTTTTTTTGCCACTTAAAAGCAAACCGACAAAATCTTGTCTCGGCAGCAAATTTGCTAAAATACCCGAAGTAGGTATGCATCATGAATCATCCGACATCACTATCGGCCGATCAAATATTTATTACAAAAAAACAAACGAAGCTCACTGCGGGTTCTTTTGAGGGGGCTCCCCCCCCCCAAGTTTGACCTTTCGATGTTTATTTTTTCACCTAAGCATCGCAGACCACCTGTAATTGTTTAGTCTCCATCGATGATATCTCTTGACCGTCCGATCGAACTAAGTGTTTTGCCTTTGGGACTTTTTACGATGATCATACTAACAATTGATGATTCATTCGCCATCAACACGAGAACCCCAACACGTGTTCTGTCGGTTATCGTTATTTATTATCTTTTAAAAAATAACCACAGAGAAAATAGTAAATGTATTAATTCCTTAAGCGTATTAATACTATCAGATTTTATTTAGATTGCTAGCCGAACTCGCATTTAATGAATTTGTAACCAGCATGTTTTTAGTACATACCTTTGAGTTCAAAACTAGACTCGTAAATGTCAAAGTAATATTTAATTACGATTGTTAATCAAATTCCCGTTTATTTATAGGTACTATGATTCTAATCTGGTTGTCCCACTAAAAACTCTCAACTTTCTAGCGGTATGATTTTTTTTTTTGCAAAAAGCGTGCGGCGAATTTATGGGTCAACGCTTTTAATTTTATCTCAAAATGTCAATTACGTTTCAAAACAATACTGAATACGTCCATTCATTACATAATTATATACAATGAGAATTATGCTTAGGCGAAATAGATACTCAAAAGTAACTAAAATGTCAGAGGAACTAAATTGGCTAACAGTGAAACAGATGCTAACATTAAACGCATTGATGTTTATACATAAAATGAAGAACAACTTGTTACCAAATTATTTTTCTGACAAAATTATCTACAATGTTGATATTCGCAAATATAATACAAGGGCATTCAAAGAAATTAAGACTACCAGAAAAGAATAAAGCCAACACACAAAATAGCTTACTATATAAAGGGATGAAATCTTATGATGCGCTGCCGGAAACCATCAAAATTGTGCCTATCAATAAATTCAAAATAGCCTGTAAAAATGATTTAAAATGTATATAAATTAAGATAATAAGTAGTATATAAGCTTAAATATTATAAAGTTAAAAAGAAAATGAAATAATTAGCTATTTGAATGTACAAAGTAACTAATAAAAAATAAATAAAACTAAATTGATTCACGCTGTAATTTAAAAAATATATTTACTGATATGGATGGAAAAAAATATTTAAAATAATAAACAAGACAGGAATGTGCTGAAAGATGCAAAAAAAAAATCTACCAAAAACATTTTTTTCGTCTATCGTTTAAGTTTTAAAGAATGCTACGAATATATAACTAGTAGCAGTGTGCGAAAGCTAATAATTGTATTTAATTAAATGTGCGGGTGTTTCTCACTGCTTCAATAAGTGTTTAGTAAACCGAATCGAATCGTATAAACAAACACAGACATCAAACGCCGCTTTATGGAGAACCTCATCAAGTCTCAGAATGATCTGCAAGAATGACTCTCCGCCCTGTCTATCTGTTGAATGAATTCAATTATTTATTCCACCAACTCGAGTTCCACTTGGATCAGACCGTGAAACTTTATTTCTTGAGAGTCACCACTAGGGGACACCATTCGCCCTTCCCACGCGGTCCACTTCCTCCTATTTTCTATTCCCGGGGTAGACAATGGTGTTGTTGAACCTGAAAACTGCACTGCCCGATGCACCCGTTTGCTGCAGTTCTCGGCTGCAAGTGCGACGACCTTCTTCATTTGAAAAACCTCATCTTCGTCCGCCATTTTGAAGTAAGTGGGGTTGAAATTTGTACTTACTCTTATGTTGTATTTTTCTTTTTCTTTATGGTTTTTTATGTCTTTTTTAAAAATTTATTATTAAATATCTTGCTAACATATATAGCAATCCCGATGAGTTATAAAAACTCACATTGTCATATGAATCATATCTGAAGCATTTTATTAACTTTCTGATTCATTGTTCGGTAGGTGTGTGTGTGTGTATTGTTAATATAGGAAGCTTCTTTATAGAATATATATGACTGTACCCTAACCGTTAGTTCTTAATATTTTAATTGAACCATTAAAAAATGTGAAACAATTATACGAGTATACCATTTTGTCGTTTTGTTATGCAGCTCGTAATAGAAATACGTTGCCAGCTGAAAATAGTTGTGTTACCTACAAATTCCGGACAGAAGAATGTGTGTAAATTTCACGACGCCAGAGCTCACCGTTCGAGAGTTGATTTTAAAGTGCGTCACTATCAGGAAATATTCTTTTTTGATGAACGATGAAGGCAAAGTAAAACCAATGATTCATATAATTCGTGCTAACACATTTACCGTTTTATATCACGTTGACATTAAATACGGCCTCTGGGCCATTCTGATGATGAATGGAAGGTAGGTACTGTAATTTCTAAAAGGTCAAGTAAAAATAAAAATAACATATTCCGAATTAGGAATACGAATTTACTCAGGTTACACATAAACTGAATTATAACTATAAATAATTTCCTTTGTGAGTGCGTACAATACGTACGAATGTGAACTTTTCATATTTGGAACGGAAATTATCCAATTTTAAAAATAATCTTTTCAAACATCTTCCCATCTAAACAAAAGTACCTACCTAAAATGTATTTTAGCAGACGTTATTCTATATTTTAAATGGGTGGATTAAAGCAAATAATATTTTTTCTTGACAAGTCAAGTTACATCCCGGGATTTTTCACCAGTACCTAATATAATACATATCTAGCTTCCAGAAGGTCAATGACTACAAATAAGTTCAATGCAGAAGTCATTAGGTTATATCCACACATCGCGACAATAATACCCAGAATTTCAACCCCAGTAAGAAGCGATATGTTAGATAGGTATAGCACAAGACTCTTAACTGCCCGGAGCCTTTGGGATTCAAGCATTAATTTGGCCAAAGGAAGTGGAAAGGAAAAAGAAGGTAGAGGAAAGTTAGAAAATAGGTACCTGGATAATAAGAATTGGTTACTAAACATAACTTAAGCCGTTTCAAGCGACCTTTCTATTATTAATATCTTTCGGCTCTTAAGTATGTTCCACTCTGAACGAGGTGAAATCAAGGCAACATTTTAATTTAATTCAAAATAATAATAATATTTGGATAATTTGTATAGCGCCGTTTGTGAAAAATCACCTCAAGGGCACTGTACAGATCTTATTTTCTAGTTGATAATAATTTCTAGTTTAAAGATAAAATATACAGGAACAAACTTACCTGGCAGGTCTTATCAGATAGACACACTTATTAACTTAAAATTATAATTAGGTTTTTTTTTCTTTCCGATTTAGGGCATAGGAGCGAAATTAAAAAAAATTGACTTTCTGAATTTGTCGTACAGTACAGGATTTGGTTAAAATTTGTATATCTAAAGGTGATTGATTCGTCGAGAGACAGATTATGTTGAGATTATTTTAATGAATTTAAGGATATATGTGAATGATAATGTGATATATGAAATGAAACATTTGAATTTCATACAATTTTATTGCCCTCATCAGAGTTAGATAATACCAATTTTAAAGGCAAAATAAACGCAAAACTTTAGCCTTCTCACTTATAATTAATAAAACTGACGGCAAGGACACAACAAGTTTTTTTTTAAAGTTTAATATTATTAATAGAAATGAAAAAATAACTTTGTATAAGACCACGGATATTATTTTAATTTTAATGACCGACCGGTTTCGCTTAGCCTAAGCATCATCAGGGTACAAAATTAAACTTAACAAAAAATACAAAGTGTGCGGTTATATATACACACAGAGGGAGAACAAAATATAAAATAAAATAACAAAACAATGAGAAAACAAAAGAATAACATTTGAATTATAACAAAGGAACAGAGAGAAAGAGACCGATAATATGAATTGAAAGAGACAAAACGTCAACCGAGAAGGTGCTTAAAGAATAATGATGAGTTTACAGGAAATACACCTAATATTGTACTACGAGACAATTTTTTTTTCAGTACTGTATGCGTAATTGTAATGCCACCATTTGAAACACATCACAACATTCACAACATGAAATAACTAACAATGTTTACTTTGATAATTTTACCATCACCTTTATCAAGCAAAGCTTTACAATAAAGTTGATTGCGCAATCATGTATCGTAATACAATCACATCGATACTTTTCCACATGCGCCGAGTGCAGTTAACGACGGATGCAGTATGCAGTACCTACATGGTTGATATAGGTACTTGAGGTAATATTATGATTCACGGCCGATTAAATGCACGCCATTGAAAACGAACAATTGTTTCCGATTCGCCCTTGCTTATTAGGTCAATTATTTGTTTGGCACTCAGTTTCTGACTACTTCGGCTTTTAGACATTGATCTAACAATAATAAAAATGAGCTTATATAGTGCATTTTTTGTGATATTTCACCTGAAGTGCGCTTCATACTGAATTAACTAAGATAACAAGACCAACATAAAAGGAGAAAATAATATATAATATTTAAACAGATTAAAAAATCCAAAATCATTATCCTTATCACAATTCATGAAAGAAAATGGTTCAGGTATGCGTATAACAGTGCATGTGTACATCAACACATTGTTTTTTTTTTACTAGAAGCGAAGAGTGTAAAAATCCATATGAAACGTATGAACTCATATACCAAATTTGTTAACGTATATAAAGGGAGATTGGATTGAGGACAGTTAACATTTTAGTACTTAAAAATATTAATATTAAAGTATTTTACATATTACTAGTTTTACTACCCGGGTTCGCTCGTGATTTAGATTTAATTAACTATATTTCACTGAAATCAAGCAATTTGTTTTGTATCTCAGTAGATTTCTGCTTTATTTATGGAAATGAGATTACGAGCTGAAAATAGTTGTGCTATTTGAAATTCCAGACAGAAAAGGGTGATAACTTAGATACCGTTGCTTGCTTCTACACCCCTCGTTTGTAGATATAGATACGAAAATATTTTTAAATTCTATTTTGCGTAAAAAAAAACATTAAATAGTAATAATGTTTTATATTACTTTCATAATTATCCCTTAGGGCAGTGATACATAACACGCGGCTCGTGAGCCGTTTTCGTACGGCCAACTTGGCTAAACAGAATATCAAAAAATTGTGGTAATTGAAGAAAAAAAACGAACTTTTCAAAAACAATAAGCGGACAACAAAATATTACATGGAAATTTTAAGAAAAAAATGTTTGTAATGTGAACCAGGTATTGTGGAGTGGCAATATAATATAATCGGCTAGACCTGGGCGTGGCTAGGACTAGGGCTAGAGTATTTATACATCCATTCATAGCACATGTCGACATAATATGTATAATATATAATATCTACAGTCTAAATGATTTTCGTCATACTTTACGACTCTACCAAAACTTTGACTAGACCATGGCTTGAATGTTCTCTCTTATGTTTGTTTGTCCTATTTTTGTCATCGCTTCATTTATTATTATGTTTGTGCTATACCTTCTCTGTTGCTCTTTTTTCCATTTCGTGTTTTATGTGTTTTTTGTAATTGGACTTTAGTTCGTTAATTTATAAATAAATAAACAATGTTTTTGTTTATTCGTAAAACCACTTTTTTACAGCATTGTAATAAACAAAAATATAGCATGTAACCTAATAAACCGTTGAGTTATGTTCATTTATTTCGCGTATCAAAACGTGTGGGCGGAGTCAACGGAGACGCGGGACACGAAGAACATTCTAACAATACTTCAAAGCGGTGTGACAATTTGGGAGATTTTGTTTGTCTCTTTCTTTCTTATTGTGTATGACGTAAAAACCCGGACAAAGTGATTTTTCACAAATTTGTATTGGTTGGGTAAAAATGTTTAGCTCTCTGTCCACGTGTACTCTTACTCCATGGGTGTACCCTTTGGGGCCAGCGAACGTTTAGAAAATAGGTAGATCGGCCCTTCTGTTAAAAAGTTGGGCATCACCACATCACCACCCAAGGGCCTAGCATATAAATAAGTCTTTTTTAGTTTTCTACCGTATGAATAACTGGACTGTGTATGATGGCAGCGTGGTGAGATCTTGTGAGCAATTGGATACAATTGATTGAGTTTTAATAGTCGCCGGCGTTTCCCATGATGGGCACGCGTGCCGTACTTGTCATTGAGGTTCAATTAAATTTAAAGCATGTGATATTAATCGAAGATGATAAATAATTTACAAACGGCAGTTGAGCTCGACCGAATCGAATATTACGTCGATATATCGGTGCCCAGTAAATGATTTATCAGCATTTAGAATCCTGAATCTATGATGAATTTAAAAATAATTAAGTGGTTATTAAATATTGAAACAATTATTATAATAATACGCTAGAGATATCTGAGGCATGATTATCATATGGTCGCTGGAAAGGCAAATGGGGCTTAAGCGACACTTTGGTAAAAAATAAATAAATATGCAGTTTTGATAAGTTTTTTGGATCGAAGGCTGTGACTCTCGTTTGATTCTGAAAACTTTTGAAGCCCTTTAGCCATCTAAAATATATTTACCATTTTGGAGAAGGCTTGACTCAAGCGATACAAGTTTGGGACTTTTTTAGCATTTTGTCGCTTGAGGTCAAAATCCAACCAGGTACTCTGTAAGACTTATAAATTTAATTATAAAACAAACAAAAAAAATCAAAGTGCTCTGGTGTAAAGTTCCCAAAATGGCGCTTCAGCCCTTTGACCTTTCCGTTATTCATATCATTATACGTTAATTTAAACCATGAAACGTGTTCATACATTAATACATTTTTTCCGGATACACATAACTCAGGATACACATACGTCTCAGGAAAACTTAGGGTTTTTAATCCAGTAAAGATCTTTTCCCTAAGAAAACACTAATGTAAAAATAAACTCAGTCAAGTAAATAAAACCATCAGATGGTGATAGTAATAAGGCCTAATGAGCCGCAGTACTAGTTAGACAGACATTATGAGGGGTATTTGTATAAGCCCCAGCTAGTTAGTAGAGGATTACGAAAGAATCCATAAAATCAAAATCAAAAAAAAAATCATACGTCTCAGGGATCTCATTTCTACAGCATTCAGTCTGCTTTCATCCTTCCTCTTCCAGTTGCATGCCTCACTGCTATACATCAGGTTTGGTATAAGCTGATATTATTATATTATTTGATGGCCTCCGTGGTCGAGTGGTGAGACGCTCGACTACGAATCCAGAGGTCCCGGGTTCAAACCCGGCGCGCGCTCAAATACATTTTATTTGATCGATATGTGTCATAACATATTTAATTCATATAAAATAATGTATAGTACACGTTTCAGAGTGGTAGACACTCTAAGTATCGCCCTGGTGAAAGACCACCATTCAGAATCGAAACGTTGCTTGGAATGGTTTTAGCCGTGTTTGGTGACCAGATCTGAATAGCCAGGTACTTACCGACCTTCCTCTTACCCATCTCCTTCCCTTTACCACTTCCTTCAGCCTCATAAAATACCCTAGTTGGGGATGCCATAGTCTCACTGGCTCTAGACGGTTGGGAGCAGTTGGGACTCTTGTACGGTATTAATCATTAACAAGCACTCCATCGTGGACCGCTAGTTTCGCTTCTTTTGACATTTTTTGAGTTTCTTACATCCTCCTTGGGATCCGAACACCTCAAAACGGACCTGTTCCGTTTAATACACCTCTACGCGGGCACCATTAGCAGTGTCTAAACCGGTTCTGCCTAGATTTTGATCGGTCGGCCAGACGGGGCGCTCAGGTCGTTCAATCAGATCAAAACAATGGGGCATTACTGGCATTGGGTAACCCGGATTACACCTGGAAGCGTATTGCGCCTAACTGCCCACCCGGCGACCTGCCTAATTATTTTCTTCCTACCGCTCGGGGTATAATTAATTGGGACCATTAGACAGGCGACTAGTTCCGATAACTGTCGTTAATAGGCCATTGTCAGTGGCGCGTTGTTTTCACACTTTAAATCATTCTATTTTAAAGATATAGCTTCCCAATCGATGTTGGATACGCGCTCAGAGCAAGAATATATACGAGGCCTGTTCAAAAGAAAAGGTGAATTTTGAATTTTCGCGGGCTGTGTACATTCGATTATCGATTTTTTTTTGTTTTGTTATGTTGGTACACATATGTTTATCATATGTTAGCATTGTCAGCCATTTTGGATTAGTGGTTTGTTTTTGACAACTGGAAAGGTTAGTCACGTTTTTGTGTGTTCTTCGATTTCTTTACTTTTGAAAAAAATGGATCAAAGAATATGTATTAAATTTTGCGTTAAACATGGAATAAAGTGCTCCAACGCACTTAAAATGTTAACTGTGGCATTCGGCGAGTATACTTTGTCTCAAAAAGGTGTTTATAAGTGGTGCAAGCGCTTTACAGAAGGCCGAGAAGATGTTAATGACGATGAGCGTCCTGGAGTTGTGGAAAAACAAATCATTGATTTTATTCTTATTTACGATACGATCTATACAAATATACGATAAATCACTTTCTCCGGGATAAATCCTTTACCAGAAAGAGACGAGACAAATTCTCACATAATATAGCACCACCATTCGGTATGTAAGCATGTTTTCCGTCTCCCGCGTCTCTGGCGACTCCGCCCACTACGTTTTGTTATGCGACATAACAGGACATAACTCAACAGTTTTTTAGATCCTATATTTTTGTTTATAACAATACTGTGAAAAAGTGGTTATACAAACACAGTTTGATAATGCCCTCAGAAGGCGAAACAGCTGTCACGCGTAAAAATAATTACATCGCAGAGCTTTTAACTAAAAACTGTTTTTTAAAAATTAAAATAATAATAATTATTGTTTAAATAAAAGTAAAAAACCTAAAAATTAAAATGGAGTTCTACAAAATAAACTTTAAAACCATAAATAAACAAAAAACATTTTGTCGACATGTGCTATGAATGGATGTATAAATACCTCAGTCCTAGCCACGCCCGAGTCAGGCGAAAATCATCGATACTGCGCTCCTTCCTGTATATTATTGCTTTGAGGATACACGCTATACACTGAAGTGATAAATCGATAGAAACGTGTTGTAGGCTAGCCCGAAGTAAGCACTATTTTACCCCACTTCGGTTGAAACTGACCAAACTTCTTCAATTACCAAAAAATATGGTGAAACTATGAGTTCTCGATTTACAAGAGCAGTAAAAATAATGGCCGATTAGAAGTTGAGTGGACAAACGCGTCGGATTTTCACCCGGGTGTCGTGAGTTCAATTCCTCTGCTAGCTTAGTCCTCCATTATTACACAAGCAACAGCTTCTTCTTATTATGATGGTAGTAGGAGTTTTTCAAAAATTGACAGGTTATTCGTAATCCGGGAATGTTTTTTTTTTTTACCATAAAAATTGATTCAAAACTGAGAAATGCCACTTTTAAAAATATTTTTTTCATCTGGGACCACAGAAGATATAATGAAGTCATCAATATAAAGCAGAAATCCGTTTACGGAGCTGAGCGCTGGCGTCAAGAAATTGCACAGATTTTTCTGGCTGGAATTCCTAGGTCAAGTAACTTACTATTTCCAGTCTTCAAAGTCGCTTCCATCATGAGCTATGGAGCTAACAGATTATCCAGATCCTCACAGCATGCGACAACGGTCCTTCAACAGCTGGGAACAACAAGAACCTGATTATTTTATACCATGGATTAATTCTGCCATTACTTTAAACCCAAATACACACGTTCACCTGACGTAACTCGACACAGTCGAAAGTAGTTTATTTTTAAACCACCTTGGCTGATGGTTGAACGACGATGAGTCCAAGTAATTAAAAAGGTCTGTCAATTATCCCAAAAATTAACTAACTTTAGCACGCCTAGCCTAACTTAACCTACACAAACTCTATTTTAAATAGCCTCAACAGAAGTTCGAACATCATTGTGCCAATAGCCAAGTACCGTAAATTGACTAAAATTCCAATCAATCGCGCATTTTCCCATTTTTCTTAATCTTGAAAAAATTACGAAACTAACGGTATTTATATTTTATTTTTACTTCGACGAATACATTTCCGTCAGCGGTTTAATTGTGCAAATTTGCCACCGAAACGATATCGTCGCCGGAAAAGCAAAAGCGCTTAAGCGACACTAAATAAATATGCAGTTTTGATCAGTTTTTTTCTCCATCAAATGCTATGACTCTCGTTTGATTCTGAAGTTTTTGTGGCCTTCAGCCATCTAAAATATACTTACCATTTGGGATAAGGCTTGACTCAAACGACACAAGTTTGTGACTTTTTTGGCTTTTTGTCGCTTCAATCAACTCAGTGAGAGCATTGCGTTACCCAACTTTTTTTTCAAAATCCCTTTTCTGAAGGCTTGTGAATTTAATTGTAAAAAAAAAATGCTCTGGTGTAAACGTCCCAAAATAGGGCTACAGCTCTTTTGCCTTTACGGCGACGACATATTAGTGCGGAAGGCGTCTGTGACGTCACAGCGGTCAACGGCAACAGGCATTTCCGGATCCCTTTGGACCACTCTGTCATTAACTCGGTTAATCGATTGATCGGTTAAACTCTTCCATTGACAATTATTGGAATCTGTTGTTTTGCAAGAAAAGTTTTCCACCGGGCTCCACGCGCATTAGTAATAAAATAACATTCGATTGTATGGCGTTCATAATATTGACATTCCGGCTTCTGCCATTTTGGGTATCTATTGACAATAATTGTCGGTTGTTTTTCGACGGATTTACGCTTTACGAGTATTTTCAGAAATCGGTATTTGTTTTACTATTTTTCTTTGTTTGCATAGGATTCCCGATACCCGGCATAACTACACTGACCTCCCATCAAAACACCACGATATAAAAAAAAAATAAAAAAAAAAATTATAGTTAACACCACACTAGAGTCCCAACTGCTCTTAACCGTCTAGAGCTAGTGAGACTGGCATCCCTAATCGGGGTATATTGTGAGGTTGAGGGTAGTGGGGAGGGGAAGGAGATACTCAGATCTGGTCAACAAACACGACCAAAGCCATTTCAAGCAACGTTTCAATTCTGAATGGTGGTCTTTCGCCAGGGCGATACTTGAAATATCTATCGCTCTGGAACGTGCCGCAAATATACTTTATATTATTTTTTATGAATTAAATGTGTTATGACACATTAATTAAACTGAATTTGTTTGCGCACGCCGGGCTCGAACCTGCGACCTCTGGATTCATAGTCGAACGTCTTACCACTCGACCATGCAGGCCGTCAATAAATGCACTTTACCTTATCTTCTTCTTCTAGTACCCTTTCCTATCGGAAGTTGGCTATCAATCATCAGGGCCAAATTCACCCGCTGGCTTCAGTTCGGAACAACTCTGCAGAACTGCACTGACACGTAGATTTTAAAGCCTTCTTTAAAATCTTCTTGGCGATATTTACTCACTCTAAAAAAGGCTTTTCACATCTGAAAATGAGCCCTCTCTACGCTCAAGTGACGAGAGAACCCTTAAAATCCTTATGGATCATTCTGAATTCACAGTTCACAAGCATCACGTCTCTGGAACTAACTGCCCTCTGACTTATGGGGTTTTCTCAAGAACACACTAAATATGTTTTTTTTAATTCTCACTCGTATAGTGCCTCATTTTCTCCCACCCCCCTTCCTTTAACTCCCCTATCCTTTTACCACTTTTGTGCTATTTATTTTTTAAATAAATAATACGAGATATACATATATATTTTTTAAATAAATAAATAGTATATATATATATATATAAACAACAACAAAAAAGTTATCCAATTCAAAATGATCTGTTATCTTTGGCATTCCGTTTGGCCACTGTAAATCACGGTTGACCCAGTCCAAGCGAATCGTGGGCGCCTACGTAATGAACGAGACGCTAAGCCGTCGGTATTTTGGGAAAATTCTGTAAAAATACAACGGCCTCCCCCTCCCCCATACTTGCAATTTTAACGGCAGAGTTCACTGCCAACTGCCGTATGTAATTAATAAGTATTCGTACAGCACGAAGTTGTCTATGGGCGATTCTTCAGATACGCAGTAGAGGTGCGTGCCAAAATAATAAGATCTACCAAAACAAACTATTATTTTAACATCAACACAAATGTCAACATATGCTGTGTTGTATCTTTACTATGCTGCAGAAATTTGCTTGTTTTCTATCAAAACTACTCTCGAACGGTGTGAATGTGGCATTAGAAAATTTGCAGAGATTGTTCTCTGTGAAATTTCTAGGTTAGCACAACGTCATTTCCACCAAAAGTGTGGAGATGTGATTTGGACATGTAAGGCAAATCGCCGTATTGTTTGTTCCATTTTTTCTATTGTTGAAAATGAAAAAAAGCTAACAAAGAAAATTGTTAAAGTCTACTAAAAGACGAGTATTAAAGCTGGAAACTTTTAAAATAGTTAACTTATAAATCCCTACTGTTAATAATTTATTTTTTTTCAACATATCTGTATTTCAAAATGTCATATATTATATTATACCATAACAATTCTCTTGCATAGTGTTTCATAAAAAAATAAAGTGAAGGGTACTTATTTTCGAGGACATGACATGATCAAGTAAATCATCGGAGCGTGTCAATAATGAATGTAAATGAAGCAATGAGTGTGTGGCAGTCGAGAGTTGTGTGGCGTTTCATCTTCTCTGCTTACTTCTGCGAGGAAATTTTCGCGATAGTGATAACTATTTAGTTGGAATTATTAAGTAAAATTTTAATACAAAAATTATATTCTACCATCTGGCACGTACGTGTGTACACAATTAGTCATCATTTTTGGCGGATTATCAAATTTACATTGAGATATTTGGAATCGCTCTCAAAATCTGTTCCTGAATAAGACGAAACACGTACAGTTTTTTTGTTATTTTCTTAAATATTTCCTGTAAGTGCGTAAATTCAAATTACCTCTAATAACGACTCTCATTCATCTAGTTCCAACTGGTTCGTACTCTCCCGTTAGTCTCGTGTTCGCCAACTTTGCATGAGAATAATATACCCCGAGAGATTTGATCTCGGCAACGTTCAGTGGATGCTGTACAATGTACAATGGACCATCCTTTGTGGCGCGGGATCAGCGACCGCCGATGCTGAGAATACACTCCTTCGAATTGCAGAGCCTTGAACTTGGAAGTTATAAGTAACGAGGTTATTCTGCACTCGAAGTCAGCGGCTTATGCCATCGGAATTATTAACTAATTCGGTTTTCTTGTCGAAATACAAACGGATTCTACAGTCGGTGATACAGCACTGCTGCTTTGTTAGTTTTAACTAGTTATTACTTCCCGGCTTTGCCCGGGTTTCAACGCTCTTTTATCTTATTTTAAACATGCGTATTGTGTATTTAATTTCATCGAGCTTTTAACGGAAATCAAAATGATTTTCCGCAAAGATTCCTAAATCCTGAAACCTCTCTCATCCGAACCGATTTCTATGGACTCTTTTTATGTTTATCATGTTTGATTATATCGTCGCCGGAAAGGCAAAAGGGCTGAAGCGCCATTTTGGTAAGTTTACACAAGAGCACTTTAAAGTTTTTCTTGTTTTACGATAAAATTCACAAGCCTTCAGAACCTGGTTAGATTTTGAAAAAAAAAAGTTAACTCATTGCTCTCACTGAGTTACCTGAAGCGACAAGAAGCTAAAAAAACTCACAAACTTGTGTCGCTTGAGTCGAGCCTTCTCCCAAATGGTAAATATATTTTAGATGGCTGAAGGGCCAAAAAAGTTTTCGGAATCAAGCGAGAGTCGCAGCGTTCGACGCAGAAAAAAAAACTGATAAAAACTGCATGTTTAACTCATTTTTGACCAACGTGTCGCTTAAGCCCTTTTGCCTTTTCAGTGAAGATATTGTTAACTGTTTTCGAAAACGTCTGAGGGAACATTTAAAATACGTGAAATTTTCAATTTGTTTACTTTTTTTGATAGTTCAATGGATACTTTAAAGCTCCACAGCTCATTATGAAAATAACTTGATGACGTTGACCTGAAAATTCTGACAATTCTACCTGAAAATTCCTGAACATAGTGACGTTGACCTGAAAATTCCAGGCATAAATATCTGTGCAGATTTCATGACGCCAGATCTCAACGTACAAGAGTTACAACGTATTTCAGCGCATTTTCTGATTTATAGTAGATTGTGCCAAAATTTTACCTCTCTATAAGTTAAAGGTCTCCGGCCATATTTACTTCGTTCTTGTTGGCTCACGTTTTAATTTCCGTAATAAGAGACACACGCCGTGAATTAAATAAACTTGTACCCACAATGTAACACCAACAAGAGATATTTTAGCGTACGGGCAGTGGTGAGTGGGCACACAGCGCGGCACACTTTTTCTCAACTAACTAAACATCACGCCGTTTCCCCGCAGGGGTAGGCAGAGAGGACGGACCGCCATATACCTCTGTCTTGGCACACACTCCTTATTTATTTATTTATAAATTAACGGACTAAATTCCAATTACAAAAATACATATAAAACACGAAATGGAAAAAAGAGCAATAGAGAAGGAATAGCATATATGGTACATAATAATAAATGAAGCGATGACAAAAATAAGGAAAAATAAACATAAGAGAGAACATTCAAGCCATGGTCTAGTCAAAGTTCATTGATTCATTCATTCATTCCTTGCTTCTTTCACATTTATACATCGTCTCATACACACTCTTCTGTTATTCTGACTCTTCACACTACCCGATTCAAGTATTTGATTTACTTGATCGTGCCTTGTCTTTCTCGGGCGTCCTCGACTTCTTCTTCCATTCACTTTCGCATCATATATTCTTTTCACACTCCTTTCTTCGTTCTTTCGCTCTACACGCCTAAATCATCTAAGCGTCCCTTTCTTGATCCGATTTGTTACGCTCACATCAGTCTTGCATTCTTTCAAAATATCCACATTTTTAATACGGTCATATAGGTTTTACCGCACATACGTCTCAGGGATCTCATTTCTACAGCATTCAGTCTATGTTTATCCTTCCTCTGCTAGTTCCATGCCTCACTGCCATACGTCAGGGTTGGTATAAGCACTCCATTGTGGACTGCTAGCTTTGCTTCTTTGGACAATTTCTTATTTGCGCCAACAGCGTTCATTCCTCCATTAATGGAGTTTCCTGTATTCACCCTTCTTTCAATATCCTTATCAGCCTTTCCGTATCTCGTAAACATACTTCCTAAATACACAAACTCATCCACTTGCTCCAAGTATTCATCATTCACAACTATATTGCACGCTGTTCTCGTTATCTCTCTTTCAAACACCATGATTCTGGGATTGATTAAAATCGTTGCAATATTTAAACCTTATTTTAAAATGGGGATTTTCTGGCCCTTTCGAAATGCATGTGTAAATGTTTCTACTTACATAGTGACACGTGATCCATGCGTGTTCTATTTAGTGCCAACATCAAAACTGATTCTTGACAACATTGTATCTAGAACAGGGGTGTACTTAAAAGCTATTTAGAATTTTATCGGACTTACACACCACACTAGCCAGTGGGACGATGTCAACACCAATTATAGAAAGTATGTGATGAAAACAATGTGGAGGGTTGGAGGAAGGTTTTATGAACACTGCATTATGTTATTGCATGTTTGTATCAACTGCTGCAACGTTTTCCGCGTGAGTCGTGTCAATAGATTGTACAAACAATAGTCGTGTCCTGAAATAGTACATTATCATTGTAAATATTGCAATGCAAGCGATTTGAAGCTTTTATTAGTCAATTATTATTATTTTTTATTGTAGTCCACTGATACCATATCGATATTTTTATGAAGACGCAACTATTTTATTACAATTATTTCCACTTGAAATAACCTTAAATTAATGGTGTCATCTAAATTCCGGGTAAACAACGGGTTTCCAACAAAAAAAAAATACAATTTATACTGTAGTTAGTTACAAAAATCATCTGCAAGCATACGAATTATTATGTAATATATGAAACCTTTTTAAATTATAATACTATAGATTATAATAAAAAAACAAATAATTTGATAGTATTAATACGTTAAGCCGTCTTCTGTACATGATTCGTTAGATCGCCGTGTGGGGCGCTAATGTATGGAAAAACAATACTGGCAATTTTCGCTCATACGTAAAAAAGTTTGAAATTTTATTCCGATTACTCTACATCACGATTTACTTACTATGTTCCTTTTGACGTGTGTATCAAGATTAAACTAGTTATCATTATTATTGCTGAATATAAGAACTTGTTGACAAACTATCTAGTAGCAGTTTAACGGGACCTTATTGTAATATGCTCGGAAAGAATGCAGGGCTGATATAAGCGTAATGAATAGGATCAAGAAAGGGACTCTTAGATGGTTTGGGCGTGTAGAGCGAGTGAACGAAAAAAGGAGTGAGAAAAAAATATATGATGGGAAAGTGAATGGAAGGAAAAGTCAGGGACGCTCGAGGAAGACATGGCACGATCAAGTGAATCAAATACTTGAATCGGGAGATGTGAAGAGTCAAAATAACGGAATTAAAAATATATATTTCACAACCAAAAGAGGTTTCCAGATTTATTTTATTATAAACAAGGGGTTTCTGGAAACTCGTTGGATAACCTACTGATAATTTGCGGGCAAGAATTGTTATTATGACACGATTTAAAATTTAAAGTTTTTGATAGCAGGATCTTCCATATTTAATATTAGTGAATTCTTTGAAATGCAATTCAAACGTTTCGACATATTTATAGATGGAGAAGCCTAATGGTGATTTGTTCCTCTCGGTTTGTGAGCGTTTTTCTATCGTAGCCAGCTTCAGTCAGTAGTCATATCGTAATAACCATAATCTATTAACTCACAAAACTACCAAAGTAGGCACGCGAGTACACGATTTATTTCTGCTGACTGATATTTTATTGTCATCGTGTAAATAGATTTGACCTTTCCGTACAAAAATAATAGTTGAGAACTCAGGTGGAAGAATGACTTGGACTTGCGTCCTATGTCCTATAGGTAATGACGTTATATATATATATATACACGTTATAGCCTTAGAATATCGACACAAAATGTGGCAAGCAAAACACACACGTTACCAGTAAATTCATCATTCAAATATCGGTCATGTATGACAAAGATATACATTCATAGAATATATATGTGTATGAACGAAACAGATTCGAAGTTCGGACCGCGATCCATACTTGCTTGAAACGACCTCAAGCGACGCGTGACCGTTTAGTACTAAATCGGCTTAAACACCGATCACACCAACTAGCGTGATTATTGCTTGCCACTTTGAGAGCGCTACAACGTATATGTAACGTCATTACCTATAGGTAGTTTTTGCATTCGTTGCATATCTTAACTATAAAGTAGAAATGCGTTTATTTGTTTTTTCTAAAGCAGCAAAAACTCTCAAATGGTGAGCTCTAGCGCCATGATATTTGCACAGCTGTTTGGAGTTTATAAGCAATTTTTTTTTTCATTTTCATTTCAATCATGACCGCCTCCATGGTCGATTGGTAAGACGCTCGATTACGAATCCAAAGGTCGCGGGTTCAAACCCGGCGTGCGAACTTTTATTTAATTAATATGTGTCATTACACATTTAATTAATATAAAGTATATTTGCGGCACGTTCCAGAGTGGTAGATACTCTGAGTATCGCCCCGGTGAAAGACCACCAGTCAGAATCGAAACGTTTGATTGTAAAGGCTTTAGCCGTTTGTGACCAGATCTGAATAGCCAGGTACTTCCCAACCTTCGTCTTCTCCATATCTTTTCTCTCCCCACTACCTTCAGCCTCACAATATACCCCAATTGGGGATGCCATAAATCCACTTGCTCTAGACGGTTGGGAGCAGTTGGGACTCTTGTGCGGTATTCAGTATAAAAAAATGAGCTATGGAGCTTTAAAATGTTTTTTTTGTTCCATATTTTTCAAGTCAAACCTCGGGCGAACCCGGGTAATAAAATTGGTGATCACTACGTCTAACAAAGTAAATATTTTTGGACAATTTCGTTTACTTTTTCTAGTCTTTTTGCGGGACTCGCTCAGTTGTTATTACATTGCAGTTGAATAATTGAATACTTGAATAATTATTTACCGTAGAAACTGCCGCCCTTCCATCTGCCATCAGCTGACTTGCTGATTGCTGATTGCTGATTGCCGACTGCTGATTGACTACCGCCACTGACGGACAATCAATCAGACATCTGTTTGCGGCCCTCAATGTGTTTTTAACTTATTCGTTTCGAAAAATTAAATTTAAATTTACACGCAGTTGTTAAATATTACGAATTGTTAATATTATTTAATCGTATCATGGCCCCTAGCACAAGCATATCGATACGTTTTATCGACAATAACGGTTATTATCGATTAAATTAAGCAGATTTGGTCGACGTGAACTGTTGTTTGATAAAAATTTTGTCGATATGTTCGGCCAGATACGTGTCTCCACCAATAATCGCCTGGTGTCACGCCCCTTGTTTCTATCATGTTGGCCAATTCCCTCATTCTTAATAGCTCCTTTGACGATATTTTTTTCCTCTGTGGGTAGTAGGTATGCGCTTTTTATTTACAGTATTTTAAGCGGTAGGTACTGTAACTAAAAAATAGAAATTTCCAAAGCGATAATGCAAACTTAATTTACCTCTTAAAAATATAATCGAACAAAAAAAGGGAAATAAGCTAAAGCTTAAAATTTTTTAGCATTCAATTATTTTTTTTTAAATTGTGCTTTATCCAATTATGTTTTTGATTATACATACAATAGATAGTGTGTGGAGTTAATATTAAAAAATAACAATAAAGGCATAAAACCGATCAAACACAATTATTTTTGAGCTAATGGAACACCCCTTATATATTAAAAATAAAAGTTTGGATGGGCAGTTATTTTTAATTTTTGTGATGAATTGTAATTTTCTCCCTGTGGTATTTTATATTTTTAATGGTGGATTGTAATTTTCTCCCTGCAGTATTCTATTTTTTTTTTATTATATATTGTGATTTTCTCCCCGTAGTATTCTGTATTTTTTATTGCTGGAATTTAGTTTTTATTTTTATTCTGACAAATATTTTCTTTTTGTTCACAGTCATTCCAAGGCAGCCAGGGAAGGGCATACTTATTTAATTCTGTGTAAGTGAAATAAATTAAATTTACAAGTTTTTCTCTCCATAGCTTTAATTCAAAGCTTATAAACTTAAAAATATACTTTAATCTTATTTTTTCTCTGCATTTGATTTTGTCATTTCATTTAACTAAACTCAAAGTTATTTTGAGTTTGATATTTCAAAAAACACTCCATTGTGAGCTGTGATACTGGACCTCGGATCAGAAAAAAATAACCCATGAATATTTTCGGTTTCAAATGCCTAGAAAATAAAACGTTGCATCCGCCCAGGAAGGGAACAGAGATAATTAGTAGCAGAAGAAAAAATGTGAAGATTAAAGTAATATAATTTCAGAAAGGCCGCAAGTATGCGTAAAATATTATCGCCAATTCTTAAAGTAGAAAGTAAAGTGACGGCCTCCATGGTCGAGTGGTACGACGCTCGACTACGAATCCATAGGTTGCGAATTCAAAACCGTCGTGTGCAAATACATTTTATTTGATTAATGTGTCATAACACATTTAATTAATATTTAGTATATTTGTAGCATGTTCCAGAGTGGTAGATACTCTAAGTATCGCCCTGGTAAAAGACCATAATTCAGAATCGAAACGTTGCTTGAAATGGCTTCAGCCGTGTTTGGTGACTAGATCTGAATAACCAGGTACTTCCTAAATCATCCTTTTCCCCATATCCTTCCCCTCCCCACTACCTTCAGCCCCACAACAAATACAAATACCCCAATTGGAGATGCCATAGTCTCACTGGCTCTAGACGTTTGGGAGCAGTTGGGACTCTGCGGTATTCACTATTATAAAAAAAAATTAAAGAAATTTGACAAATTTTGCCAGTAGCGAAAAGTTAAGTGAAACTTTATGATCGTCATCAATTTTAGTATTTTTTTGTCAAATTAATTTTAATAGGTTATCAGTTATATCTGAAAAAAAAGATTTTATATAATAAAGGGATAGTATACTCAAATAATAAAATAAAATGAATATATAAATTCAATTTAAAACGCTTGATATGTGGGCTCACAGTTTTACTTAAATCGTCGCAATAAATGTGTTGTTTACAAAAGTTAGACTTTGAGGTGTCATTATAAATTAACGGAAGGAGCTTCATAAATATAATAACCGCACAAAGTATAGGGATTTAGAATTTAGAGTCAGCGGTTACTTTATTCCTTCAAAATAAAAACGAATTATGAGATAATCAGTATCCTTTCGCCCCAAAGCGTGGCGGCCCAATTTCTTAGTCTCCAAAGGCCCCAGCATCTCTGCAACTCTGCATCTTAGTTAGGTAGCTCAAATATCCTCATCTTCCCGTGTTGTGATTCCAGAGTCAACGTGGGTTGTGGTCCAGCGGAGGAGAGGGTCCTGTTGACGGGACTACACGCAGTGGCGGATATCTACTGCGAGAGCTGTAAGACTATGCTAGGCTGGAAATACGTAAGGCATTCATCACAATCTAATTTTATTTTATTTATATTACTAACTCTATGCAGGAAGACCCCTCATATAAAATTAAAAAATCCCTCAGAGAAAAATAATTTAGTCATCGTTGAGGATACTGTGTGAAAGGGGCTTTTTTAAGGAAAGGAAGGAGTGAGCCTGGGTTTTAAATAGACTGCCGTAGGTGCGAGGAAACACACACTCATGAAACATGGTTTCTTCTTCTTTATTATGGTATGGGTGGACTGGTTGATAGAGATGGAAACAAAATTTTCACTTCGGCGATTACAAATTTGAAAATTTCACTCAAACGCACCAACGCGGCAAATTTTGGCAATCTTTTTGTATGAAATAAGTTTTCTACCACTATTTTTTTTGTTTTTTTTTATTTCTTACTTTATTTAGTACACAAAATATTACATACCTATATATGACAATTTTTTTTTAAGAAATTTTTGGCTGTCCAACTAAGAATTTTTTCCTGTTTACCATACAGACAGTTAACTCATTGGTAGTATATTAGAAAGTATGTTTGTAATGTATGTTATGCAAATAAATAATAATAATAACCTCCTCCAAACGTTGAACTGTAAAATTGATGTGTGTATAGTTTTGTGCAGGTTAGTAAGCCGCACTGTATGTTTATTGCAATATTCTCTCCATTATAACTTCCAAGTCATTTAAAAATAAATACTTTATCAGCAAGTAATGATGTACTCTGCTCCTCTTTCAAATGAAATTAATGAATGGTAGGCTTGGTAAGCATTTCCTAACATTGTTATTCAAAAGATTTAAGTCTCCAATTTCTGTTTTACTGTCTTTAATTTCTACTTTTCCAATGAACAGTGTCCAATGTGTGTGGTAACTTTGCATTAGAGCCGTTTAAAATTTGTTTATTTTATCTAAGAAAAGATTTTCCTTCGTGTAATATCTCATAAAAGAGTAAACAAAAATAATGAATACATTTTACAAAGAGTAATATGATTGGAATTTCTTTAAATAATGTCGTGTGCTAAATCAACCTTTTTTGTTTTATAGGAGCATGCATTTGAATCCAGCCAAAAATACAAGGAAGGCAAATTCATCATCGAGCTCGCTCACATGGTCAAGGAGAATGGTTGGGACTAGGGACCTCCACAGGAGCCCCCGCGTCCTGCCCCCCCATGGCGTCCTGACCCCTCAGGGGGGGCTGCCCCCGGCCGTGCTCTACCTGCTGGGCTGTGGCCGCCGCCAGGGGGGCCCCACCGGGGCAGCAGAGCCTGCAGCGGATGACGAGATGCCTTGCCGAGGGGGCTCACGCTCCGCCTGGGCCCTGCGCTACAGCTGACCGCAATAGCCGCCCTTGACTACGCATATCAAATCCTACCCAACGCATTGTAGAAATAACCAGACTGTAGCACAAGTGGTGCATTCCACGGTGTAGACTCTTCAAATAAATCCAGTGGACATTTTAATTGTTTTGTTTCGTTATCGGATATTGTTTTTCTGCGCATGGACATCGCCAGTGCTCGTTTAAATACTCAATTTAAAAAAATGTTATTTCAAAAGTGCAATTAAATTTTAAGGGTGACTTTTTTTTCGTTGGTTGACTCATCAACGAGGGACGTCTCTTATAAACATTGACAACTTATAATGTAATATTTAAAAAAAAACAAACTTTTATTGTGATATATTGTGATTTCTCGATGTTTGCTTAAAACTGTCGAGTGTGATGGTAAAAATGTGATTAAAAGAATGATATATGTATTGCTTCTCAGGACTCGAGGTTTCCCTATTATTCTAGTACCTACCCTTTATTACGATGGTAAATTATATTATTTCACATATTCTACGCTTATGACTTTGAGGGATGTAAGAGAATTTGCCAAAAGCAGTTGTTATGCAATTTTTTTTTTCTAAAATATACTTATCTGGTCCAAAATTACATTGAAAATTTTCCCACACAATGTATTGGAAAGGCAAGGAACACTGTTTGCAAATGCTTTTACCATGTGCAATGTTTTGATTGTAGCGATGCAACATAATTTATAAAAAAGTCTGAAAAAAAATTGGCACTTGAGACTTACTGCACATGACTTTATTGGGTTATGTGTACATTTTCTGAATCTCTAGAAAGAGCTAATCTGTTAACCATTTCCAACTTTCAACGTTATCGAATTTCCTTGGCCTGCTGCAAAATTCCGCCAACTAACTAATTTTGGATAACACTTTAGAAAAAAAATTATATGCATTATAATAATAAAACATTCAACGATTCTTATAGAATCAATGATTTTTACCGCTGATATCCCAGTCTGAAGATGTCTATAACAGGGTGAAACAGATCCGGTTGACAATAAACAAACGGGAAAAAGTTATGTAGTGTTTTTAATCATAATATTATTAACAGTTTCTAAAATATGTTAATAGCTTTATGTACTTCGAAAATTTTGTTCAAGATCAACTGAAGTTTGTTTAGATGCGAGTATCACCAAAAATATAGTTTTGTTGTTGGTGACTTTTAGCAGCAATTCAATGATGTGCGCTTTTTCTTCTCATTGAGAGATAACCATCTTGGAAGCTGAAGAACAGAATATGCTGTACACTGTACGCATTATGAAGCAGTTATATGCGGCACCAAAGTACATAAAACTGGAAAGGTGTTGTACTAAACATTGTAGAATGTTCTTTATAATTCCTATAATATCTATTCAATTTAAATTTCAATAATATTTTTATTATATGATTCCAATGTTGTTTGATGAATGCTTTTGTTCTAATTATTTTTTTCAAGTCAATTGAATATTTTTGTACGATAACCATATGCACATACTTTAGTGCCATTATGTAATATATATTATTATGACTTGAACAGATATTTGGAAAGTACCTCCCTATTATTTCATGGTTATATGAGCTCACTTTACTATGCCAAAATATTTTAATGTATCTATCGATTAATATTATTTTTAAATACTTGAATGGATGAACGATAATAATATGTAACTGAAAAATATAATCCTGTATTCAAAGGTCGAATTTTATATGTACGCCACACCTTGTAGGTGTTTTTCTGTTAGTCTTCAGAATTAAGGCCCGGAGTTGATAATATTTTAAAGTAATTGTCTTATTTAATTGGTAAAAATCAGTTATTATGATAGCTGTAGTAGGTACCTATATCTAAACCCGCAATAATTAATATCCAAGCATTTCATATTCTAATTTTGACGTTTTTAATATAAATTTGTACTGATGAATATTTGTATAACTGGGTTAGGACCAATTTGTGTGATAGTTCGTGAATTTGGATGAAAGAGACAATTATATTTATAGACACAAAACATAACAATGGGTTGAGTTGGATGGTTTATGTGACGGGTCGAATATTATATTATTTTTCTTTGGTTTGTAATTGTCTTTTTTACTGTGGATATTTTTCTTCTTGGTATTTTTTGTCACAAATAATAATTGATACTTGAACCCATGTTTGCCAGCCTGTATTTGGTAGAATTATTATGGTCAGCTAACTTCATAACGACAGAATGACAATATGCTTTGACAGAAATCAAAATGAAATATTGGTTAAATAAATCTGAGTGACATGTTCTGTACTAGACCACTAGACCACTAGACCAGTCATCAAGAATTCACTTATCTCATTATTTGTACAATCAAAGTGCTGAATTGTGTTGAGGTAATTCTAAAATACTATGTTACTAAATAAAACACTAACTTTGTATGTCATTTTATTCATATGAAAACGCCAAACAATTTCCTTTGTCATGGCGTTAATATATTTGTCATTATCATTAGCGTTAATATATCTGTGAATTATCTACAGTTGCAACGAAATTAATTGGTGTGTTCATATGATTAAAGTGATCTACATAAAATAAAGTAACAGGTTTATGTTCCATCACAATGTTACTATTTAATTGTTTTCTAAAGATTGTTAATCTAGTTTGTGAACTATTCTTGCTACAACTATTGCAATTTGCTTCAGATAAATGTATCCGAAATCCTCAGTCAATTCAGCATTCTACTTGCTTTATGTAAAAAGGATCATCAGCCGTTTGTTGTTGGAGAGTTGTGTATTTTTGTATGTGAAGAAAACTTTTATATTTGGTACATGAAACAGAGAAGCTAACATAATATGCAAATAGACTAAACACCGGCCCCCGTGAAGTAAATGATATTGAGCAGAATTAAATAACTTAATTGAGTGTGACTTGTTGTCCAGAGTGTAAATAGAAACACAAGTGCCGCCACTATCCATGTTCAGTGTGATTAGCACCAACAATTTTTGCCATTTTCACAATAAATGTTAGAATATGTTTATAAATCACATTTTAAAATTATTAAGATATTCTCGTAGTAGCAGTAAAAGTGGTTATTGATAAATATAATTATTACGTAATGATGATTATTAACTATTCTTGATTCAGTATTAACAATTGGCAGATTAAAACAAAACACTCTCAAAAGTTGCTTTGCTGGGAAAGTTTTTCCCATAAAAACTTAATGCTTGACGAGAATTTGATATTTTCAATGTATTTTGCTAAAGTATGCTTCTTAGAGATGTTCATTAAAACAAACAATATCTAAATTGTTCAAACCCGGTTCAACCAATCTCTGAGTTAATGTTCTTTTTACACTGGAAATCTAAAGTGCAGCTTTTCGTTTTGTATCCTCGTCGCCTTGAAATTAGGAGAATACATTTGGACGATCCAACCCATTTATCTTAAGTCAATTCTGATTTCAACAAATCTGCCAGTAAGGGGTATTTTACTATATTCTGTGCTTGGTGTTGTGTGAACGTGAAAAGGTTTAGAAACGGTGAAATTATTGTGGTTGATAATGTTTAGTGTTTATGATCTGAATTTTAAGGATAAAGCATCAAACCATGAAAGCCATTGTTGAACATTAGTGGACGTTGCACCATGAGTGAATAATTGCAATATAAGGACTCGGAACATGGTGCACGCACCAAGTGAAAGTTAAAGCGCTGGAACGAATTGGTTTTTTGCTTATTACACTTTATTGAATGTTGTTAAACTATGACATTGTAATCTATCTAATGTTAGAAGTATGGAATACCCGATACAGTTTTCTGTAGTGTGATAACATCTACTGTTAATTGCTTTGCGTGTGGATCAGATGAAGACCTAGGAATAGATGTTCTATAAAAGTTGTTCTAGAAGAGCCCTGTAACTGTTGCATCATATAAACTTGTATCGTTTGTAACTGATAGTTAGTTCTTTGTTTTGTGGTTAGAACTTTTAAACCTCTGACTGTTTGAATACTATTAACATTAACATAATATTACGTAAGTGTACAAATTGTCTTTTGAAGGCATTGCATGCATGTTTTTTCATTAAAAATTAAAGTAAACACATTAATCTAATAATATGTAGTGATACAGTTCATTAATGTTTGTTTATCAGGTCGGCGTAAGGTTTCGAGTGATAGTAAAGTAGAAGATCTGCTCTTTTTAATCAAATTGAAAAGTAATACAAGAGAATTCCAACATATTTAACAGCTGCGGCTGTTTCGATGATAACCTGAAACGTTACATCCAGAGAAGTGGCTTCAGAGTGTCTGATATTTGTGGTTATTGTAATTAACTAAAGTCCGACGGCAGAAGAGGCCTTGTACGTCTCAGATATCCTATTAGTCCACGCTATGCAATCGGGGGCGTTAACCTAGCCTCGTATGATTCTTATCTGTTAACGATTACCGGTAAAAGATGGTAAATCATTTTACTGCCACTAGAATAATATAATAATCATAATACGCCGCTATAAAACGTTTGATTGATTGTATTAAAATGTGATTCAATAATTAAAGGTAAATCATGTAATTAAAGGTTGACATCCTAACTTATAATAAATACTATAGCCATTTTTGTAGTCAACACAAAATTATAAAGTTCCCTAAATGTCGAGAAAATACCCGATTACCACAGAAGACCATCTTGCTTGTACAATAAATTTAGGCAGAAACCTAATTTGGGTGAAATATTAAATATTATTCTACACTCGTACCCTTGACCCTTTGGATGCGTGAATCGACTAAAATTTCTTAATTTTATTTCCCCTTTTAACGCCTAAACCGAGAAAAGTCCACTGTCCGTAAAACATATTTCCTTTGAGAGCTTAAATCGACCAACGTCGCCTAACACATCTTCTCAATATGTAAATACACTCTTGGGCTTGGGATGGGAAGAACATTTGATTGTTATTCAAGGCGTCCAAAGGGTTAAGTGTCCACAAAGGGTATTTTTAAGACAGGTTAACAAAGATATGTTTGCAATCAAAAACCTATATTTTATATTCATTGGTATTTTTCCATTCAATAAATGAAAAAGAATCGTACATTTTGATGGATAAAAGCTATATTATTCTGATTATATTTTTGTATTTTCCTAGAAAACATACACAAGTGGGTGAACTCCACTCTGGAACAAAGCCCAATGGTAACAAGTTGACATATTCGTGATCATGATCTCTCATTATAGCAATTGCATTAAATTAAGTACCTAAATTAGGATATCTAACGTAGATATATTTTCAGCTCATGTAATTTGTTCATGTATGAGATAAAATAAAATATGTAATAAAAAAATAAATTGTGTTTTCATTCTACTGTTTAAGGAACAATGGCCTGGCCAACCCAAATTGCGCCCCGGGCCACATTGACGACCTAAAATTTTCCCAAGGGCCGCACATACAAACATTATATAAAAATAATATCATTTTTTTGTTACAACAAATTTCATACTTATTGATTATTAATAATATAAATAATTTGAATGCAGAGACATGGCACGATCAAGTAAATCAAATACTTGAATCGGGTCATGTGAAGAGTCAGAATAACAGAAGAGTATGTATGAGACGATGTATGAATGTAAATGAAGCAAGGAGTGTGTGAGTTATATGGCGGTCCGTCCTCTCTGCCTACCCCTGCGGCGAAACGGCGTGATGGTTAGTCAGTTAGTTAGTTAGTTTTGAATGCAGAGGTAATCTGAAAGTAAAATTAGTGAATCTGTGAAAACAAACAACACTACAATCAGATGTGAAAAGAAAACGTCGCATGAACCAACAAAAAATGTATTTGTATAGTAATAAACATAAAATAGTTTTTATTAAAAAATAATTTTGAAGTACCCGATGCTTTAAAAAAACATTATTCGTCATGCATGACTGCGGGCCGCATGTAAGGGCCGCTGGTTGGCCAGGGCTGATTTATAATAAGCTGTGACTTGAAATTGGTTCAAGTATTTTATTTATTTGGTAGTATTCCTGAAGCGATTTCTAAAACAACGTTTTGGAGATATACAGTGTCCCTTTCTGTAAGATGACCTAATTATGTATTTTTGATAGAAATGTAGCAGCTAAGATACTGCCTTCAGTTGTTTTTGTATCTTCACTTAATTTCAAACAATTTATGTTATCTTTGGGGATGTCGTGCAAATAATCCATTTAAGGATAGGAAAGGATTGTAGGAGGAAGGAAACAGAAAAAAACTGCAAGATATTCCCCCACTGAGCTGTTACGGCGATTTTCAACTGTGTACAAATGATAACCACACTTTGGCATGTTTCCCGATGTTCTTCAGAGCACCTTTCATTAATACACTGGTAGAACAAAAACAGTTTTTCAATGGCAGCTTTGAATGTAGGGCTATCAATATTCAGTAACATCCTTAATATCTAGTAGAGGTATCAAATTTTAAGAACAGAATTATAAGTATTTAAAACTCTTAGCAACCTTAACCACGCTTAATTTTCTATTGCGGAATCTTAAGAAACTTGGGAATACAATAATTTGCAATGGCAACACTGATCATTTCACGACCGACTAGATTAGTAATTCTCAAAGTGGGCAATAACGCCCCCCAGGGGGCGTTGGAGAGATATAAGGGGGCGGTGGAGGGTTGAGATGTGGGGAGAAGACAACAAATCACTTTCCACCCATAGATGACAAACATTTTGATGAAGAGATTGGAGTTTTGAGATGCCTAACTCAGTGCGGCGCGCGCCCGGTGATGTGACTCTCAACAATGCGCCCGGCTAGCTAACTAGGATTTACTTTTGTTTTATAAATTCGAAATACACTATTTGAGACTAATAATATTCCATAATATTTCAGTGTATGAAGGGAAGCGGTACTTTGATTCGAAATAGGATTAGAATACTTAACTCGAGAATAATTAATCAAATGCTAACGCCTCTATTGAATAAGAAGTGAAGACGGAAACTCAGTCGATCCCAGATAAGTAACACTACTTTTTTAGTAGAAGATTCAAACAAAAAGGCTGGAAACAAAGATACTGACAAATTATACCACCATCGAGCTGTTGAACACAAGAACGAGTCGTAGAAATGACAGATGTTGCTTGGATTATTAGTGGCTGCTCTACTTTTGACATCCACAACATTTTTGTGTGGTTTATTGAAACTAACAACATTCAAATATTTAATGCTAACTCCTCTGTGACTTCAAAAGACAAATGCGAAGGTTAGCCTTTTCAAAATGCCAATATTTTGCAACAACATACTGGACTTCTGATACCAGGCCCTTCAAGACAAAAGTCACTACAGCTTTCAAATATCGCAATCTAAATGTTTGAAATAAATTTTATTTAAAGTTTATCTGTTATTATGCATGTTTATATTACTTTAAAGTGCATATTAAATAAACTTTAAAACATAGAACTCTGATTTTACCTTTATATCCTAACATACAAATGCGGTATCTCTATGCTTAATTAAAATTTAAATAATCTTAAAATGTATGTGCTCCTGGTTCCCGAGATTCAAATGTGAGAAATTTATTTTAAAGTCTTTATAACATGTAACGATATCTATTGTTGAGTAGACCAAATTAATTCATTAAGCTTCTTTGATTTATGTGCTCCTGGTCTCTGAGGTTCAAATGTGAGAAATTTATTTTATAGTCTTTATTACATGTAACGACATCTATTGTTGAGTAGACCAAACTAATTTATTAAGCTTCTTTGATGCATGTGTTCCTGGTCCCTGACATTCAAATGTGAGGAAAAATATAGTCTTAGATATTGATAATATTTACATGTAACGACATCTATTGTTGAGTGGACAAAAATAATTAATTAATCTTCTTTAATTTATGTGCTCCTGATACCTATGAAACTCAAATGTAAGATATTGATAATATTTACACATAACGACATCTATTGTTGAGTAGACCGAACTAATTTATTTATTTTATATCTTCTTTAATTTATGTGCTCCTGATCCATATGAGACTCAAATGTGAGATATTGATAATATTTACACATAACGACATCTATTGTTGAGTAGACCAAACTAATTTATTAATCTTCTTCAATTGACAAAAACATCAATTTGTAAAACACAAGTGAGTTATTACTAAATTATAGTCGGTAAGGTACGACAAAATGTGTAACTTGCAGGAGTCCAGCATTCCAGAGAATATTGTCATAAGCATTACGATCCTCCTTTCTCGTGCTAAATGATACTCATTTTTATTTTTTGGTGTGAATAAAAATATATTTTGTTTTCTGGAAAACATTAACTTACAAAACTGACAAATTCGCTAAATTTGTAAAAATAAACGTTTTGGTTTATTTTTTTCTCTCTACAGGAACAAATTTGTTTACCCAGAAATCACATCACTTTTCTAGTTTGAAAACTTGCAAGTCTTGTGATCCGGAATCTGACCGGAGTGTTTTTTGCCTCTGCTTTGGCTGTTATTTCGTAACGGGTGTTTTGAATTCTCTTGAATGACGAAATTTACAATTTTACGGCAAAAAATGGAAAAAAAGAGAATACTTATCGCCAATCCTGAGACAATTTTTTTTTGGTAATTTTTTTCTGAAAATGATATATTTTTTAATAACCACAATTATTGGAAGACTGAACTGCATAATAGTCGCGCTAGTGGCATAATTATATTATTATCTCAAGATTTATTTGAAAATACTTGATATCTGTTGTAACCAACAACTAATTTAGCCGATAAATTAACCTAATAGTATTAATGACATGTGTTTGTTTTGTATAAACGTACAATATATAGAAAATTTATTTTGTTTGCAGTTTACTTGCTTCGACAGTACATAAACTAGAATTCGAACGATACAAAGAACAAAAATATGGCCCCTGCGCAAGGATGACACCCAAAATCGTGAAGTATTCCACAATTCCACATTTTTTGGCGTTTTTTACTAATAAAAATTAGGGATGTTGATATTGGAAATTGCGTACCTGCGGACCCAGCTACCGGTGACCGGTGAGGAACCGGTTATTGTGCAAAAGTCTTTGGAACCAGTAGAAAATTTCCACGAAGATTTTTATATCATAAAAAAGTGTGGGGGGGGGGAAGGTTAGAGAGTGATTCCATGTGGGTGACCGGTAGGAACCGGATGTTCGAAAAACGAAAGCACTGCAATTTGAAACTCGTGGGGGGAAGGTTAAGCCAAAAAATCATTTATTGTCCAGAACCGGTTCCTCAGGACAATGATTTTAAGATTTATTTGAACAATATTCTCACTGTGAAATTTGTAATAATTGAAATAACGAATTAAAATGGAACTGCAGGATATTCCATACAACAAATTAGAGTACGTAGAAACGGTACGATCTACATAACTATTTATTTATATATTTATAATTTACTAGTAAGTGTAATAATTAACATGTTTAACTTCTTATTGACGAATTATTTTAATTATGTTTTCAGGCATCCGGCAATAAAGTAAGCAGACAAACGGTTCTATGTGGATCTCAGAACATTGTGCTGCATGGAAAAGTGATAGTTCAAAGTGATGCCATCATAAGAGGTGATTTGGCAAGTGTCAAGACAGGAAGATTCTGTATTATTAGTAAGGGAGCCGTCATTCGGCCGCCTTTTAAGAAATTTAGCAAAGGGTTAGTATTATTTCATTAACGAAATTGCATAAACTTCATTACGGAAATGTCGGAGTTCTCGTAAAAGTATTATTGAAAGGCAAAAAGGTCTAAATCGTTATATGTTACTGTGAGCAGTAATAAAATATTTTGACAGTTCTTACATATAAGAGTTATTGAAAAGTGCAGTCAATGATCCCGGCAACAACTTATAAAATATAAAGACAGCTACTGGATTCCTATTACTATTATTTTAAGCCAAACAATTAGATTAATTGACTGTTTTAGGTATTATGTCTCATAGAGTATGTTACTATGACATTGTGGTCCTGTGACTAGTTAGATTAAATGGTTCCCATATAAATGCAAATTTTTATGATACAATTTTTTATCAAACTTCATTTTTAAACATGCTCAGGCCCGACCCCTTAGCCAAACGGCGCCTGGTGCATGTAAAATTTTTGGCATCCCTTGTCAAAACTTAAATTTAAAAAAAAAAAATATGTCTACCAAAATAGCTTATTGTGTAATTCTAATATAAGATTTTTTTGCTAATTTCTACGTGAACCCATGAGTATTATATACCTTTCAAGAAGCGCACAATTCCGAGTTTGCGTGTCTTGGGCTATTACTGTGCGTCATATGGTTAATAATCAGGATTTTCTTAATTTAGTTGTTTTTTTTTGTACAAAATGAACATTTTTTACTGAATACTAAGTTTACTGAGCACTACAGTAGGTATAATATAAATTGAATAAATGTACAATGTCTAGTTTCTAGTTAATGATAATTACTTCCCTAATTGAGAAAGTTCTCGTGCTTAGGGAGGGAGGAGGAGGGAGGTTAATCTACGATTTCACCATTTACTTTAAATTTTACTACGTGTTTGTTTTTCCAGAGTTGCTTTCTTCCCTCTGCACATGGGAGACCATGTCTACATCGGGGAAAACTCCATACTGAATGCAGCCGTAGTGGGATCGTATATTTATATTGGGAAAAATGTAGTCATTGTAAGTATAGCTTCACTGTTATCTTAATCTCATTTTATTTAAATTCTTCATCAACAATAAAACTCGATAGAATGTCAATGTCCCAAATCAGAGTGGTTTAGGCCTTCCATCATTCGACATTTATTTCTGTCTCATGTCAGTTTTTTGTGCTGAAGTATGTGAGGTGAACCTCCACCAATTGTGTGAGTGCAGTGCTGCTAATATGCGAACGCGGTCATTTCACACTCATAATAATCCAAACAACAACTGCTTATATGAGAATGAAGAGTAGTAGAGAAGGTTTTAAGAAAAAAACTTTTGAACACCTCGTTTGTCGCTCAATATTCAAACAACCAAAACTGATTAAATTTATACACAGCCTATTTTAATGATTGATTTTAACTGCAACAAATCTCATAGTTATCATCTATTTTGTGAAACACACATTTAAGCATTTTGAGTACATATTATATATTCTTTCATATGAACTCTTATACTATGTATGTATGTACATATTTCTATTCATTCTTTCCAGGGAAGAAGATGTGTCCTGAAGGACTGCTGCATGATAGAAGACGGGGCGGTGCTGCCCGCAGAGACGGTGGTGTCCAGCTTCACCCGCTACGGGGGCTCCCCGGCTCGCCTCATCTCCGACCTGCCCGAGGTCACGCGAGACCTCATGGTGGACTTCACCAAGAATTACTACCAGCACTTTGTCCCCGCCAAAGTGTGACACACTTGAGATTTACATCACCGCATTGCAAACATTTCATTTGCTAACAGACATTTATTTATTTAACATAGTTTTTAGTGTTATTTATTGTTGGCTTTTATTACAACTCCCTAAAATTGTATCACTTTTGTGACAACCCACATTTATGGTTTTGCCGCTGAAAATTTCATATTAACCTCTCTTTCTGTTACATGCATTATTTATCAGAAAGAGAGAGAGGTTATAACGGAGCTATCAGTGGTATGCTTATACCATAGATGTCGATAGTATGTGTACAGGGTGAAAAACGTAGAAGGCGCTAGGAGCAAATGTGGATAAAATTCAGGCATTCAGTGAGGAGCATATGAACTACCAATATATATTGTACATGGCCTGTTCAAAAGAAAAGGTGAATTTTGAATTTTTTTTTTATGTTGGTATTATGGCTGTAAAGTGCTTGTACCACTTATAAACACTTTTTTGAGACAAAGTAGACTCGCCGAATGCCACAGTCAACATTTTAAGTGCGTTGGAGCACTTTATTCCATTTTTGACGCAAAATTTAATACACATTTTTTGATCCATTTTTTTCAAAAGTAAAAAATTGAAGAACACACAAAAACGTGACTAAACTTTCCAGTTGTTAAAAACAAACCACTAATCCAAAATGGCTGATAATGCTAACATATGATAAACATATGTGTACCAACATAACAAAAAAAAAAACCATAATCGAATGTACGCAGCCTGCGAAAATTCAAAATTCACCTTTTCTTTGCAAGAACAATATTGGCAAATCCCCATTTTGTATTCAAAATATGAACCATTTGCTCCTTTTTTTATTATGCAAATAAATCTATGTAGCATGACTGGGGAAGCTCGACATGCATAGTGAACTCTGCATATTTATAAAATAGGTATTTGAATGCAATACTTCAGTTTATATCCAAAGGAATGTTAAAACCTCTTTGATTGGATCCTTAGATCGTTGAGGCATGTTTCTTATTCCTGATTGTTGTTTGACACGTTGACTGCTAACAACGCGCCTAGCGCATTCATACAAAACAAATGTGCACTATACTTTAGTGAGTATTTGTTTCAATATTAAATTAAATTCAGTTCCTTACCCCAATCCCTGCTTCAAATCCAACACTTTTTATTTTTATCTTTAAAACTTTTCCTGGATCTGGTAAGACAGTGGCATCCCCAATTGAGGTATGTTGTAAAGCTGAACGAAGTGGGAAGGGAGGGAAATGGGGAATAGGAAGGTTGGAAAGTATCTGGCTCTTCTAGTTGGTACTCTAGTACGGTATTCACATTAAAATATATAAAGTAACAGCATGTTAATAATGAGAAAATAAACAATAAAACTTAATCCATGAAGGTTGATTTGAAATAAGATTTTTTTTACAGATTTATTCACATTTAAGAAGTAAAAAATTGTCATCACTGAATGTGTTGATGTGAGAAATCCGAAATACATAACTCGAATGTACTAAAAACTACATCAGATTGAAGGAAGCCCGTTGAAGCCAATAAGGATTATTCAATTAGAATTTCTACTGACTTTTTGACTAACTTAGCTATTTACATATTATGTATTTCATTCCCGCTTGACTATAAAACATATATGTATGTATATTTTATAAAGTTATTTCTCATATTTACTAATAATTATAGCATATTGTTATTGTAAGATACTATTTTTAATGATAATTTAAGTTCAGAATTTTTTATAAATAAAGCGTTCTAAGACACTCAGTTTATGTTCTTTGTTTTTTCTTCTGATGTCTGCAAATATTATAATATTTATTACATTACTATATATACATATATTTCTTTGATGAAATTATTCCAGAGTTTTGTGTTTTCGCAGTTTACATAGTAAAATATACACCATTATGTAAAATAATGAAGAAAATACAGAAAAATAACCTAGTAGCTAATGCAATTGGAAAAAATGGCACTTTACAAGATTGTTTGACTTTGAGCAATAATATACAAGAGAAAGCGCTCTGTAGAGAGAGCTGTAGTCAGTTTTTACTTTTACGAGGTTTGCCAGACTCGGCTAGACCTGGGTGTGGCTAGGACTAGGGCTAGGGTATTTATACATCCATTCATAGCACATGTCGACATAATGTTTTTGTTTATTCGTGATACCACTTTTTCACAGTATTGTTAAAAAATATATATAACATGTAACCTAATAAACCGTTGAGTTATGTCAATATATTTAGCATATTATAACGTGTGGGCGGAATCAACGGAGACGCGGGACACAAAGAACATTATAACAATACCTTAAAGCGGTGTGATAATTTGGGAAAAATTGTTATCTCTTTCTTTCTCATGGTGTACGACGTAAAAACCTGGAGAAAGTGATTTATCCCAAATCTGTATAGGTTGGGTAAAAAGAATTAGCTCTCTCTCCAAATATTGTTACTTCAAGGTTACCAGGTTTTTTTAAAATGTGAATACTTCACCGGAGTCCTAACTGCCCAGAGCCAGCGGGACTATGGTATCTCACTAGTTGGAATATGTTGTGAGGCCGAAGGGAGTGGATAAGAAATAAAATGGAGGGATGGTATAAAAAAGGTTTAGACATACCTGGATCACCAAACATGGCCAAAGCCATTTCTAGCAATGTTTCGATTCTGAAAGGTAGTCTTTCTCCACGGCCATACTGAGAGGATCTACCGGTCTGCAAATTAAATTAAATAGAGACATTTATATACATAATACAGGCATGATGACCGTAACTTACACACAGGATTAAAATAGCAAAATTACGGAAAAAAGCTCATTTTCCTTTCAAAACGGTATAGATCACAGTTCTTTTGATTTTTTGTTCAGTTCATTTTTGGTGTATTACATCGACTGTCTGTGAAAGGCGTTATTCCACATTCTAGTATAAAATAGTCAAGTTTTAAACCAACCCTTTCTTACCTCATTAATCAAACACCTAGTTGAAAATTTTATTAACAGATGTCGCTAAAGTCTAAAACGGCCTCCAAGAAAACGGCGTTTCTTGAAATATTATATTTAATTAATTTATGCATTGCAAATTTAATTAATTAATTTTCTCGAGAGAAAGCTATTTTCTTGAAAAAAAAAAGTGAGATTATTTGCTTCTGGTAAATATGGCCGTCTTATGTAGATGGTATTACATTTTTTTTATTATAACGAAAATATTTTATTAAACTTTAGGAAATAGTTTTGAAAATATCTCAAATTCCAACCAAAAATTTTTATCTAGTTTATCGTTAGAAGTTATAATATATAAATATTGCTCATTAAAATAGCTTTTATTCAATGTGAATACCGGAGCAAGGGGGACTATAGCATTCCCAATTAGGTTAGTCGCGAGGCTGAAGGAAGCAGGATAGAAAAGGAGATGGGGAAGAGGAAGGTTGGAAAGTTCCTGACTATTCAGGTCTAGCAACTAAACATGACCAAAGCTATTTTAAGCAACGTTTCGTTACTAAATGGTCATCTTTCACAAGAGCGACACTGACATTATTTTCCTCTCTGGAACGGGCCGCATTCATCATGCTATGGATTAGTGTCGATTCACACCAACGTCCGGATCCGCTCAGTGACGATATTGTTCCGCAAGAGAGCTTATTGATATGGTATGAATATCAATCAAGGAGTATGTGCCAAGACAAAGTTGTGTGGCAGTATATCCTTCTGCCCACCCTTGTGATAATTAACTACTTAGTTAGTTAAATAATTATTTTGAAGTGTAAAAATACTTACATCGCAGATTTTTTTATTAAAAATCTTTTTTTTTTTCACTAAATAATATTTTCATTAATTATTAAAAATATTAGTTAGTAATAAAAAAATGATATTCAATAAAAAAAAAATCTGCGATGCAAGTATTTTTACACTTCAAAATAATTATTTAACTAACTAAGTAGTTAATTATCACAAGGGTGGGCAGAAGGATATACTGCCACACAACTTTGTCTTGGCACATACTCCTTTGATTGATATTCATACCATATCAATAAGCTCTCTTGCGGAACAATATCGTCACTGAGCGGATCCGGACGTTGGTGTGAATCGACACTTAATCACAGTCGATTTCGCCTGATTGGAACATTTCAACCCCAAACATGTTATCCCAAATTAGCGAAGTAAGGAGAAATTAAATGTACTCGTATATCGTCACCGGGAAGGCAAAAGAGCTGAAGCGTCATTTTGGGAAGTTAACACCAGTTTTTTTACAATAAAATTCACAAGTCTTCAGTACCTGGTTGGATTTTCAAGAAAAACTCTAAGCTTTCACTGGGTTACCTGAGGCTACAAAAAGCTAAAATAAGTCCCAAACTTGTATCGCTTAAGTCAAGCCTTCTCACAAATGGTAAATATATTTTAGATGGCTGAAGGGACACAAAATTCTCCAGAATCAAACGAGAGTCAGAGCATTCGATGCAAAAAAAAACTGATCAAAATTGCATATTTAATTACTTAAATAAATATTCAAAATACAGAAAATAACAATAAAAAGTGTACAAAAGAATATCTAAAACAAAATAAACAATAATGCTAATAAAGAATAATATTACAAAAAAATAAATCATTTTATCAAGAATTCATCAAGGCTGTCTCTTCCGTTCGTAAAATCAGAACAGATATTAATGCAGTGCGGAAGTTTGACTTCCGTCATTGCCTTATTTCATAAAATAACGCAGTAATAAGGCTATAAATTGTTGCTTTCTTTCTATTTACACGAATAAGGAGATATTCACCATCCCTAATAAATTCAATAGTTGCATCTACGTTTCCATTGTAACATTGTAGTCATCGTTTTCATTGTAACATGTTAAATTGTTATCTATTGTGGAAAATTCTAGATAATTGTAATACAAAGTCATTTTCCGTATCGCTCGAATTTTTTTGCACTTCCAAACGTTTAATAAAGCATTTAAACGCGTTGCAATGCTGTTTATTTATTTATTTTATTGTACACGCCCGAGTGCGCTTTTACATATAAAGGTAGGTATATTAAACAGTGAAAAATAAATAAATTCTCAAACAAATAAAAGAATAGTTGTAAAATAGTATAGAATAGTATTTGCTTACATTAAATTAATATTGGTTGAAGATATATGATATTATAGCCTTCTTGTGTCTGCATTCCGGGCAGTTAAATACATCAGCCACCTCTGCGTATGTATTACCAACTGCATGCAATCTAGGTACAAGCAAGTATCTGAAAGACTCAGTCCTGATGTTATTGTTACAACTAGATAGAATTATGGATCGAGTAGTTCTCGTTTGAAAATAATGCTTATGATTTTATGTGCATTCCATCCAGAGTGCTTCTTGTTCAATTCTCTGTTACTTATTTTATTCTTCTTCGCCAAAGATACCTAATAATTAAATAATAAGGTACTCTTTTATTATCATTTTTATTAATTCTTATCATTTGTCGGGAGTACATACCAGCACTACCAGCAGCCATTCCTTGCGGCTAAACACAAGGGCTAGACTGATGACTAGGAGCCGCAGACGCGACGGCAAAAACAGGGCGGTAATCAGTACTAGGGAAAAACATGTAAAAAAAAACAAATCCAAGAAAAAATTATTATTAGATCGTTTCCCGATTTTAATAGGTTAGGAGTTGAGTATGTTGTCGAAAAAAATAGTTTATTGAATTATTGTAAATGATCGTTTCCTGCAAAATTTTCAAAGTTCAAAGCAGCCTATATTGGGGATATCCATCACATTCAAGTTATTTTCTCGTAATAATATTATCAATATTTATTAATTATACTAATAAGGTGATAAATAAGGCTTTCCTATTGTGAATTTGAATAACATGTACACGATGCAGGATTAATTTGTTTTGACATAAACATTACTTTTATAATACACTATGAGAATCCGTTCATGTTTTTCGGAGATAAAATAAACCTCTTTTCAAAAATCCACTTTTGTAAAGAAAATTATCGTTCCACATCGACAGATCTCAAAGGAGAAAATTTATATAGCTATGTGAAATCGATGATAATATTTAAAATTTCACTAATACACCGTAATCAATCATTGCCAGGATTTTTTTATTTTTTAATTTTTTTTTTTAAATTTTTTATTTTAAAAAATTTATTTTTATTTTTATTTTATATTAGTTACTTTGTACATTTAAGTTTACAAGTATCTAATTATTTCATTTTCTTTTTGACTAATAATATTAAGCAGCGCCCTTGAGGTGATTTTTCACAAATACGGCGCTATACAAATCGTCCGAATATTAACTTAAACACTACTTATTATTTTGGTTTACATTGCATTTTAAATATTTTTTACAGGCTTTTTTAAATTTATTGATAGGCATAATTTTGATGGTTTCCGGCAGCGCATTATACGATTTCATTCCTTTATATAGTAAGCTGTTTTGGGTGTTGGCTTTATTCTTTTCTGGTAGTCTAATTTCTTTGCATGCCCTTGTATTTTACTTGTGAATATCAACATTGTAGATAATTTTGTCAGAAAAATACTCTGGTAACAAGTTGTTCTTCATTTTATGTATAAACATCAATGTGTTCAATGTCAGCATCTGTTTAACTGTCAGCCAATTTAGTTCCTCTGACATTTTAGCTACTTTTGGGTATCTATTTCGCCCAAGTATAATTCTCATTGCTCTATTTTGGAGAATTTGAAACCTGTTTTGGTCTTTGTCGTTACACAAGAAAAGAATCGTTGAACAGTAATAAAAATGTGAGCAATAATGGAGTTGTATATGGTAATTTTGGTCTAATATTTTTCAGACGTCAGGCTGACTTGATTCCTGCCTCGGATCGAAGTGTTGCACTTGATGTTTTTATTATTAGAGGACTATAAAATGTACAGTTTATAAATCCCTTTTCAACTGTTTGAAATTATTATAAAATATCATATACTCTAATTTCCTTCTCATCTTTTGCCTCCCCCCCTGTTAGAAATGCGATAGTCCCACCAGCTCCAGGCAGTTGCCACTCTTACGCGGAAAAAATGGTGTCACAAAAAATTGATACCAGTCTTGTCTGGATGAAGTCTCCTTTAATGACCCTTTTGATACATGAGAGGGAATACATTACTATAGCATTAGTGCGCATAACTTATATATATATATATATATATATATATATTTATAAGTTATGCGCATTATTATATATATATACATATATTTATATTAATTGTCGCTGGAAAGACAAAAGGGCAGAAGCGCCATTTGAGAAGTTTACACCAGAGCACTTCAAACTTTTTTTTTTACAATAAAATTCACAAGTCTTCAGTACCTGGTTGGATTTTGAAAAAAAAGGTAACCCAATGCTCTCACTAAAGCGACAAAAAGCTAAAAAAAAGTCCCAAACTTGTGTCGCTGGAGTCAAGCCTTCTCCCAAATAGTAAATATATTTTAGATGACACAAGGGCCACAAAAGTCTTCAGAATCAAACGATTAGAGCGTTCGATGCAGAAAAAAAACTGTTCAAAACTGCATAAATGTAACTTATTTTCGACCAAAGTGTCGCTTAAGCCTTTTTGCCTTTTCAGCGACGATATTATGACTTATCTTTCAGGATTTAGTCATATATAATGTACCCACATACATTGTTTTTGATTAATTATTTTCGTATATCAGTAGGTACAAAGTGGTTTTCTTCGTGCTCCGTTCGTTAGGTCGATTCTTAAGGCAATGCGTGCATCATTGAGCGACTGACTTTGTTATATTTTTTTCTGTCAGAAATGTTTAAAACATTTATTATTTAGCAGGTTTAATTTTGTAAACCTGTTCACAATATTTAGATTAATGGAAACTTATTATTAATAACATAAATATCCATTTTAAAATTGTCTGAAAATAAAAACTCAGCTAAGGGCAGAACTACTACTAAAACGTTTTCTAAAATTTACGTTAATTTATTGGCGAGTCTTGAGTATATTGAGTCATGCTAATATAAAAAAGTAATGTCCCTTTAGTCTTGACTTTCACAGCGCAATAAATTACGTGAAATAACACCATTAAGAGCAAAATCAAGACATCCATAGTCATCTGTCAAACTTTTATCCATTTTCCGTAGAGATTGACACAATGTCGAAAAAATCTGAAAAAGACAACGGAACGCGGGTAACGAAAAACAAAAAAAAAAATAACAGTAAATAACTGTATCGTGCTTGACTTGACAGGTAGGCACTCGTCGGTGTTATTAATGGACAAGTACTCATTATCATAATGTAGGTGCACAGATAAACGAGCAGGTACGACATTAGTTGACGGGCCGCCGCGTGGTAAGATAAGGAACTTGCTGATATGGATGTAAATATTAACGTGGATCCTGCGTGGGGAAGGCATGGCCGGCGTGGTTGGCAACACGCGGCGTGCTCGGAGGTTGGATAACAACATACACATACTGGTATTTGGACTGATCACCTGATAACAGCTGCGCGCTATCACTTTAGATCGTATCCATTACTCACCAATCCGCTCATCCGCCGCGACTAAAGATTGTCGTGATTATGACTCATAAATTTAAATTAATAAATTATAATTTAAAATCTATGACAGCGCAGTGATGTGGGAATACAGGATAATTTATTTAATTTTATTTAATTTTTTAATTTTATTTAAATTTTTAATTTAATTTTTTTTTAAGGAGAAAACACAGATACATACACAAGATAACAAATAAACAATAAAAAACATAAAAGAGAAATTGCCTGCATCCAAACTATTTCTGACAGATTATTTATTTAATTATATACGCCCTTATGGGCTGTGTAATATATAACATAATAATAATGACATAAAATAACACAGAGTACTTATATGATTAGCACCCATAAGTAAGTAAATATATCGTCGCCGGAAAGGTAAAAGGGCTGAAACATCATTTTGGGAAGTTAACACCAGACCACTTTTGTTTTTTTTTTTTCAATAAAATTTATAAATGTTTAGGTACCTGGTTGGATTTTGAAAAAAAAACTTAACTCTTACTGAGTTACTTGAAATGAAAGCTAAAAAAAATCCCAAACTTGTTTCGCTTGCGTCAAGCCTTCTCCCAAGCGGAAAAAATAATTTAATATGGCTGAAGAGCCACAAACCTCTTCAGAATCAAACGAGAGTCAGTGCATTCTTTGCAACAAAAAACTGATCAAAACGCCATTTTTAACTCATCAACTTTCAACATTCAACTTTTGACCAAAGTATCGCTTAAGTCCTTTTGCCTTTCCAGCGACGATATATATTATGAAATTGTAAGTGTATATTTCGGCGTTTTTAAATGCATACGAGAATAATCCGATAGACTTGTCCAGACACCGCGAGGTTAGCGCATGAGTCGTTCCCAACTAGCAAGTAAGTAAATAAATACTTGAACATTGATGGGATGGCCCGAATATATTATTAAAGTCTTAATTGATTACATGCACTGTATTTTGCCCTTTTTATTGCTGAATTATTTATTTGGTCGTTGGAAATGGCTCACGTGCGTTGTGCGGACTGTATGGACGAATCTATGTCTCTATCCATCTATCAATGATTTTTCTAAAATAGCATGAACTCTATGAATGTATAAGTAACATAACCGATTTAAACAGTTGAACCACATCACACACAATGGTGTTCGAAAAATATAAAAAAATGGTATAGCTGTTGGAAGTCTGACAGATTTAGCCACCCCATTTTTACATTATTATGTTCCTACATAATAATGTAAATACCTCTAAGGTAAATATGTAGCTAATGTTGAGATGCGTGTTGGTTTTAAAACCATTACAAATATTACAAAATCCATACTAGTTGTATGGGACGTCTGTCTCACACACAGACTGAAATATAGGCCGGCCAGTCGTGCAGTAGCCGCTGTAGATGTGTGGATCTCTCACAATGCGCCTGTGGGAGCTGCTGCTTCGGTGGTCCAAGGGGGGAAGAGGTGAGGTCCAGGGTGTCGTAAATCAAACGAGCGGTCAGTAGTTCAAGCGGCGGGAAACGGCAGTAGGCAGAGCAGGAGTCGAAAAGGTGAATCTTGTAGTGTGGCGAGAGAGTGACCTGAGTAGGTTATTGCACTCGTATTTATACCCGGCGCCCTACTCCTGTCCTTTCAGGCGGGCCGGAGACGAATGCAACCCATTTTCTTTGGCTTTGTGATTTTAGATTCGTTGTGTAATCCGCTACAGATTTTGCAGCGGATGAAACAAAAATGTCAGCTTTTCACCCTTTCAAGTTCTCTCGCTTAGCCTAAGCTGCATTTTCCCCACATTTTTATTAATCTCAATAAAAAATGACAAATACAACTAGAAGGGGTCCCAAGCCCGACATTTTTGGGAGACATTATAACAATTAACTTATGTCTAGACAAATTATTAATTATTATTATTAATTAAGCTAAAGAGAGCTCGGCCGATCTTTCTGTTTACTTTATTTGGAGCTACCTACGGCCAAACTCTCACAATATAAATCTAAAGTAGGTTAAAACATAGTGAGATACGGGTCTGGGGCTGACAATTCTGGATTTTGTCGTGATTGGCTCTCGGATCCAGCCACTTGAGATGACAGACTGCGGACGGTGGACCAGGATGCGGAGAGCGGGGGGCTGGTTCAGCACTTCAACGTAAATATGAAGCTCCCCTCAGTCCCCGCATCCTTCATTATCACTGAACTACTGACAGAGAGAGCATAGGCGTACGAGCTCACGGGCGCGCTAAAATTAGAGAGCGAGGACTCTTTGGATTGGATATCCTCGTCTTTAACGTCCCGCGTCTCCATCCGGTACACTAGTATAGTACGCAGTACGCATGATATGGAGCATTCGATTTCACCTGCATAATCAAGTATAATTTTTTAATAATAGATTGAAAAATATTAAATTTAGATTAATGTAGGTATCATGGAAATGATTTATAAAAAAAGATTTGTGGTATAAAAATGAGTAGACTGATGATATTTTGTTAAGTACTTGCATTCTTGCATACCTTTGTGTTGTTTCGCTTTATAATGATACATTTATTATGTTGATTGTTTTTTTTAAATGAAATGTAAACATATTTTTGTCAACATCTTTTAATTTGATTTTTATCGACGTGTGTATCGGGTAGGTCAGTACAGGGCCGGTTCTGTGCAAGCGCAACTGGAGCAGTCCGCTCCTGGCGGCGAATTACTAAGGCGCTAATAGTACCTAATTACAGTGCTTTTTTACGCGCCTTCAAATATAAAATGAAACAACCATACTACTCATAGACGGTTATCGAACCCACAATTTGCCGGTATGATGGCGTGGATTTTCGATCCGCGACTCTCGTTTAATACTTGATACGAGTTGGTACCTATCTTCTATTTGAACAAAAAATAAAGTGGGCGTTAAAAAGATACGAAATTATGCAGAAACAAGCAGGCAAATGAGAGAGGAATTGGCGGAGATTTAGCTACACGAAAGAATGGGAAAGTGAAGGAAATGAGAATTTATATTGTTGTTGCATTTTTTAAGCAATACCAGCCATTTCGAAGAATTATTTTAACAAATTTTACTTTTGGAGGATTTTTTCATTTAATCGTCTTTAGTCCATATTTTTTAACAGAATTCCAAAGGTTCATTTCATTGTTTTTATAGAGCCTGAGAAAACGTCATCTAATTTTCGACCCCAAGGCTCGCATTTTGCCCGGAAAGTGGTATTCAAAAAAAAAGTTACTTTTGTAGGATTTTTTCATATAATCGTCTTTAGTCTATCATTCTTAATAGAATTCCAAAGGTTCACTTCATTGGTTCCATAGAGCCTGAGAAAACGGCATCTAATTTTCAACCCTAAGACTTGCATTTTACCCGCAAAGTGGTATTTTTTTAGAAAATGTAACTTTTGCAGGATATTTTCATTTAATCGTCTTAAGTGCCATAATTACACAATAAATTATTTTATTAAACGTAAAAAAGATTTTTTGTATTTTTTAATTTAAGTTTTGACAAAGCGTATCAAAAATTTTACCTGCGCCAGACGTCGTTTGGCTCAGGGTCGGGCCTGGGTAGGTACCTACTAAGTTGGTACTACTCAACTGTATCTTATGTTTGCAGTCTGCACCTTATCATGTTTGTTTATGCACATACCGAAGTAGCTACCTACGTCTTACCTTCGAAAGTGTTTAGGCTAAGATAAGTATTTATAAACAGTTTTCTTTATAAACAATGAGCAATCAAATACCTAATCTAACCCGACAATCAACTGCTTTGCTAATCATAAGACAAGCTTTCTTTATACTGAGTTTTGAATACAGAGTTGTCTTAAATAAAATAAAATATTTCATTCGTTAAAAATACCCTAATATTGTAACTCAAAAATATATAATTAAATAACCTACAAAGGGTCTAGCTTGTAGAGTTAATACAAATAATAATAACAGTGAATTTATTTAGCGCAGCGTTTCAACTTTTGAACAAATTGTAATGAGCTTATGTTTTTATGCTTTTCAGTTAATCAGAATTTGTTGAAACGGGCTTAGAATAAAAGTTTAACGGGGAACATTTGAATTAGATTTTTGGGTTTGAGTTAACGAGATCAAACTGACAGTAAAAAGATATTTGATGCACGATACATCATTGAGTTTTGTGTCGCATCGAGAGAGACGTTAAGCGGTACGTTCTTAAAATTGTAGATTCATGCAAAAAATATTTTGGATTATTATTCAACTTTCTTTGTGCCATTTGGAAAAATTGTCAGATCACAGAACATCGCAAATCATGACCAATAGTGGGTGCCCCGGTGGAAGCGACCCAGAGGTAGAAACGAGGAAGCGATAGACAGGATTAGATTAGTACGGAAACTGGAGAAAATAACATTTGGAGGGATACAAATTTTAGTCTGAAGTGTTACGAAAGAACTGTAATTTTAGTCTGAAGTGTTACGAAATAATTGTAATTTTAGTCTGAAGTGTTACGAAAGAACTGTAATTTTAGTCTGAAGTGTTACGAAAGAACTGTAATTTTAGTCTGAAGTGTTATGAAAGAACTGTGATTTTAGTCTGAAGTGTTACGAAAGAACTGTAATTTTCTCTTACGTTATATAAAATAAACGATTTTCCCGAATCGTGTGATTTCACGCGTTAACATCTTACTTTTCACAGTCCACGGCGTGTTCTGTACTAATTTGGTAGACACATAGCAAGTGGCCACAAAGGTTCACTCAGCGATTAGATCGCGTTGCTACAAACAAATTTAATTAATTATTTCACATCATGACATGTTATCGCTCTGTATGGCGGATAATCAAGATAACTAAACATCACCACAAACAATGAGGTTTTGTCTCGATCAGTGCTTTATATCTCTCCTAAAAGTGGGCAAAGTGCAACACCATGTTTTGTAAAAAAATAAAAATAATAATATGTCTTGACAGGTTGTAAAATTTCATATTTTCCGATACAAATTCCCTTCTTCGGGCAAATATAAAACTAAAATATGTAAACACATTAATTTATAAAGTAACTGGTTTTATTACCCCGTCATTTGGATTCATTCACATTCCCATATCGTCGCTGGAAAGGCAAAAGGTCTTGATACACTTTGGTCAAAAATGAGTTAAATATGCAGTTTTGATCAGACTCTCGTTTGATTATGAAGACTTTTGTGGCCCTAGTAGTAGAAACTAGTGGTTGTAAACTTTCCAAAATGGCACTTCAACCCTTTTGCCTTCCGAGGACGATATATTTTTAAGGTAAAAAAAGCCAAACGAAACAAGTCATCACCGTTTCCACATTGGTATTTCAACACTTTTCTTCAAAAATCATGAAACAAACTATTGGTGTCCTATGTTATTTTTTGACGGTTGAACAAATATTTAAGAGGTCCATAGCTCATAATCGTGGATCAATGGCATTGCGAAGCTGAAATAGTTGAACTAGAACCTCCGTTTTTTATTATTTTTTAATTTTAGCACCACGATTTCGTGGTGCTAAAATTCATTACCTCAGAGTTTTTGCTGTTTCGAGAGATTTTTCCTTCATAGTTAAGATTAAACAACCTGTGGCATTGTTTTAGTTACCATCCCATCTCTTATACCATATCAAAAATAGTACTTTCATGTAATGTTCGCTGACGAACTCGACAGATGCTCCTTGGGTAAGGCGCGCTTTTGTTCGGGGATGTAGAATAAAATATAATCACTTTACTTGCATATTTTTTATTAGAAGAATTTAAAGAGTACAATAATTAAACCCTTAACTGTAGATATTTATGTACCGCACGGCAGTGCGATATGGATAGTAATGCTGAGATGAAATGGGTTGAGGGTAGAACAGAGTCGTAGCAAATGGTCATAGTCCAACATGTGGTATAAGGGATAATGCATGTTCAAAGAAATTTAGAAATCGGCCCTTACAACACAATTTAAGAGACAGAAAGACATTAAAAGAAGCAATTAAGAAATACAAAAGGAAGTTTGTATGAGTGGTTTTTGACATGGGTTAAACTGCACAAGTGGCGCGAATGGGTGGGTCTCTTTACATATACCATATAAAAATCAATCACCGCTCCTTGTATAACATCACTCCCAACAAAAAATAAAAATAACTTGATCAAAACTGCATACTCGTATATAAATATTTGTTGACCGAAATGTCGCTTCAGCCCTTTTGCCTTTTCAGCGATGATATGTCTAGGAAACTAAATATATATAATATTGATACCTACTATTACATAGGTACCTGGTACAAGTGTTCTTAAAAAATATTCGAAAGCAAAAAAGATCAAATCTTTTGATTTTCACTCCACTGCCTAAAGTAAGTTTCACTTGCCAATCAAATAACGGATCGTATAGATGATTGAATAGATTGATAAGGAACATATCACTGCCATACCCATCATTCGTGTTCACATACTTCGCAGATTTGCAAATGTCACATTTGATTTAGTGATCTCCAGATAACGACCAATAGTAGAAACAATACGAGATAAAACTTAAGCCAGTTCTAAGCCAAAGGGGATTTGACTAAATCTATTGACTGTTTATGAGGCCCAATGTCAGTAAATATGACTTCAATTATTCGAACGATTGGCCTTAATCTTCGGGGTTTAATTCCGACGTGGATGGATGGAATTGTGATGAATTGCTGTATCAATCCAAACAGCAAATGGATTATTTACTACGTGTCAATTGTGGATTATAAACACATTATTATAGCCAGCATTATCAAAAGTAATTTATTATGGCGCTTTAAGAATGCATTCATTATTGCTATCATGTTGCGTTTAATGCATGGAAGCTGGGCTTTTCATTTTGATGCGTGGTAACTTTCGTGATATTTTTGATCGTACCATCACCTCCGTGACCGAGCGATTAGGATTCTTGTGCCTGGATCCAGAGTTCGCGGGCTCGAAACCCGACGTGCGTCAATAAATTAGATTAAATTTATGTGTTTTTTCACTTTTAATTACAATAAAATCAGATCGTCGCGAAAGGCAAAAGCGCTTACGCTACACTTTGGTCGAAAAATGAGTTAAATATGCAGTTTTGATCCGTTTTTTTTTCTGCGTCGAATGATCTGACTCTCGTTTGATTCTGAAGACTTTTGTGGCCCTTTAGCCATCTAAAATATATTTACCGCTTGGGAGAAGGCTTGACTCAAGCGACACAAGTTTGGGACTTTTTTTAGCTTTTCGTGAGAGCACCTGAGTTAACATTTTTTTTTCAAAATCCAACCAGGTACTGAAGACTTATGAAATTTATTGTAAAACAAACAAAAAAGTAAAGTACTCCAGAGCACCAGTGTAAACTTCTTAAAATGGCGCTTCAGCCCTTTTGCCTTTCCGGCAACGGTATATGGTATGTTTGCACATTCAAGAGTGGTAGATAATTGATACTCTCAATATTGCATGGGTGTTTTATTACCGTTCAGAATTGAAATGGTTATAACCGTGTTTAATGATCAGATCTGATTAATCAGGTACTTTGATTTGAAAGATGAAAGCATCTTTCCCATCTCCTTCTCCTACACGCTGCTTTTAACATCACAACATACCCTTATTGAGGATGCCATAGTCCTACTGACTTGGTATCAGTTGGGACTCTTGTGTTGTGTTTAGATTAAAAAAAAGCTAGCGAATTTGGAAGATCTAGGCTTCTAAACTGGGGAAAATAGATTTTTTTGAAAAATCCCTCGACAAACTGAATACTTAAGCCCTGGGAAAACACGGGAAAAGGGGGAGCAGAGGAAGCTCACAGATGGGCTGGACTGATCAAGTTTCACAATCAGGGCAGGACTATCTGAATAATTGGCGTGAATCAAACAGGGCCAGATAAAGACTTTTAACCTTGGTTCCACCTTCAACCATTCATTTAAGTTCTTCATTCATAATAATAATAGTTCAAAATAAATCCGGAAAACAAATTGAATTCCTCGATACGAAAAAAAAGAGTGTAAAATAATGTAAATTTTTGGTTCTCAGCATTTTTTTAATTGTTCTAAGTATATAAATGTGCGCATTTTATTTATTTTATTGTGAAAGTCTGTTTATATGGAGAAACAAGGTTTGTTGCACTACTTGAAGTTTAGCACAATTTGTAGTTTAGCACCATTTGCAGTTTTTTACCACTTTCAGTTTAGCACCATTTGTAGTTTTGCACAATTTGGTACTACTTGTAGTTAAGCATTATTTGCAGTTTTGCACTTTTTGCTAATTAGAACCATTTCCAGTGTATACGGATAACTTTGTAAGAGGTAATTTTCTTCTCTTTAGAAATTCCTTGCTTAATGGAAATCAAGACCTGAAGTCTCGTTCCTCTGCCTTAGCCTTAAATTGTCAAAAGTTAAGGAAAAATATCGACGGTGCCTTGGGGACAGCGCATATTTTTAAACGGAAATATTTCAACGAGATCATTGAACGAGTTAAAATTAATTTCCGGTTAAATTGTAGTTACCTGCGAGTCCTTGCTTCCTTCCGGTCTTCTATTCCGTTGTCACCTTGTCGCAAAGCAATCAATTGTCGCCATCTGTATTCATAGTACAGCGTGGTCTAACAACAAACAACTTGACTAATATGGGTACGTGATCAAAATTAATTTAAATCATTGCATTCTTAGTTTACCCAAACAACAAGTAGTGACGGAATTGTGATAAAGCTACGAGGCCTTAGCCCACGATTCTAATGGCGTTTGGGGCAGCTTGCATTTTGGCGTCTTTCAGAGAATTTAAACCTTTGCTTTATTACAATACCGCGGAAAGCCCCATACGTCACAACCGCTTTTAAAGTCGAGACGGGTCTCCAAGACTAGTGTTTTTTTAAACGAAGGTAAATTAAATGATTCTAAACGTCCCCTAATGTATCTGCTTAGCACAAAAAAATAGGAGTTTATATGACTAAACATCACCAAGCTCCATCTGTCGTGGCCTAATCTTTGCTATTCTATTTGACAATTAGGTTTATATGAGTACCGCCGTGGGGGGGGGGAGGGGGTTAATAAAATTCATCTTTCAAACTCTAATTTAAGCTTTTTGATATACTTACTCGTTTTCTAGGTACATCCGAATATTAATGATCATAATCGAAAAGTTATGTTAAAAAACTTTTTAAAAATAGTTAAAAAATATGCACCAACAAAGATACAATAAGAACCTAACCTAACCCAACCTATTTTATATGCTAACTCGTTTTGTTAGTAGATACATCCGTTTTTTTATGTTTCAAATTAATCGAAAAGACACCGTTAATTTCCAAAATAAAGCCACGACTGTATTTCAGCCTTTTTCTCTCAAATCTGATACTTAAAAAACATTTTATATTGATTGAATAAGTCGGGATCGGTAATTGAAAAATTGTATCAAAACATTAATTGGAAGGAAACGCATCCAAAGATTTTATTAATATTACTATAAGGGTTCGAAAACTGGAAAATTTAGAGTTTTTTCTGGTATATCCCTTCAAATTATTAACCGAATTTATAAAATGCGTATTTATGGTTTTAAAGTTTATTTTGTAGAACTCCATTTTGATTTTTAGGTTTTTTAATTTTATTTAAAATTTTAGTTTTTTAAATTATTTTAAATAAATAAAAAAACAATTTTTAGTTAAAAGCTTAAAAGCTTAAATTTTTAGTTAAAAGCTTAACGAATCAGGAAACACCAATGCCCCTCCTTAATGACTTTTTGTCAAATCCAAACAATAGAATACCCTTAAGTAGGGAACTCCCCATGTTAATAGACATCAACAATAATTACAATTTATCAGAAAAACTTAATGGGGACATTGGTAGTTAAAAATAATAATAACATTAAACATGATATAAATAGTCCGTCTGTATGTGGCTTCTCCACAGTTTAATAATGCCCTCAGAAGGTGAAACAGCTATCACGCGTAAAAATAATTACATCGCAGAGCTTTTAACTAAAATATGTTTTTTTAAATTTAAAATAATTAAAAACCTAAAAATTTATAAGATGCGTTTTCTCTTATGTTTTAGGTTCCTACTTTGAGTATATTATGCTTATTAGTATCTACCTATTATTACCGTTGCCTTCAAACTCAACCGTAGAACTAAGTTAGACCAGTAATTACTTACTTACCTCTTCGATGTTTTCTTATTTATGGCATGGGAATAACACTCAAATGACTGATTTAAGGCGATGGAACTCTTACTAAATCCCATTGTCTCTTGACCTAGTGATAGTTTCATGTTTCACAATGACTTGTGTGTATGATTCAGGACACGCAGGTTCTCTACAAGACTGTGTCGGGACAAAAGGTCTATAGCGAGGACACACCGAAGCTCCTAGCAGAGAATAGATTGCTATTGAAAGCGGGTTTCCCGACCAGCGTGATTAGCATATTAAAAATACGGATGAGAGATTGAGGTTACCGCTGTAGGAAGCGAGGGCTGCGGTCTTTAACACTCCTGGAGGTCTACATATACAGGCACTTATCGAGATTATCGGTGATTAGTAGACTTACCAACAAGCACACCTACCATCGGCAATGACACTTGACAGTTGACATTGACTAAATTTGACATTTGACACGGTAGATGAAGTTTTTTATCGGTCGATAAACATCGTTTTCAAAATTTCGTACGGAATTCAAAATTATTGGATATTTTTAAATGAACGTAGGCAGATGTTTACATTTTAAGAATCGTTATGTTATAATACTTTTTTTTTATATTTGAAGAGCCACATTTAATGTCTTCAATATTATTTCATTTTCTTTGCACACATTTGTTCATATTTATAAATACTTTACATCTGGGTTTTTCACACTCTTAGCTTTTAGCCAATTGTTTTTTAATCCATTTATGCACACACGCACTGTTATAACCATATCTAAAAAAAAAATTCAAGATTTATTTATTTTGTACATACGCCCATGGGGATTTTACAAATCAATTAAGTGTATAATTTTAATTGACGGATAAGATTAGCATAAGAATTTGAATAGTTTCAACTTGCATACACATCTGTTAAATATATTATTTTCTCGTTGTTATATTAGGATAGGTGATTTAGTGTAAAGCGCACTTGAGGTGAACTATCACAAAACTGCGCTAATTAAATTTACCGTTATTATTTTTTAATATTATTATTCTTATTGGGAAATGAGATTTCGATAATTATTGGGGAAATTTAATTTTATTATTTTGCTCCCCTGATAATTTTCTAGTTAAAAAAAATTTCCATGATAATGACGACATGGTATCTTTGACGTTTGGTTTTATTTTTATTTTTGTTGTTTATAATATTAGGTACCTACAAATGATCGGTGGTTAGGTTAACCCCGAAGGTTCGACGAGTCCGATGTTCGACGTACGACTAAAATAAGTAGGAAATAAGTTTTTAAATAACAATTGCTTGTAGGTACTTTCAAATCATTTGCACTAGTAATGTTTGCTCACCTCAGTCTTGGGAAATGAGATTCAAACTGGTCCTATGGTGAAAGGCTGATATAAGTTAAGATAGGGACTTCAAAATAAAATACTTTGAAATATATATCAAAATGATTTAGACCATTTTTAAAGGTTTTTTTATATTCTACCTGATACAGTCAGGACCCTGAAGTCGCAATAAAAATCCTTTGAAATCAATTAAAATTTTATTTGACCGATCACAGAATGACGTACCTTCACGTTTAACATCTGTTAAATGATTTCAGACCCATTAAAATAATAGTAAATAATCAATAGTGTAATTAATCGTGAGTTTGAAAAAGAGTATTTATTTATTTTATTACACGGTTACATACAATTTTTATGAAAAGAACATAATAATAAGTACATTTGTTATATAAATTGTAATATTTTTAAATGTATACAAGCGCTAATAGTAGCTTTTATATCCTGTATAACATAGGTTTTGTTCGGTCGATTCGATTTAGAGTAGTTCCTAGCTCTAGTTAGACAGATTGCCTGTTCTAAGGAACCAAATACATTCGCTACGCGATGTGTCTCCCTGTGTTTGCATAAAGTTTCCCTGAAAATGTATTTTTTATCTGCCCATGTTTTTATGTTTCCGTTTAAAATATGTCGGTTTTCATGTGAAATGATTAGCGCTTGCAACTTTCTGTAAAACGCATTACAATGATCCAAAATATGCACTCTGAGGAAATTAGCAGTCATTAAAATCGATAACACATCTACAATATTTGGTGTACCTGACTTATTTATTTGTAAACAACAAACTAATGTACTGTACAAGTAGTAAGTAATCGTCTTTTTAAAAGCATGTAATTTTCCAGAAGATTGTGAGAGTTTATTGACAACAATTAACATGTTTTTTTGTAAAACTCCATTCAACATATTTTATTTTTTATAATTATGATGAACTTGATGGATGTAACTTGACTAGCCAAGAAAAAATATTAGTTACTTTAATCCACCCATTTCAAATATATAAAATAATGTCTGCTAAAATATTATATTAAAGGTAGATTAGAAAAGATTATTTTTTACATTTGTCAATTTTCCGAACACATCCGTCGGTTCCGAATTTGAAAAGTTCACACTCGTACACGTGTACGATCGTACAAACGTAATATTACTAATTAATTAAAAGTAGGTTTTCATTAAAAAACTAGCACTTGCCACAAAGTGTCTCTGTTTGAGCTTTTTTATTGGTTGGCTTCATTAGAACATGAGCCAGAGATTTATGTACACTACTCCAAACTATTTTGTTGTATCGTAATATTACCCTCAAAACTTTAAAGTGACAAAAAACTGACAATTTACCGTGAAAACTGTAGGCATGGCATATGTTTTATTTTATTTCAAAACAATTTATTGTATATGGAATCGATTTGCACGAAGAGAACGGTTAAACAAGCTTGAAATTGTATTAAGTTTGTATTAAAAAAAAAAAAATGTATATATATATATATATATCCAATTAAAAATAAATTATTTACAGCATAACATATAAATAAATTAATTAAACACGATGGTGAAATATTAAATAATTATAAAGTAAGATATTAAAGTTGTTTTCTTTCACCCCGTGTAACCACCCCTTCCCTTCCCTTCTACCGCCACTAATTTGGCGCTCTGTCCACCTCTCATTTATTTTCTTTCTCTTTATTTTCTTTACCCTAAATATAATTATCTGTACTTAGGTTAGTTTATATTATATTGTCCCGAAGAAGGTTAGTGTTTTAACCGAAACTAGTTGAAAAATGCATATGTGTTAAAATTAAATGCATATGTGTATTAAAGTGGTTTAAAACAAAATATATCACCATTTTAATTATAATGTCAAGCCACAACGTGTTTGCTTCCTTTGAAAATTGTTATTGTAAATTCAATGTTTTGTATTAATTTGAAATATTATCGGATTTCTGATTATACAACTGTTTGTTAAGACGTAAACTTATTTGCAATTTTACACCAATAGAGAAGTTGAGTGAAAAATATTATGACTTTAAAAAAATATGTGCATGTAGATCGAAAAACACAGATTCTGAATATATATGTATATTTCCATATTATTATTCCCAGAATTAATAAACCCTTCTTGAAAATTAGTTAAAACGCCATAAAATAGAAACGCTTCATATTAGTCGAACGTCAAATGTACCGTCAGAGTACGATGCGATGCCGCGAAGTAAATGGCGGTGAACCATTTTTTACGTAAAATTTCATTTCTTGGAATGATTGTAAATTGCAGTAATGCTTGTATTTTTACACATTAGTACGATGCAATAGCGAGACGTATTATCTCCTGACATTTTATAAGGTTTTGTTAAATTAAAAGCGGTAAAATTGAAGAAAAAACACAAAACAACAAATATGCAACTGACAGCTGGATAACGACAATGTGCGATGTCAAATATAAGTACCGTGTGGTGCCCCTTCTGAACGTACAAAACGCGTCACGCACCCACCCCGCTCCTTACCTCTGAGATATTGCCGTTTTGGCGGCGTGTACAAAATTCAAACTTTGAGAATTAATTTAACTATAAAAACTAACTTAAAAAAAAAAAAAATACCTATATTTAAGTTTGAAGGTGGATATTGATAAAAAAATATAAAAAAAATGGACTCAACTTCCTTATTTAGCATATTAGTAGAATGGCGCCAATTATATCGCCATAATGTTTGTTTGACTATTTCATAGATTACTTTACTCTGAGATTACTTCCCGAATCTGCGATTTGGTATGAAGCAATGCAGAGATAAACCGACAGAAGTGTGTGGTAGGCGTGTCTGTATGCCTAAAAAGTAAGGTAATTTTTTCCACAATTCTGGTCAATCAATTTCGTTTGTTTAAAAAACAGTTATTTACGGTTGTTAGACATTGTACCAATCCCAAAATGAAGAGACCAAATGAGGGGCTTAAAATCAAAGGCAGCAATCTACAAAAACGGTTCTGTAGCATTGACAACTTTTGAATGAATATAAAGAAATAGAGAATTTTGCGAATCAAAATGTTTGTGTACATTAAACTAGGAATAATTTAAAACAATAATCTCTAAATGTATCAACATATTCATGACAAAAAAGGTGTATAAAACGCTGTATCAATTTTTCAAGAAATAATTTAGGATGAAAAGGATTGCTGCCTTTGCTTTTATACCCCGCAAATCAGCTGTCTTTGAACGTAAAATTCTACGAAAAATCTTTGGACCTACACAAAAAATGGATTATACTGGATAAAAATCATGATCTCGAAAATCTTACAGAGCATGAGACCATTGTAAGATCCTGCAGGTCCCAAAGACTGCGATGGGCTGTACATGTAGAAAGAATGCCAGATGGTAGATCACCAACAATCATGACCAAATCGGTGCCCAAGTGAAAGCAAACCGGAGACATACCGAGGAACAAGTGGATATGGATATGTGGAGAGAAGATGTGGAAGACGACTGGAGCAGAATGGGAAGGACTGAGGACCGAAAGCAAATGACGAGGGGCCGCAGCAAGTAAAGAAAATTTGTGGAGTAGGTCAAATCCCACCCTGGGTTTTAGCGCCGTGATGATGAATCAATTTTATTGACCTATCTGGGGCATAAAAAATGAAAGACCTGCAAAATGGAGACCTCAGTTTTCGTTCAAATCGGTGAAGATCACACTTCTAGAGATTCTCTGTTCATGGGTAAGAAGTATATACCTTCTGGGAACCGACACTTGACAAAAATTGAGTTGCCTAAGGTTAGCACCGAGGTAAACATCGTTATCTGTATTTACAATGATGGCATTTCGGATGTCGTTACGTACTCGTAGGAATACATCAATGCGTCACTTCACGTGGAGGTGCTTTATAATGGGACTGGGGATTCCCAACGTTGAGTGGAGAATATTTTCAAATAAAATAATAAAAGACACTGATTTAATATTATACAGTTTGAAGCAAAATAACAGCCGACTTTATTGACACCACATAAATTATATTAAAAAAGCACTTGAGAAAAGCAAGTTTGACGGCCTCCGTGGTCGAGTGGTAAGACGCTCGACTATGAATCCAGAGCGTACGCATATGATTTTTATTCAATCAATAAGTGAACATATTTCATTCAAATAAAATGATAAAGAGTATATTTGCGGCACGTTCCAAAATGGTAGATACTCTATGTATCGCCCTGGTGAAAGACCATCATTCAGAATCGAAACGTTGCTGTAAATGGCTTTAGCCGTGTTTGGTGACCTGATCTGAATAGCCGGGTACTTTCCAACCTTACTCTTCCCCATCTCCTTCACCTCCCCAATACCTTCAGCCTCACAACATACCATAGTCTCACTGGTTCTAGACGGTTGGGAGCAGTTGGGACGCTAGTGCGGTATTCAATATTTAAAAAAAAAAATTAAAAGTCTCCATAGTATGATTTTTGGAAATAACATCTAACTCAAGCATTGTTCAAGCCGAGTCCCGAAGTCCGACATCACATTAAGCAGCCTATCCCTTCGAATTTGAGTCCCTTTATCTGAAATCCGTTGTTCAAGGGCTTCGATTGTTCTCGTTGGGAAACCGCCGACAACTACATCAGCGACCTCTCCATTCCGCGAAAGTGGCCGTGTGATACGCCACGTTTTCAGCGGAGATCGTTGGCCCCACTTGTTCGATGATGCTCTTCGAAATGCTGTGACCGTGACCGTAAACGTACGCATACATTTTAGATTTTTTTTTCTCCAACGATGTAACAAGGAGTCAATTTTTCAACAAGACGGAGCTACCAACCACACAGCGAGGAGTGAACATAAATATTGACTTTCCAAATATCAGCGCTTTTCAATATATAATAATATGAAATTAAAAAACCAAACTATTCATGGAGGGTAATCGAACCTGCGATTTCCTGGCTCGACGGCGTGGATTTTCAATCCGCGCCTCTCGTTTAATACTCGGTACCTATCTTCTATTCGAACGAAAAATGCACACTGGGTGTTAAAAATAGATAAAATTATGCATAAATAAGAAGTACAAATGAGAGAGAACTTGACATAAATTTAGTAAAATTAAATAATAAGACAGCGCTATCCCAATTTAAAATGTTGTCGCATTCTTTCAGCAAAAATAACCATTTTTAAGAATATTTTTACAATTTGACGGCCTCCATGGTCGAGTGGTAAGACGCTCGACTACGAATCAAAAGGTCGCGGGTTCAAAACCGGCGTGCGCCAATAACTTTTATTTAATCAATATGTGTCATAACATATTTATTTCATGTTAAAATAATAAAAAAAGTATATTTGCGGCACGTTCCAGAGTGGTAGACATTCTAAGTATCGCCCTGGTGAAAGACCACCATTCAGAATCGAAACGTTGCTTGAAATGGCTTTAGCCATGTTTGGTGACCAGATCTGAATAGCCAGGTACTTCCCAACCTTTCTCTTCCCTATCTCCTTCCCCCCTCACTACCTTTAGCCTCACAACATACCCTATTTGGGGATGCCATTGTCTCACTGGCTCTAGACGGTTGGGAGCAGTTGAAACTCTTGTGCGGTATTCATATAAAAAAAATATATTAAAAAACATGAATTTAAAATGCATTTAAAAAATATGTTTTTTTTAATACTGACATAGTTAATAAATAAGGATATAGAAACATCTAGCTACATCTAGGTTAAAGTAGTTACTTGCTGATAATTTTAGAATTTATATAGATATATAATTTATAAAACACGTCTTTTCACGTTTTTTTTGTTAAAAAATAAATATTTTTAAACTAATTGAGATTACTCTAAGCGTAATTATTATAATTCATAAGATAGAATTAAAAAAAAAAAACAAGTGTACTTTCATTCAGAAAACGCTTAGGTTGGCGCGTTTCAAAGCTTCGTCAGATTTGACATCGTCACATTTCAATGATTAGCGCCATTTTGTTTTTTTTTTAAACTTTTGACCGGTCCCCGTTAAACGCCGATTGTCCGCCCGTTTCAACTTTTGAACAAATCGTGTTCAGCTGGAAAGCATAACAGCTATGTTGTTATGCTTGTCAGCCGACCACAATGTGTTCAAAAGCTGAAACGAACCGACAATCGGCGTTTAACGGGGACCGATCAAATTTAAAAAAAAAAAAACAAAATGGCACTAATCATTGAAATGTGACGATGTCAAATGTGATGAAAATTTGAAACACACCAACCTTAGTGTTTTTATGTTAGAGAGCGTTAGCGTAAACGTGAGAAAACAGCTTCTAATTTTCGACCCAAAGGCTCGCATTTTGTCCACAAAGTGGTATTTTATTTAATAAATGTTACTTTTGGAAGATTTTTTCATGTATTCGTCTTAAGCTTTTCATTCTTAATCGAATTCTAAAGGTTCACTTCATTCGATTCGATTAAGGCTCTATAGCCTGAGAAGACGGCTTCTAATTTCTGGACTTCAAGGCTTGCATTTTGTCCGGAAAGTGGCATTTTTCAATGTTTGCGTTAAATGAACGTCGTCTTTAGATGTTTTTTTCAGGATTTAAATTATGGAAACTTACTTTTCTTAAACGCTTTTTTATATACTTTGATGTGGTAAAAATAAATTAGGGAATTCCTGAATTCTTTTATTTTAACATTTCCAAACCGCTCGTAGTTTTGCCCCAACCTGTATACTAACAGTCACGAGCTTCATGGTTTAGTTTCCACGTAGGAACCTTATACAATTTCTAAAAATCAGTCAAACTTTGTTATAACAGGAGAAAAATAGGACAAACTCATTTTAACCGTTACCTACACAATTACTATTTGATGATAATTATTCAGAGTGATAGATACTCTCAGTTTCGCTCTGGAGATGGTTCATCATTTAGAATCGAAACGTCACGATTCGCTTGCAATGGCTTAAGCCGTGTTTAATTATCAGATCTGAATAGTCAGGTTGGGAAGTCCCAACCATCCTCTTCACCTCTCCAATTCTTTCAGATGCACAAAATTTCCCGAAATTTTACTGTCCCTCTTTCGGGTAGTTACGTTAGACTTTTGAAAAAAAATTCTTTATATCAAAATAAGAAATATTTTGGAGAAAAATATTTAAAGAAGGATGTAGACTTTTGTATATCCCAAGAATAGAAAAAGAGTAGTAAATTAGATTCATTAATATAAAATAACATGTTATGTTTATGTCTTTATCATTCATGTCGATTACAGCATCTATATTATTCTTTACTGTAGGAAGACAAGAACTATTTTGGTAAATAAATTGACTTGCATCTGCTGAAATATGGGGTAAACCCAGGTTACGTAATTAACTGTGTCGTAATCTGATGCAATCATAAACAATACATCGTGCTTATAAGTTTTTATTTTATTTGAACTCGTACCTTGGCAATAAATTATTAATATTTCTAGTGTAGTATTTCAGATGGGATTCTCAAATGACAACATCTTTATCGAATGGCTTTGTGAAATTATATTCGATATAAAAAAAGGAAGCTCCAATATCCTGGTCACATTTGAGAAGCAATAAATACAAGATTCACTGACAGCTATTTGTTACTCCAGGGGAAGATTGGTGGAAGGCCTAGTACCGGAAAACGCCGCAATTCATGGCTTCGGAACCTACGTGACTTTAGTACTACGCTGAGTTGTTCTGGGCTGCAGTCATGATAGCCATCTTCCGATAAGAGAGGGTACCAGAAGTAGAAGAATCAATCTAACCCCAAGAAGCCACTCTATGGAAACTAGCATGTTTTTTAAAATTAATTATAGCTTTTTATAAGCCCCAACCTTTTGGGTCGTTACAGCAGTGATTTCGTTAAAAGCGTGTTTGCTGTAACCAAGTTAGACTGTATTTATTTTGCTATTTAAGCTATTTGATACTGTACAAGAGTCCCACTGCCCTAAAACAGAAGCACTATGACATTTTCAACCAGGGGAATCTTGTGACGCCGAAGGATGTGAGGAAGGGAAGGGGAGATGGGAATGTTTAAGGTTGTAAAGTTTTAATCTAGGTACCGACTGATATGACATGACAGCCATGTAAATACGATAGCTCATAAGCGCGATCCTTAGGTAATCGTGTTTGATTAGGGTACTATTATTTTAAGACATAATATTTGCTCTTTATTCATCGATAAGGCTGTAGATATGAGGTAATCATATTAACGATTTCATAACCTTCATATTACAGCAAGTTAAACGTGACATTAAAAACAACCATAAACGTGAAGCGTTTTGTCGAATCATCTCGTGTTTAATTGTCTGAATGAATCAATCAAATCATAAATATATCGACTGCTGCCACGTACGCCATACATAAGGTGCCCGAGGGTAAAGTGCAGTAATTTAACAAGTGATTCTATATGATAGTACAAATAAAACAGATATACGAGTATGGATTTTTGGAAATTCCTTTGTTTTTTTTAAGACAAAAAGTTATACCTACAAAAGTCTGTGTGAAAGGTTGAACTTACTCGATAAATACTCTGGGAGTGAAGAGCGACAACGTCGCACATCTATGTCTGATCTCTATGTATATGTACATATGTTTTTCCTTGCGTCGCTGGAAAGACGAAAGGGCTAAAGCGACACTTAGGTAAAAATGAGTTAAACATGCAGCTTTTTTTTCTGCGTCGAATGCTCCGACTCTCCTTTGATTCTGAAGACTTTTGTAACCCTTCAGCCATCTAAAATATATTTACCGTTTGGGAGAAGGCTTGACTCAAGCGACACAAGTTTGAGACTTTTTAAAGTTTTCGTCGCTTCAAGTAACTCAGTGAGAGCATTGAATTACCTGAATTTTTTTTTTTTTTAAAAAACAAGGTAATAAATAAATTGGATTTTATGTCCCTGATAATTTCACGCGAGGCCGCCAACACAGGCTTCTGTTTCTTCCCAGGTGCAGAACTAACATACCAATAGTGATGCCCCTGGGAAGACTAACTAGGTTAATTAACTGCCTTGCAGGAAATTTGGACATTTTTCACACGAGCTACAACAAGTTTAAGCAAGAACTAGCTATTAAGTTCTAACCATATTATGTACTTCTTGAAAAATTGTATTTTATTATAAAAAAAACTTTATAGTGCTCTGGTGAAAACTTCTCAAAATGGCGCTTCAGCCCTTTTGCCTTTCCGGTGACGATATATATAATAAATTTGAATTTTTTAGATTTTTTGATGTTCTAAGAAAGATTAAAACATGTATTAGAATAAGATATAAAGCATTTTTTATAAACGAAAACAGTAAAAGAATAATAATATTAGAATGGTGATCAGACCTGTTCCTAAGGTATATACAGTTCCTGACACCTTGTATAAGAAATAATATTTATGGTAAATAATTACTTTTTGATTGATTGGCGTTATTTATGATTTATGGCAACAATTTTATCAGTTCTCGCAATCGCGATCCTCAAATAATTGTCTTCGACTGTCACGATGTCTTAAAATTGATTTTATTCTAAGCCATACTTTTTCAGTAGACCTAGTTGTAATAATAATTTTTAGGTGAAATATTTTCTTATATGTTGCGCAATTAGAGTTGACCCGAACAACACTAACATAGGATTGTGTGTATTGGTGCATATATATATACAATTCCGACAGTGATGTCTTTGCCAAACGTCACTGAGAAACAGCCTTTTGTTTTGCTAACAACTACTTATTGTTATTAGCGAAAAAGGGAAAACACGTCTAAAATATCATCGAATTTGAAAATTGGTAAAGTTTTTACAGTTATTCGAATTATTACAGTGTACTCTTTTTATTATACATTTAAATATTTGTTAAATATTTAATTAATTAAATGTACGTTTATTTTTTTTTACTTTATACTAACAGTAGGTATAATATAAATACAATTAATATACAACGTCTAGTTTCTAGTTAATTATAATAACCTCCCTAATTCCTAAAATATATATAATAACCTCGAAAATTCTCTCGTATTAAATATATATACTACGAAAATTTTACTTTTTGATTTGTTATTTGACTTCAGAGAAGAAAAAAATATTGAAATTAAAAAAAATAAAAATAAAGAAAGACAAAAATTTCCTGGTTACGAATAACCTGACAATATATTTGAAAAACTCCTACCGCCATCATAAGAAGCGGAAGATGTTGCTTGTGCAATGATGGAGGATCTAGCCAGCAGAGGAATTGAACGCACGACGCCCGGGTGGGAATCCGACGCGTTTGTCCACTCAGCTACCGAGCGGCTCTCCTAAAAATCGGGTGTAGATGGGTAGACTACTTGTTTAATTTACGACTTTATGAGTTGATAAGTTTTTATTGGAGTCGCTAATCCGACCGAGCGTTTGCGAGTAATGACAGATAGGTGACAGAAAAGTAAGACCAACAACAACACAGATTGTGTACTGTACAACCACAATAAGCAATCTAATTCAACAATCAAACAAGCAGTCTTGTCAACCATTTAAAATTATTCAAGCCTTCGCGGTTTCGTAGTTAATGTTAAATTAATTTTTGACGGTTTTGAGAACGTATTTTTTGCAATATTTTGACGGCCCTCGTGGCCGAGTGGTAAGACGCTCGACTACTAATCCAGAGGTCGCGGGTTCAAACCCGCCATGTGCAGTTAAATTGTATTTAACTAACATGTGTTATAACACATTTAATTAATATAAATATAATATATAGTATATTTGCGGCACATTGGTAGAATTGAAATCGGCAGAAATGGCTTTATCCGTGTTTGGTGACTAGATCTGAATGGCTAAATACTTGTCAAACTTCTTCTTTCCCTTCTCCTTCCCCTCCCCACTACTGAATTAGAACGTGCTCACAAAGGAAATTAGGTTATGGAAAATTTATTTTTTATTTGAAAAAAGAAACATGAACTATTCACCAATATATCTTAAGCAATGCGCAGCTGTAATATCTGGTCCACTTACTAAATTATTTAATTATTTACTTTTTTCTGGACATTTTCCAACCCGCTGGAAATCTAGTTATATTACCCCAATTTTTAAAAAAGGTGACGCCACAGATATAAAAAACTATCGTCCTATATGTATACAATCAGTTAGCGTTGTGACAGTTTTGAAAGAACTGTTTCAAAGAAGTACTTCTTTTGACAGCAGTCCCAACTTCATTCATTTTTCATTGAACAAATACTTCAATTGAAGTTGGTTAAGTTGGTACTTCCGATTGAACAATCTATGGCATCTACTTCGAACTTCAATTTTTCATTCGTTCGAAAGACTGAAATATTGCATCATCCACAGTTCAATTGTTCATTCCCTTCTTCCTTCGATTTTAGTTCGAAGAATGAATGAAGCAATGAAGTATCTTTTTAGTTATCCGTTCCCTCGCATGTACCCGTGACAGTTTCTTATGATTTCTGTGCTTGTTTTGTCTATAGGACTATATAATCTCTACCTAAAATTATGGATGGCCGTTCAGCGAGAAAGTGAAATATGGGCTTATTTTAAGGAAGTTGGGGTTTACCAGGCCAAATGCAACTTTTGTTCTAAAGTTATATCCATAAAGGGAGGCAATGCCTGTAATATGAATCGTCATTTGCGCAATATTCACCCTATTGCTAAGCAAACTGTCAAACTGTGTACAGTAAGAAATATTCAAATTGTACTTCAAGCCCTGAAAAACGTTCACATCGCTCTTACAGAAACTGAAAATTTCGCAATTACTACATTTGCTTTTTGCAAATTCTCTGTAAGGCTATGCATACTTATTGTACATCATTCCTTTTAAGGCATGATACCGCCAGCAACTCAAACATATGGGCAGCTGTCATCGAGAAACAATAGACAAGAAACTAGTAATAGACAATTCATTAATACACACATAGAAGAAAGAAAGAAGTAGTTTTTCTACACGGTATAATTTTTGTTATACAACAATGGAGGAGTGGGTTATGTGGTTGGGAGAGCTGTCCCGAATAAAACTATTAAGAAAAAAACGTGACTATTATTTGGTACATTTATCACTAGCAACCCCCTCCCGAAGAGAAATGCTGTGATTAATATGTTACTTCAATTGAAGGGTTCATCGTGAAAGGTTCATTTTGAAGAAGTATCAATTCGTGAAGCATTCACAAATCTGTGAAGCTTTTCCCATCGCTACAATCAGTACTCCCAAAAATTTTTATCATAACTATATTACAGAATCTTTAACTGATAAAAAACAAGTTGATAGTGTCTATACAGATTTCTCAAAAGCGTTCGATAAAGTGTCCCATAAAATTTTAATAAGAAAACTATTTGCACTAGGAATTAGAGACAACCTGTTAAAATGGTTCTCGAGCTACTTGTCTAACAGAACACTGTTTGTCAAAATGAAATTCGTCAAATCAAATGTATTTTCCGCAACAAGTGGTCTACCGCAAGGAAGTCATCTTGGCCCGATTCTCTTTCTCATGTTTATAAATGACATCATAAATTGTTTCGACGATGTAGAAGTTCTGCTTTTTGCCGACGATATAAAATTATTCAAAGAAATATCTAATATTAGCGATTGCCTAACTCTACAGTCAAACATCGATAAACTACACAATTGGTGCATAGTTAACAACTTATTCCTTAACGTAGATAAATGTAAAACATTAACATTTTGTCGAATCAAGACCCCGTTATCATTTAACTACTCTATCAACAACAATATCTTGGAAAAAGTCACTGAAATTAGAGATCTCGGAGTCATGTTTGACACAAAATTAAATTTTATTAATCACTATCAACAAATCGCTAGTAAAGGTATGAAGATGTTGGGATTTATTCTTAGAACTATCAAAGACTTCGACTCGTTAAAAGTCATAAAAATAGTCTACCTGTCGTTAGTACGTAGTCTATTAGAATACAATTCTATAGTGTGGTCCCCATACTATCTAATCCACATAAACAATATTGAACGTGTATAGCGCAAATTTTTACGTTTCATAAACTTCAAACTACACATTCCAATTCAAGACATAAATTACACATTCCTTTTAAACACACTCAAAATCCACACCCTAGAAAACAGAAGGAAAATAGCCGACTTAACTTTTCTGTTCAAAATAATTCACTCCGAATTCGACTGTTGTGAACTCCTGCACCTTATCAACTTCAGAGTACCTCAGCGAGCAACTCGGCAAAATATACTTTTCTGCAACAATAATGTCACTACCAACTACCACACACATGCACCCATTTCTCGCCTACATACACTCGGGAATGAATACACCTCAAATATTGATATCTTTTATATGAATTTTCCAAAATTTAAAAGACTTTTAAACGAAATATTCACTTATCGTTAATGTATTGGAACTATTATTAATTATTATTTTTGTATTTTTATGTTTTTTGCTTTTCATTTCTCAAAACGTTTTACTGTATTATTTCATGTATATCATTTTTAAACTGTACTCATGCACTTACTTATGTTATATTACTATGTAAAAGCCCATCAGGGCGTTCATAATAAATAAATAAAATAAAATAAAATAAATAAATAATGTCACGCAGTATGCACATTATTACACACACCTTCACACCCTTTGGTATTAGTGTAGTTATGATGCCGGATTACCGTGATTACACTTCAATACTTTTTGTTCGTTAGTAATTGAAATGGCTTTAGCCGTGTTTAGTGCCCAGATCTGAATAGCCAGGTACTTCCCAACCTTCCTTTTCCCCACCTCCTTCCCACTCCCTTCAGCCTCACGAGATACCTCAATTGGGTGTGTCATAGTCTCACTGGCTCTAGACCACGGGTGGCCAACCCGCGGCCCGCTGGATGTCAACTTGTGGCCCGCGGAGCATAAGCGCACATTTTTGAAATTTTATTGTCCATAAAACCACCAAAAGAACATTCTATCGTGCGTAGTTCGTATCATATCCCATATATAGAAGTATCTCAGTACATTGATTCAACCATCGTGTCAATTTTTTCTATGGTATATTCGTGTTAACAAACAATCACAACGTTAAGACGATTTTAAAAAGTGGGCACGCCAAACTTGCATGGATAGCCGTGAGCGTGAATGAATATTTGGACAAGGAGAAATATCCTACATTTTACAAACACGCTCTATCGATGATTTCGCTATTTGGAAACACTTACACGTGTGAACAGTTTTTTAGTCGAATGAAGCATATTAAATCTGAAATGAGAACACGAATCACAGATGAGCATTTGGAAAACTGTTTGCGTCTAGCAACAACATTAATCGTTATCAACATTGATGAACATAGTTCTAACAAACAAAATCAGACGTCTCACTAAAATAAATTATATTTTGTTTATTTTTTATAATTATTTTTTGTATTGCCTAACTCTAATCTAATATATATGTATGATTCTCATTTTGTTATATCTTCTTTAAAAAACAATATATTTCTTGTTTGCTTTGAAAAATAAAATAAATTTTGTTGTACGGCCCGGTAGGAGATCTCATTTCTAAAATCTGGCCCGGCTGCTGAAAAGGTTGGCCACCCATGCTCTAGACGGTTGGGAACGGTCGAGACTCTTGTGCGGTATTCACTGTATAAATAAAAATAAATTAACAAAATGCAGGATTTTTTGTGATAGAAATACAAACAAAGAAAAAGTTACGTGGAAGGAAGGAGTTTTTGAGTCGACACAGACGTTCACCTAATTTTAATAAATTTGATTTTTAAATGAATATGGATGAACTGAGGTAAGTGTGTAGATGGCATTTTTAAAAAAATATTATACTTGTAGTTACTACCCCGCTTTGTCCTATTTTAACTCTATTTTTTCGAATTGTTACAAAATATTAAAAAAATGGCAGGAAACAATTACGTCTTGCCAATTTTTTATTCACTATTTAAATGCCCCATAGCTCATGATGACAAAAGCGTTGCGAGATAAAAAAAAAAAGTAGCATTGACATAAGAATCTGCACAATTTTCTTGACTCTTGATTTTCTTGTTTATAAATATACGAGTATATAGTTAAGATGGACTGTTTTATTTTTGGAAATTGTGCCATACTAAAATATTGCTGTATACCACAACAAAGAAAGCATTTTATGAAACTAGTTACTCTTTTCGACAGTTTCATTATAACATATGTGTAAGATGGAAATGATAAAAAATCTTTAAAAAAACATTTTTTTGAACTTTTTATATATTAATGTATGCAAACGTGTAAATATATTTTTGTCTGGATAGTGCGACTGTCATACAAACACACTAGACCCTACCGTCCTAGTAGCAGGGTAACCTTAAGTTCAAAGGTCAAAGAAACCTGGGAAGGTCTTCATCATTCAGTGGGTCGTGTATGGCTGAAAAAAATAGGTTATTAATTACACATCCTTTATGTTATTAGGTTCTTCGGATTTCCCCGTCCCCCAGCGAGGATTGAAAAAAGTGATACGTAAACGCTTTTATATTCCGTTTCGTGATGCATATTAAAATATTATTCCAAGTGAATTGACCACGGTCAGAGAGAGGTCGTTGGACGGCGAAAAGAATACAATGCAATGTCAAAAGTAAGACACTTATGAAAATCAAAACGAAAGATGGTTGAATTTTTGAAATTTACCAAATTTCGCCACAGGATTCTTATCCTTCAGCGAATCTGTCTTCTGATTTAAATTCTAATATATGATTATAGTCTTCTGATTATAATAAAGTTTGTATTCCAGAAGGTTTGCAGGAGTAGTGCAATGCGATACATTCCATAATTGATAATAATACATAAAATAAAGTTGTAATACATAAATACACATCAATAAAGAGAAAAAAAAAACAACATAAATTCGTTGGAATTTTTTTTTTTTTTTTAATTGTCAATGGAGGATATTAGGTCTCATGTTTACAGAAAACCATCAAGAGGGAGTCCATTCAGGCAGCATTAAGATTGATGGGGCCAATATCTTGCTTTATATACTAACGGACTATTGTCCAGTTACAAAAAAAAATACATAACACGAAATGGGAAAAAAAGAGCACCAGAGAAAGAACGGCACATACTCGTACATGATATTTTTATGAAGCAATGACAAAAAATGGTCAAAAACATACATAAGAAAGAACACTCAAACGAACAGTCAAAGCCACGACCAAGTCAAGATTTTGGTAGAGTCGTAAAGAGTGTCAAAAATCATTTAGACTTATTTATTCGACGACCTGCTACGAATTCAGAGGAAACAAACGTAAAAAATATATATATGTAGAACTTATATCTGTTAAACTTTGACATGAAACACTCACTTTGTGGAAAGACATAATTAAATTTTAAATAAAAATAACTTAGTTTTAACACCACTTTATTGGATACATAAACCAACCGGTTTCGGCTCCACTTGAACCTTCTTCAGGGCTGAACAAATATGTATTTGAACCAATACATATTTGTTCAGCCCTGAAGAAGTTTCAGGTAGAGCCGAAACCGGTTGGTTTATGTATCCAATAAAGTGGTGTTAAAACTAAGTTACTTTTATTTAAAATTTCATTATATCTGTTATTTCGCTTTTTATTAATATAAAATAACAAATGGTATATTTGTTCAATTATGCACGTTCCAAAGTGGTAGATAGACTCAGTATCGCCCTGGTGAAAGACCACCATTCTGAAACGAAACGTTGCTTGAAATGGTTTTAGACATGTTTGGTGACCAGATCTGAATAGCCAGGTAGTTCCCAACCTCCCTCTTCCCCTCGCTACTCTCATCAGACTCCCAACATACTCCATTACATATACATTAGGGATGCCACCGTCCAACTGCCCTGAGCAGTTGATTTTATAAAAAAAATATTTAAGGGGCCGTTAGGTATACCTTTTTAACGCTAAGGACAGTCGCTGCAGTGAAAGTATATAGTTTTGTAAAGCCATATATTTTATTGTGTTGAATATTGCCAATGCATTCTTATTATAATGTAAAAATAAGTATGTACTCAAATTAAAATATTTTGTACTTTGGTCACACACAAAAAATCAAGAGAGTTGTTGGAAAATGTGATGGAGGAAGACGCCACACCTGGTGGCTTTAAAACTTACGTGACTAATTTCTACAACGCCGATTTTGCGAAAGAATATCACCGCAGGGGCGCATTGTGATAGTTTTATCCTCAGAGCAATAATATACAAGGGAGAGCGCTGTAGAGAGAGCTGTAGTCAGTTTTTACGAGGTTTGCCGGATTCGGCTAGACTTGGGCGTGGCTAGGACTAGGGCAAGGGTATTAATTCAGCACATGTCAACATAATGTTTTTGTTTATTATATAACCACTTTTTCACAGTATTGTTAAAAAAAATATATAACATGTAACCTAATAAATCGTTGAGTTATGTCAATTTATTTCGCGTATCATAACGTGTGGGCGGAGTCAACGGAGACGCGCGACACGAAGAACATTCAAACAATACTTTAAAGCTGTGTTATAATTCAGGAAAATGTGTTGTCTCTTTCTTTCTCATGGTGTATGACGTGAAAACCCGGAGAAAGTGATTTATCCTAAATCTGTATAGGTTGGGTAAAATGAATTAGCTCTCTCTCCATATATTGTTACTTCATGGTTTTATCTATGAGGAATGAAAAACATTATAAATTATCAGTCTTCCCAGAGGGTAGGTCCCATCTCTTTGCCCTCTACACACTCTTCAATCTTACAATATACCCCATTTGGGTCTGCCGTATTCCTACTGGCTCGGGGCAGTTGGGAGTCTTAGGCCAGGCGCGCACGGGGGACTTTTGTCACGGCAACAGTTTCGTCACCATCTCCAAATCTATTGGAGTGTATGGAGGTCCGCGCACGCATCGACGTGACATTAGAGTGACTTTTTAGTTCCACTGGCCGGCCACTTTTGAGTGACGTAACTGTCACCGTGTCTGTAGAGAGTACTTTTGTATGGGCGCTCGCACACGGGTGACGAAATGTCATTCGGTGGCTCATCCGCCTGTTCGAAATCCGTTGCCGGAATGAAAGGGTGACGGGTGACAGTCACTCACCGCGTGCGTACTAGATTGGAAGACAGTGAAAGTGACGAAACTGTCGCCGTGACAAAAGTCACCCGTGCGCGCTGGCCTGATAATTTCAATACGTTTAATGCAAACGGTAAATCTAGCAGTCAGATACGAGTTCTGAGGGTAATAAAAACCTTATAAGAATAATATATGGCTAATTTAAACAGCGTCATTTTTGTGAAATATCACCTCAAGAGCACTTGAAATCTTAGGTAGAGAAAACAATTCCTAAACTAAGTAGAAAGCAGCTAACTTTCTTTAACGTCCTACAATTTTTTTATTGTGTAATTATAGTAAGTATTATTGTAATTATAATTATAGTAAGTAGACTCTGAATATTTGACTGAACATTATACACAAAAACATCGCTTTTAAAGAAATATCATCACTGTTAACCACTTGTTTTTGGCAGGTTTCCCCTCTGAAAATATCTTTTTCTCATTCTCCAATGGAATTTTGATTCATTAAAATGATATTAGTTAAAAAAATACATTATTGTAAAAAAAAAAAAAAAATATATTAGCTTGATATTCTTATTACTTTGTTTCTATTTTCTAATCTAACAATTATGTCAGTATGCAAAAATAATATTCACGCTCCTTTAAATAGTTTCGAATTTTTGTGCATTCTCATTGTTAAAAAAACCTTTAAAAAATGCGACATTATTTAAGTAAATTTACTCTCAGTTGCATTGCTTGTTTCTGCATAATTTTGTATCTTTTAAACGCCCATTGTGATTTTTTAGTTCAAACAGAAGATAGGTACCAACTCGTATCAAGTATTATTTTTATTTAATTTTATATCATATAAAAGGGGGCATAAAAAGTACTGTAAGTACCTACAATCAGCGCCTAGAGCGGACTGCTCCAATTGCTCCGAAAAACTCGTTTCCTGTATTTTTGCAGTACTTTGTGACTGCCTAATACGAAGATTTTGAATTGGCACCTACTTTCAAAAATTATTTTGCAGAAATTTGGGTATTATGGGTTTAAAGCATATGCTAATCAAAACCCATACCAACGTGTTTGTAAAAGCTAAATTCAATATTGACACTGAAATTAAGTAGAATACGAATTGACCAGAAGGAAGTCCTTGACGTTGCTATCGTAAAAATTATCACTTTAATAAATTAGTGCTTTTGGTGATACTGTGAATTTCGCTAAAACTGCGATAATCAGAAAATCATTACAACACCACACTATCGCGTGATAGTCGAAAATAGCAACAGAAAAAATCACGTATTATCAAACTTTTTGTGGGGTTGTAGGGCTAGGTATCTAAGTTGGAATAATCTTCAGGTCAACGCCCCAAACTAAAATACATCCGTACTAAATTATTGATCGTAGAATAAAAATATTCTTATAATACGAAGACGGTAAATACACGCATGTTCTTATATGGGTGCTTGCAGAAGATGGAGTGTTTGGTGTTCATGTTTATAGAAATGCGAAACAGATCGATCTTATATGTAGATTCTCATTTCTTATGGACAGATTGCAATCTTTGTAAAATATACGGCAGGTGTAAAGGCCGTGCTTATTATACTGGTATTTCAATGGAAGGTTTTTCGAAGAACTAGGGTTAATTACCATGTTGGGTCCGGTGCACAGTTGGATTATACTCCAAGCAACATGCCAGCTTTTGTGATTCCTACCTCAAATAACGTGGGTCGCTTCAAGCCAAGGTTATCTCGGTCCTCTAATTTAAAGGACCCTCAGCAAAGCATCCCTAAATATCACGCGAGAAAGTGTTTCCCCATGACCTCTTGTATGAATCATAAAAAACAGATTAGATAAAACATTATTACTCTGAATTACTTTTCGTAGAAGGCAACTCTATTAATCTACTTTATTTTCAGTGCAAAGTTGATTGCTCTTTTAGTTATCAGTTATTATATTCCATTTGAATTGATCCTAATCTAACTTTCCACATAATTTATATTATGTATTTTTTTAATGCCAATACCACTACCAATCGCAACCGTAGCCAGTTGGACTATTGTACCCTTCAATCGGGGAATGTTGTGAAGTGGAAAGAAATGGAAGATGGTAGCAGAAAAGGGAAGAGGGAGGTTATAAGTACCTAGTTGTCTGATTTTTCTTCGTTTTATTTCTAAGCTTTGATGTCTCACAAGGTTTTTAAATTTAACCGATAATGTTAAATTTATTGTACATTTACCAATGTGGAAAATGTATATCATTTTAATTATTTTCATGTGTGCTACTCCGGATTTTGAACCTAAAAACCCTAAACCCATCCTAACCTAACCTAACCCAAACTCTAGACACCAAATATCTTCTACGAAATGCGTCAATAAAAGATAATACTTCACCTACACGTGAATTTTTTATTTTTTTCAAATAAAGACAAACATTCCCTGGTTACGAATAACCTGACAATATTTGAAATCCTCCTACTACCATCATAATAAGCTGAACATGTTGCTAGTGCAATGATGGAGGACTTAGCTAGCAGAGGAATTGAACCCACGACGCCCGGGTGGGAATCCGACGCGTTTGTCTACTCAGATACCGACCGGCATTGAAATAAATTATTGATTATTTGTCAATAAATTATTAATAAATAAAGATTATTATAAGATCACCCAGAAAAAGGCGATTTTAAAGTTGGCTACCATAATTGATAAAACAATCGATTAACTGTTTTATTAGCTTTCTTCTTCTCTAAATCATAAATCAAGGCTATCTTGCCAAAAACCTACACAATGGATAATCATTCTTCTAAAATGACATACTGTTGGCATGTTAAGACAAGCTGTCATTGATTTGAAATAATACTTTACAGCTGAAAATTATAGTTTAATTGATTGGCTCTTACAACGCAAAATACGTACAATTTGATTAATTAAAAAAAGATTATCATCTACTTGTCCTATAAAGGGATTATATGTTGATGATATGCTTTTGGCGTTAATGCCAATTTATTGTTAAATTTGCGACTTATCGTATTTCAGGGGCGAGCCTGGAAAATTTATTGAAGGTTTGCGTCATATTTTTTTCATTTAATTAAGAGGACAAGTTTTTTTTTCGTAAATAAGAACTGAAAATACTGGTCTAAAATGCATCGATGTAAATTCCAAGTCCTGAGGTGTTAAATGAACTAAATGGGAACTTAGTGAAGAGAAACTTGTCAGAACGGGTTGCTAGAACGTATTAAAACCTGCGTATCTTAACTATGAAGCAGAAAATTTGTTTTTGATATCTGAAACAGCAAAAAAAAAAACAGTTTCATAAAGTTAAAAAAAATAAGATATAACGAAAAAAGAGTGTTGAAATATCAGCCGAATCCGGATAATAAAGCTATATTTTAACAATAAATACGTAAATAATGAAAAAGTACGAAAACGTATTTAAGCAAATTTTCAAAAAAACTTTTCAAACTTTTTTTTTTTTTAATTTACAGTGATTTCAATGATACCAAAAACGGATACAAGAAGTACAACATATCTTGCAATGAGAGTTTGAGTGGCTTTTTATTGAAGTTTTGATTATTTACCTTGAGAAATTCAAGATAGCAGGGAGGTTACAACCCTTAATTCCTCTGCACCACAACCCCCTGGTAGAGCCGGTCCTGTGCAATTGGAGCATTCCGCTCTAGGTGGCGAATTGTTAAGGCGCTGATAGTACGTAATTACAATGCTTTTTTACGCGCCCAGCGCCTTATACAATAATATAAAATATATGATTCTTTTACAGTGAATACCGCACAAGAGTCCCAACTGCTCCCAACCGTCTAAAGCCAGTGAGACTATGGCATCCCCAATTGGGGTATGTTGTGAGGCTGAATGTGGTGGGGAGGGGAACGAGATGGGGAAGAGGAAGGTTGGGCTAGGTTAGGTTAGGTTATTTTGGCTCTTTTTAATACTGTGTGTTAAAAAAAGAGCCAAAATTATGCAGAAACAAGCAGTGCCAATGAGAAAGAAATTTCAGCAAATTTGGTTGAATGAAATAATGAGACAGTGCACATTAAAAAGGCTGTCGCATTTTTTCAGCAATGCCAGAATATTCAAAGATATTTTTTCTCAATGTGAATGGACACGAATTTGAAACGTATTAAAAGCAGCGTAAATATTGTTTTTAAATACTGATAAAATTGTTAAGTTAGAATATAGAAACAATCCAATAGGAACATCTGGCCTCTTGCAAATCATTTTTGAATTAATGACGCACGTCGACGTTTTTGAATGGTGTTGTTATTATTTTTTTATATAAAATTCAAATATATGTGTACACCATGTATTTTTAAAACTAATCTCATGTTCCAAATGTAATTATAATAATATGATATTTTAATTTTAATAAAAAAAATTGTAATCTCATTCGGAAAACGCTAATTGTTTTTAATTCAGCCAGCCTGAACCTGAGAAAACGGATTTTAATTTTCGACCCCAAGGCTCGTATTTTGCTCACAAAGTAGTATTTTTTTAGCAATTGTTATTTTTGAAAGACTTTTTCAATTACTCGTCTTTAGTCCATCATTTTTAAGATAATTCCAAAGGTTAACTTCAATCGGTCCCATAGAACCTGAAAAAACGCCAACTAATTTCCGACCCGAAGGTTCGCATTTTGCCCACAAAGTAGTATTTTTTTAACAATTGTTATTTTTGATGGATTTTTTTCAATTAATCGTCCCTGGTCCATTATTCTTAACATAATTACAGAGGTTAACTTCAATCGGTCCCATAGAGCCTGAAAAAACGCCAACTAATTTCCGACCTTTATTTTGCCCGTAAAAGTAGTATTTTTCTAACAATTGTTATATTTGGAAGATTTTTTCAATTAACCGTCTTAAGTTTCATGGAGCCTGAGAAAACGACATCTGATTTCCGATCCCAGGGCTCGCATTTTGCCCGCCAGATAATGATATAAATGTTAAGATAAGATAGTCAAAAAAGACTTGCGTTGCATTTTGAAATTTGTGACGTTTTTATTGTGTGTGTGTGTTTTTTTTGACAATACACGAATCACGATACTCTGCTAATTTAACATGGCAAAACATTTAAAATAATATCTGAGACCTGTCAAAAACAAGTGATGAAATGACTATAAACGTGATGCTTTTTGTATGAGTATATACTCGTAAGACTCATAGATCCACGTGGAAAATACTGAAGATACGTACCAAAGTGACATTATAAATTATTTTATTAGACCTAAAACATTTTTATTAAATGTTTTTATTTAGGTATCGACAAGTGGCGCCAAAAACTTTACCTGCACCAGGCGCCACTGTTTTTTTTTTCCCCACCAGTTAACATTATTATGACAATCTTTTCTTTCAATATTCATGTTTTACCAAAATGTATGTTGTTTGATTTCGCCCCTTTATCACAAGTCTTATTAATTCTTCGATAAAACCCGATTAGCGTTTAATCAATCGGCTAACCAACCACTCCTACCTATCGGGTATCAATACCAAAACAAATACAGGTGGCGGTAAACAATGCAAGGAATTCATAACATCTCAGTTTTTTTGTCAACATTACTTCACCTTTTAGAGTCTTTCTTCGTGCGAACTGAGAAACATTATGTCCATTCTACTCAAAACAATGTTTTCTTTGTAGATTCCTGAGTTGTAAAACTACATACTATTCGTATATGTTCGAGACACCTTATTCTCTCCAAGGAGTAAGCATTTAGTATGGAGCGCAAGAGTTTCATCCATAGTGAATACCGCGTAAGAGTCCTAACTGCTCCCAGCCGTCTAGAACCAGTGAGACTATAGCCTCCCCAATTGGGGTATGTTATGAATATGAAGATAGCGGGGAGTGGAAGGGGATGAGGAAGAAGAAGAAGAAGGTTGGAAAACATCTGGTTATTCAGATTTGGTCATCAAACACGGCTGAGGCCATTTTAAGCAACGTTTCGATTCTGAATGGTGGTCTTTCACCAGGGCGATACTTGAAGTGTCTACCACTCCTACTCGTGATTAAGTGTTAACGAGAACGAATCTACTGCATAAAACGAGGAGTATTTAGTTTTTCATTGATTTATACAACTGTAAAAATACAACAATGTAGAAATTCCTGGTTTTTTTTTGTTATAACATTTTTCCTTACATCCGTCACAAATTTTCTGCAGAAGATGGTTTAGCCACATGTTCATATTCATAATTTCATTCAAATTTATGTACAAATAACCAGTCATTCTCTCTTTTATTAGAGAGCTCATTTCTCTGAAAAATTCTTAGGGAATGAGAACTGGTAGGTATTGTTATAACTACATTAACAGTTTAAACACTCATTTGACATATTTTACATTTAACAATGTACATGTCTTTAGTCATACAGTAAAACCCACTATCGAATCGAATAGAAATAACACTATGTGTCTCAGCAAAGTTCATACAGTAGTAGAGCCTTCTATTAGCCATGTGGGTGATGTTTCTTGAAAATAATGATCTCTCTGTTTTAAGCTGATATTTTGAATAAGCTCTTTAACTTTGAGTCCCAGAGGTTTCGCGTAAAAGTCCGACGAGGTCAAATGAAGGGTAATAAAGATTTGTGGGGTTATTCCTCAGGTTTGTCGCATACAGAATTCAAATAGACATATCTTTGCCGGAAGGGCAAAGGGGCTTCTGTAAAAAATGAGTTAAATGTGCAGTTTTGATCAGTTTTTGTCTTTGTATCGAATGCTTTGACTAACATTTGATTCTGAAAACTTTTGTAGTGCTTCAGCCTTTTAAAATATATTTACCATTTGAGAAAAATCTTGACTCAAGCGACGAAGCAAAGTTTAAGCTTTTCATCGCTTCAGTTAACTCAGTGAGAGCATTGAGTTACCTGAATTTGAACTAAGTTTTTTAAAGATTTATGAATTTTGATGTAAAAAAAACTTTAAAGTCCTCTGGTGTAAACTTTCAAAAATGTTACTCTTCTGCCTTTCCGGCGAAGGTTTAGTCTATTTTTACAACGTTCTAGATATTGAAGTAAACTGCTCATATGCTTGACCAAAATATGAAAAGAATCGTGTAACCAGCTTCTGAAGGTCTCAAAGACTGGCGATGTGATGAGGAGTTTCTACCATTGAGAATCGAAGCGCAGCTTGAAATGATTAATTCCAAGTAGGCGGGTACTTTCCGACCTTTATCTTTCTCACATTCTTCTCCACCCACACTTTCTTCAGCCTCACAAGATTCCCTGAATTAGACACTATCATACGAGAAATCAAAATCTCAAAACTCTCAACAATGAATTATCTTCATATTTATGTAGCCTACTAGATTGAAATCCCGTTCTACGCCGCCTTGACCAACGCAAATTTTGATCGGTGATAAATCCTTTCAAAATTATCCAATTCATCTAGACGTAATACGTAAATACAAATAGGAGTGTTATTCGTAGCTGGCATCAATGAATCAGATGTGCTTATTTATATTCAAACTACGTTGTGGGTGTTCTATAAACAAGGTGCTTCTAAAGAAACTATATCTTTTCAAAATGTTATCAAAAAACTTCTTCCAAACATTTTTATATCTCCACCACCTGTTTATTTGTCTAAAGCTGCGACAACCTCCTGAACGGTGAGTTCTGGTATGAGATTAATCAAAATTATTCTGTCTAGTGTTTTTAGGTAAACGGAACTTTTTTCAGCTCATAACGTTATCCTTGTGTTTTTCTTTTCCCCTTCTTTAGCAATCTCTATGCTGATGGTGCAACTCCATCTTTCACCTAAAATAAGTAATTTTGTTATAAATTGATTATTTTACCTTTGGGTATATTTGGTACCCGCTTAATTTTTAATACTTATAAGAATTTAACATTGATGAAATTTAAATATATTTAACACGATATTGTCGCCGGAAAGGCAAAAGGGCTAAAGCGCCATTTTGGGCCTGATGTATGGCAGTGAGGCATGGAACTGGCAGAGGAAGGATGAAAGTAGACTGAATTCTGTGGAAATGAGATCTTTGAGACGGATGTGCGGTAAAACCATGTATGACCGTATTACAAATATGGATATCCGGAAAGAATGCAAGGCTGATATGAGCGTAATGGATAGGATCAAGAAAGGGACGCTTAGATGGTTTGGGCATGTAGAGCGAATGAACGAAGAAAGGAGTGTGAAAAGAATATATGATGCGAAAGTGAATGGAAGAAGAAGTCGGGGACGCCCGAGAAAGACATGGCACGATCAAGTAAATCAAATACTTGAATCGGGTCATGTGAAGAGTCAGAATAACAGAAGAGTATGTATGAGACGATGTATGAGTGTAAATGAAGCAAGAAGTGTGTGCCAAGACAGAGTTGTATGGCGGTCCGTCCTCTCTGCCTACCCCTGCGGGGAAATGGCGTGATGGTTAGTTAGTTAGTTAGTTTTTACACCAGAGCACTTTAAATATTTTTTTTTGTTTTACAAAAAAGTCTTCAAAACTTGGTTGAATTTAAAAAAAAGTTACCTGAAGGGGAAAAAGCTTAAACAGTGGCCCAAACTTGTGTCGCTTGAGTCAAGCCTTCTCCCAAATGGTAACAGTATTTTAGATAACTGAAGGAAAGCGCCCTTAAAGTGATTTTCCCACGAAACCGGCGCTATAAAAGTTATCCATTTATTATTATAAGCAGTGGCGGCTCGTGACTTTTTAGTGTGCTAGAGTGGTAAGATTGAAAAAAACCGTCATCATTGATGTTGTTTTAACCGAAAATATTTTTCATTTTTTTTCGAAATTTCAACTTTTGTAAGAAGATTATTCAGAAATCCGTGCAGTGCACCACCAAAACTGAAAATTCCTGAAAATCTTCATACAAAAAATAAAATCTTGAAAAAAAATAAAAATCATTTTCGGCTACAACAAGATTAACAATATCGTATTTTACAATCTTAGCACTCTAGCACACTAAAAACTCACGAGCCGCCACTGATTATAAGGGCCACAAAAGTCTTCAGAATTAAACGAGAGTCAGAGCATTCGACGCAGAAAAAAAACTGATCAAAACTGAATGTTTAATTCATTTTCGATCAAAGTGTCGCTTAAGCCTTTTTGCCTTTCCAGCGACGATATTTGTATTTTATTTTTCTTCAAATGTAAATATTTCGCCAGCTGAATTGTTATTTATGGAAGATGCTCAATGCATTCAACATATTTGAGTCTAATAATGTGTTACCTGAATTATGATTAATGTGGTTATAGAACTCTAAATAATCACGCAGCCCACGAACACACGTTTGTCAGTTCACAAGATCAGGCAGGTCGTCAGTTTGTACGGGTATAAACCTCCGTATCAATCAAAGCCAATGCTGAAATATCCAAGGGGTTAAGTCAGGTGAGCGTACCGGCCAAACATTGAGGTTACCCAGGGCCAACTTATCGACCGAAAAGTGTTCAAATCAAGAGAATTGCGAACGAAATTTGCATAATGGCGGCGCTTCCGCTGAATAGCAATAGCGCCAAAAATAGCGTCGCGAGGAAATCGTTCGAGGAATGAAAATAAACCATGAAGAATGGGTAAAGCCTCATCCCCAAAATACTCTAGACAGTTTAGACGTGTTTTTAGAATAGCCAAAAACCGAAAGTCAAATAGTTAACATAAGTTTTTAATCATTTCTAATTTTGAAACTGTTCATTCGTGGTAGTACTTCATTTAAGTAATGTAATAATTTCTTTTAAAAAAAAACTTTATTCCACTATTTAAATAAATGAAACAGTGGAATTTAAAAAAAAATGGTATTTTTAAATCATAAGTTTTAAAATTTGAGCATATTTACTATATTTTCAGGGTTAACACACTATTGGAGACGGTCTTCCCTTCCAAAAATTCCAACTTCAGACTTGATTTGTTCGAAAACGAAAGCTCAAATAAATAAAAAAAATACCATTAAATTGACTTCAAATGCGACATAGTCAGTTCTCCGCATCAGTTTCCCACTTGTACTACGAGTTTTCGGACACCGAGAAAAAATATTGATATCTTGATCACACCATAAAGAACAACAAAAATGTAACAACAATATCAGGACTGAGTCATTTAAATACTCGCTTGTACCTAGATTGCATGCAGTGAGTAATTCTATCGCTGAAATAGTAGATATATTCAACTGCACTGAATCTAGTTACAAGAAGGCTATAATAACATACCTCTTTCTAAAATACTAGTGTTAATTTTCTTGGGCGTAATCAAATCGTCGCATCAAATGTTTTTGGGCGCATTGTTATCTTTTATGTCATTGTTATTTTTTATGTCACTGTTATTTTATTTTATACCTATGTTATGTAAAAGCGTATAAAAATAAATAAATAAATAAGATGATAGCCAACCTCCAATATAAAAGGACACCAGAGAAAAGAAAATGAAAACAAATTAATTCTATATTGATTTACTCATACTTAGCAACAACATTCGCTTTCGGAGTGTTTCATGCCCATTCAAGAAATAATAATTTAAAAAACTCGACCTCTTGAAATAACAAAATTCTATCTGACACGGCAATATCATGCGATAATGGGCTCTATAGAAAGATACTTTAGAGTTTATTATCGCATAGCGGTGCGGTGTCAGATGGAGCCTTGTTATTCCAAGGGGTCGAATTAACGAATTCATATGTTACGTAGTGTTAATATCTATATACCACGATGCCAATATATTTATATTTAGAATATAGTGACTACGGAAACACCTTATTGTTTCTAGAAAAAGAATCCAATCCAATCTGTAAAGATATGCCTACGTACTACGTGGCGTACTTACCGCACCTACTTAGCTACCAGTTTATATAGCGTCACGTCACTTCCACTAATAAAGCTAAAGGACAATACGACAATAATACAGGGTGGATATTTTATAAACGGCCACAGCAAGACTTCTTTTTATATTAATTATCGAAATAATACCAATAATCATCAACGCAAATATGAAATAGAAAAAGCCAGAATATAAAAAGAATAACAGACGCGACCGAGACTCGATCTCGGAACCTCTACTCTACTCCGTATACCTTATCAGAAACTTGTAATTTAATCGATCTCGTACTTCATTGAAAATTATTTTTCAATTATCTTCCGATGTAGGTTGCTATCTTTGTAATGGTATACAAAGCTCTACCCGAGCACATATTGTATACCTAGATGGTGTCTTAGATAAACCTTACATTTTTATTTACGGAAGGTCTTTTGACTTTTTACAAAGTCGAGAATTAATATTAAATTAGAATAAACTTTAAAACTTTTTATTTTGATAATTATTATTGAAATAATAACGATAAGCTTCAACTTAAAAAAAAATCTTTATTACATTTTATTGTATCTTTGTTTTAGGTAATATTTTTAACTGTTTTATGTGTATTATTTGTGTCAGTACAGTTTCTTCGTACATGTTATTTAAAGGTACTAATGTACCGTTGAATTAAATACATAAACATATGATCTAGGGATCGATAAGGAGGTTATTGGGTTCTATGTTTTCTGAATATGGGTCCGTAAACAAACCGTTAATAAATAGTGACCAAAAGTAGGGTATAAACGTTTTCCAATCCCTTAGCAAGGCTAATAGCCACTTCCTTTATCGCGCTCCGTGAACATTTTATGGGCAATTTAAGCACGTTAGGTTATAGGCTCTGAAGGTTTTGCTGTTTTGATATTGATTGTTATGTTTAATTGACCTTAACAAAATAGATTTACGGATATCGTAAGGATGATAAATAAAATAAAAATAGCTTGAAGTATTAATTCGTATGCAGCATGAGGGGAAAACCTTTCTCACTATCAAGATGATAATATATACATAGTTTGTTGTCTTGGTCATATAGGTTACCCAGAATAGAAAGGTATTTTTCTCCTCTGTGTGACCTAAGGAAAGATTAAGGAAAACGTGGTATCTGAAGACGATGTACGGTCATGGGATCTTGAGAAAATGAACCTGGATGGAAACTCCTTCTCTTCTTTGTAGAAAAGACTGCGATACTTTCTATAATATTATTATACTATCCTTAATCTTTTGCATGTTGGCACGAAGTTGGGCTTACTTTGAAAATATTAACTAATTTTGAATGTTCCTATAACTAATGTATTATAAATGAAATGATACACTGCTAAAAGTGTGATCTATAATCGATTTTAAAGAAAATTTCCAATTTTCGAAATGAAATAAATATATATACGAGTATTCATGTATATAGAAATTCTTTCTTGAACAGACAATCAATTTCGTTGGCCTGTCTGGGACTTGAAGTCGAGGGGTTTTCTTTAAAATTGTTATAGATCATACTTCCTAACGGTTTTAATTTTTCTATGTTGTCTTTTTTTTTTAAATAATGAATACCGCACAAGAGTCTCAACTACTCCCAATCGTGTGGAGCCAGAGAGACTATGGCATCCCCAATTGGGGTATGTTCTGAGGTTGAAAGAAGTGAGGAGAGGAAGTGGATGGGTAAGGTTAGGAAGTACCTGGCTATTCAGAGCTAGTCACCAAACACGCTTAACGCTATTTCAAGCAACATTTCGATTCTGAATGGTGGTCTTTCACCAGGACGATACTCTACCACTTTGGAATATTCCGCAAATATACTTTATACTAATTAAATTTGAAATAGCATATTTAGCCGGGATTTGAACCCCCGACCTCTGGATTCGTAGTCGAGCGTCTTAACCACTCGACCACGGAGGCCGTTTATGGAAAAATAACAAGAAGGCAAGGCTGTGTTGAAATGAAGAGCTGAAGATATAGACACATATTTTCCATGACATCTTTCCCTTGAAGATAATGCTATATCTTTTGCAAGCAGTCCCCTGTAGAAAAATCTTGCACCTATCCCATTGTAGGCCAATTTGCATACTAATTACTGCACACCAAGCAGCGGCAATAAGGCGGCCATTGAGACCGTTGCGACCGCGCGGCCATTATACGCCACTTGCGGGTGAAGGGGTGGTGCGGCGGTTGGCAGTGATTTAGCGCCCACTCGAGCTATCAAAGGACGGATGCGAAATTATTTTGAGACGCAGTCGGTAAAAAAAATCCTGTGATGCTTCTGGAAGTTTTGCTTAACTATGTACTAGAAGATCAGCTTAGCCTTCACTTATGTAATCTTAAGTACAGAGTAGCTGGTCTCGAGCGGTGAGCTCTGATGTCATTGGAATTTCTAGGATTAACGCAATAGCTTGCAATGATATTTTAGCTATCAGTTTCAGACGTTCAGACAAGATGCCATATCGTTTCTTTTATGTTTTCCATTTGCTTTGTGGTAAACATTTTATTGAAGCCGGGTAATGATTGTTGATTAAAAAAAAACAACTACAACAACATAAATAATAGTACCATATATATGTTTAAATACAGCCCTTAAGAATCAGCACCCAAAAATACACTTTTTCTGGCTTTCCAATACAAGCAATAATACAAATAATTTTATACAAGTAGGAAAGGTAATTTCTAAGATTTCCAGTGAATACAATTTTTAAATATAAATCTTTTAAATTATTTATGAAATGCATTCTGGATTTTTAGGTAAAACGTTAAAAAATGGCTGGGCCGGTTTTAAAACTACTCCTTTTATTGTCATTTTAGTATTTTTTTCAATGAATTTAAATAATTACAGCTCAACATTTTTATTGCCCATGTAGAATTTACAGAATTGCTTGTATTAGAATGCTACAATGTAATGATTAGCGCCATTTTGGGTGTTGAGCCTTAAATTAATAAGCCTTAGTATAAATTCAAAACATATTTTCACAATTTTTGAAATATTTTCTTCTAATTTAATTTCACTTGTTAATTCTTCAATTGCTTTCATAGCTCCGTAGATCAATGAGTTTTGATATTGTGACTTTTTTCTAGAAAGTACTTTTAATTGGTTTTTATTCCTCGTTTCATATATGTAAAGTTTTCATCACATGGACGCTTAATTTTATTCATTTTTGTGACGGTAGAATACAATATTAATAGATTATTTCCATTTGGCCAAATTTTCTAACATTCTGAAAAAGCAGAAAAGGATTTTTTTTGAGCTGTGAAAAATTCGCCTCTCTAGAAATTTTCAAACCTATTTATGTTGCGGAAAAACTAACTGACTGGGTCTCTGCTGAACTGATTTCGGGGTCTCATGCTGGTAGTCGGTTCATGGTGTTGAAGTGTAATGTCTATATGGTTCTTCCAAGAAATTCTAATGAGATAAACCCTATACAAAGTAATACCTTTGTACAGGGTTTTTTTAAACTGAGGGTTTATTGCTGTACTATGGATAGCAAGTTTATGATATACGTCTAAACTGTACCACAGTAATGAGCGATCAGGTAATTTTCAATTACAAACAATGTCATTGGATCGAGAACCTAGATCAATCTCCCGATTGCTGTAAGATTCGAGGAGATACAACCTTCTGGAACATGTATTCTACCTGAGTCCTGAGTCATTTAACCTTACTCCAAGCGAATAAAAAGCTGGTATCTCATAGCTGAAACATTTCAAACAAAGGAAATAATAAAAGGTTAGTTATTTAAAAAAGGGTTCGTGCATTAACGTATATTTAAAAAAAAACTTCCATTGAATTTATAATGTGACCGTCAGATCAAAATTGAAATGATCAGTCTGCAGTATCAAACAAATTATAATTTGTAATTAGTACACGTTTGAATTTAACATGTTATATCACGCACCTACGCACTAATTCACTTTCGAAAAGTATTTGATAGAAAGCAGATTTAATCTTCAACAATAGCATATCAGTGATTTAAGCCAATGCCTAATGTTTTTACGAGAATAATATATAGAGTACAAAAAAAACTTTTAAATAGTAAGCGAAGCGGACGAGGGGTAAGCAGAAATGTGTTTTGTGAGAGTTTCATCTACAAACATTTTTCACATTTTGTGTGGACTTTATCAAATCCTATGTGTTCAATACCGACCCTTTACTTTCTCGACGAGACCTGCCATTGAGGCTATATCTTTACCGTCGTGTCGCGCAGTTGTAGCTTGGCAGTGTAGTTCTCCTTCACAATGATAGTTCGCCTCACCTTCTTTGAGTCTGGCTCAAAAAACCGACATGGAACCGAGCGCCGACGAGGTGACGCGAAGAAGGGCGAGACAACCCGAGCTTGTATACAACACCATCGCAGACATTTTAACTCCATATCATCTTTGGGATGCTGTGTGGATGGTCTTTTTGAGGAAATTAATGAGTGAACCTAGGTCTTGAATAGACCCATGTTGTAGAAGGGAAGAAACCCAGAGGTCAGCAAATAATTCCACAGCCGAGATGTTGAACACAAGAACGAGTCGTAGAAGTGACTCATTCTTATGTGTCGAATGTCAACCGAATATACGAATTAATTTTATTTTCTTTGACATTTCGTGTCACCTGTGTTGCAGTATTAAATGTTTATTCAGTCTGCGTCCATACAAATCAATTATTGATCCTAGATTTTATTGAGAGGACTTTTAAGTCACACCTGACATTAATCGACTCAACTTGTTTTTCATAGTGGGTTGATCATTATATACATAGATACATCAATCGTAGTGAAATGTTCCGTCGACTATTTTCAGCAGGATATTTTAGGTCAGGTGTCTTGTGCTAGCTAAATCAAAATTTTCTGATTTCCGATGATATCTTTTGAATAACGAACTGAACGATTGTTTCAATGTTAAATATTTACTCAGCTGCAGTTTCCCTCCATTAAAAAAACGCCTGATCTAAAGTATGTTTTATCCATAGTACGTCACGACATCGGACGTAGAAAAGCGTCATTTCAATAAATTATATCTTTGGTGCTTGACTTTGGTATTTTAAAATATTGTTAATCCTTTTTCAAATCTTTTAAATAACTATCTATCGACCGATTAGTAACTGAGTGGACAGACGCGTCAGATTTCCATCCGGCCTTCGTGGGTTCAATTCCTCTGCTAGCTAAGTCCTCCACGATTGCACAAGCAACATCTTCCGCTTATTATGATGGGGGTAGGAATTTCAAAAAATTGACAAGTTATTCGTAACCTAGAAATGTGTGTCTTTCTTTGAAAACATAAATCATTATAAGCATACCCGAACCTAACCTAACCTCAAACTTGTTTTACTTTCAATTACGATTTAATTTTGTTTTACCCAAAAAAACGATTAATAAAAAACACCTAAGATATTATATTAAAAGTAATACAACTTTAATTGTAATTTAAGTAAAACTATTGTTAATTTATTATACGTACTAAATTTTAAAAAAAAATCATTGTGTTATATCAGGTGTGATGTCAGTCTAACGACGATTCAATATTAAGATACAAAGTATTGAAAGCATTTGATTTCATTTAATATTTATTCTATTGCACTTTCCACGCAAAAACAAATACTGTCTTAGGTATTATTGAGAGATATAATATAAATGAGTTGTAAAGAGTAGACACCTCATACAGACGGAGACTTGAAATCGTGTTCCATTTAGCTCGGAAGAGGTATGTGGTGCGGGGAGGAGACTCTCGCGTTCAACAGCCGAACGTGCTCTCGAACCAAGCCGACATTAGCCGAACATATTACCCGTGGCATTGCCATGTGACAGTTGCTGTGTTTTGCGCACTTTGAATAAAAGGTAAAAAACTTATGCTAGTTTGATTAGCAGTCTATTTAATGATATTAAAACACACTTTCCTGGGGAAGTTACTACGACGGCTTTACCAAACTTTTTCCGGTTGGGTTTGCACTAATGCAGGACACAGCAGATAGGAATTTCGATACTAGCATACGTAAAACACCAACAGCGGCTGTAGGTCGACTAAAGTGATGGGATAGAAGGTGGATGTAATAAACTCCAACAGAGTGGAGGCACTATTTCGCTTAGTTCTTCATCTAATTATATATATAGTTGTATATATATTTTGTGAATATCGCAAAAGAGTCACAACTGCTCCTAACCGTCTGGAGCCAGTGAGGCTATGACATTCCCGATTGGGTTATGTTGTGAGGTTAAGCTAGTGGGGAAGAAAACAAGATAGGGTAGAGGATATTGAGGAAGTACCTGGCTATTCCAATCTAGTCACCAAACACAACTAAACCCATTTCAAGCAACGTTTCGTTTACGAATAATGGTCTTTAACCAAGGCGATACTGACATTATCCTCCTCTCTGGAACGTGCCGAAAACATGCAACATTTTACTTTTAATTAATTAATTTTGAAATAACACAAAGTAATTAATTTTAAAAAATATCTGTCGGAATTTCAGGTCGGGATTTGAACCCTTGACCTTTGAATTCGTAGTCTTAGATTTTGACCACTCGACCATGAAGCCGTTAAACATCTATGTTCTGAGAATGCATTTCTTTACTAGGTCGATCATACTTTATAACATGGGACGTAGTACAACGTTATATCGCCAAAAAACGGCAGCGTATCTTATCAGGTTTGGGGCCATCCGATGTAGGTACATACGAGTATATGTAATAGCATTGCTAACTGAAATTCGTACATATTAGTGCCATATGAATGACGGATCAATTCAAACTGACGAACAGTGACGGGTTCCCTGTGCCCTATGGAACGACTCAAAACAACGTGGCTGTTTAGATCGCTTCAAAGCGAAGAGACGGCCAAACGCGCGTGGCGCGTTGTGCGCATACCGGTTACATGTCTATCAACGCGCGACGCGCGGTTTCAGCAATGAGCGTGTTAACAACGAAAAGCGAAATTATTTTTAATCTAAACATAAAATGAAGAATTTCTAAACAAAAAAAATTAAGTGCGTTTTTCAAATACGTTTACGTTCAAATAACATTGATCTATGGCCTTCCACAGCTAAATGAGATTTCGCAAAGCTATGATATCGCGTTGCGTGATGGTTAGTTTGCCTAACCTTCTCAGTGTTGCTGTAGGTCAAGTAGTGTGATGCTTCAATTAGCACGCAAGATGGGAGGTTAGGGTTCATCTTATGTGAACTATTCGCCATTGAAATTAAGATTATTCGAAGCGAGTGCAAATACGATCGAGTTCGTTGACACGAGAAACTAAATAGGTTATCAAACACAAAAAATCAGCTTATCAAAAGTTCCGCAATGCGTTTTGATTTTCTTCAAGATAATACAAAATTATACACCAATACTGATAAGGCCATATATATTTTATATATATTAAAAAAATTACAACTGCTTTAATACAGAACAAAAGATCCAACTGCCCAGTGGCAGCGGGGCTGTAGGGGGGGGGGGGAGTTTGGGACGGGGAAATTTAGGAAGTACCCGGTTATTCAAATCTGGTCACTAAACACGGCTAAAGCTAAATGTTTCGATTCTGGATGGTGGTATTTCGCCAGGGCCATACTTAGCAGTGGCGGCTCGTGAGTTTTCAGTGTGCTAGAGTGCTAAGATTAAAAAATACAACATTGTTGGTATTGTTGTACCTGAAAAAAAAAATTTTTTTGTTTGAAGATTTTCAGGATATTTCAGTTTTGGTGGTGCACTGCACGGATTTCTGAAAAATCTTCATGTAAAAATTTAAAATTTTGGAAAAATTAAAAAAATGTTTTCGGCTATGAGAACATCAAAATGACGTTTTTTTCAATCTTACCACTCTAGCACTCTAAAAAGTCACGAGCCGCCACTGATACTTAGTGTATCTACCACTCTATCACCCTGGTGAAAGACCACCACTCAAATCAAAACGTTGTTTGTAGTGGCTTTAGCCGTATTTGGTGACCAGGTCTGAATAACGAGGTATTTTCCAACCTTTCTCTTCCACGTCCCCTTCCCCTCCCAACTCCCTTCATCCTCGAAAAGTTGTACATACCCCAATTGGGGATCCCATAGTCCCACTGCCTGCGTACAGTCGGGAGCAGTTGGGACTTTTGTACGGTATTCACATAGAACGTGAAATAGCACATACAAATTAGATACAATACTAACGTACGCAGTGTTTCAAACCCGCGAACCTTGAACCTAAGCCAAGGATCTCAACCGCTCCGCTGCGGAGTTACTCCAAATGAATTCACTTGTTTGTAGAATGTACATTCGATTATTTTGTAATTAAAAAATAATATTAATTAATAACAGATAATTGTCATTTTCAAAATGAACTCTACACTAATTTTTTATTTATTTTTCCTTTTTACTACATTTTATTTTTGTGCATAACATCTTACTCCTAAACAATAACTATAAATGTAACCTCCATGTAATAAATTTGTTCTTATATTCATTAAATTTCATCTTTTCTTTTTAATTTTTTATTACTTTTTATTTTTATTAATTTTTAAATTTAATATTATATAATTTATGAACACTACGTCTGTCTCGACACAGGAATCTCCTAGTGAAATAGACATTAACCAAACCCATGTTTTACATTTCAACAAGATAAATAAATAAAATAAAAACTACTTCATAGGAAGCTCCACCAATATTAATTTAATTTATTTTGAGTGATAGCTATTTCATATATTTTTATAAGTTTTCAAGTGTGGGACGAGTGATATTGCTGCGTGTTTTTCCGGTTTCTTATTCAGGCCATCCCATCAAATCGCGCACTCTTACAGTGATAGTTATAAGGTTAAAATTGCCACCTAACCGTGGCCGCCTGTTTCAATTTATGTAAGTAAAACATCATCAAAAAACATGTTTAATTTTATTTTTTAAAGCTCTGTCACACATATTACACGGTTGGGAAATCTGTCAAAAAAACCTCTTTACAAATTAAAAAAAATATATTCACCCGAAGTTCCACTATCTCGTCTTACAATAAAACATCCGAGACGACTTTTTCTCAGACGTTCTCAACGCGAAAAAATAATTACGACGAAATGTGATCAGCGAGTACCTGCGCGAATATCATATCTGATCTCCGCGTTCGAAGATAGATATTTCGATTAAGACGATGTACAATACATGACTGTGCATTCGGTTCGATAAAAGTAATAGATGGGCGGCGGGTGATCGATCACGCTTGCAATTAGCGCTCATTACACGTGTAATATGTACGCGAAAAAATATTAATTTAGTTGAGGTGTTGGTTATCTCCGATTAAATAATTATTGCACATTGGAACTGGAATAGTCGAGTATTTTTTATTTCATCTGCGTTCTTTGTAAGAAGTTATTTTAGGAATATTGACGATAATTAATTACATTTAAGTAACTAAGCGACGCAAATCATCCATACACGCGGCTATAAATACTTAAAGTCGTAATGCGACTGTCTGCTAATCTACACTTTTATTAAAGTCTGCAGCTGAGTGGGCAAATGCGTCCGATTCCCACCCGGGCGTCTTGGGTTTAATTCCTCTGGTGGCTTAGTCCTGCATCATTGCACAAGCAACATTTTCCGCTTATTATGATGGTAGTAGAAGTTTTTCAAATATTGTCAGGTTATTCGTAACCCAGGAATGTTTGTCTTTCTTTTTACACTCAATAAAAAAAATCGTGGTAAAAAAAATAATTTAGAAGTTCATTAATAAAATCACCATGATATTATGTCTGATCAATCATCTAAGGACACCTTTCACTAGATATCTGAATATCGGCTCTCTCTTCGCTCAAGGGATAAAATAACCCTCGAAGTCTCCACCCACCGCTTATCATCATCCACACATTCCTATGGAACGATCTTTTTTCGAGACGATTTTGCAAAGGTCACATTCAAGCGCAAGGAAGAACGGAATGAGTCAATAAACGCAGATATTCAGAAGAGCCAAAACAAAGTTCAAGAATTTTTATTTGTATGTAATTATGTCATATGTCACATGTCCTTTTTCAAAAAAATAATAGCACATTATTTTATATTTTGACTCATCTCATTTTTCCTTGCTCATCCTTGCTCATTCCGTTCTTCCTTGCGCACACAGAAATGTTGTTTTTTTATTCTAGATTATTTGAATGTTTTATTTTCACCCACCTTATGTCGATTGCTTTTCTTTCTCGCTTGATAAATTATTATTAAAATTTAGTGATCAGCCGCAAACGATTTAGTTCGGATCGTCTCAGAATTGATATGTACTCAATGTACACTATCTTCAGCCCTTTAAAACAAATATGGTTTGCAATTCTTGTGGGTTATTTGAATGTTTCATAATACCGTCCAAATAATTTTAACGAATTATCCGGGAAGCCATGCGGCCTCCCTATAGTCTGATTATTTTTATAATTATTAAACCGCCGCGCCGAAGAGAGTGTCAGGGCATTAACCTCTACGCAATACGAAAATAATACATTTCACAAAACCCTTTCCATTTTACCGTAGCTAACTGATGTTCACCTTCACTTTTATAATATATCTAAACAAAAGCCGAAAAATGATTCGCGATGAACTTGATTTGCGCCATTTGTAAATTTCAACATAGATGGGTATAATTTTTTTTTTTACTTTCTTATGCCGAAAATTCTGAAAACTCTAAAACTTTAAACGTTGTATTATATACGCATAGAAGAGCATTGGAGTTAATTATTGGCCCCATCAATCTTAACGCTGCCAGGATGGACTCCCTCTTGATGGCGTTTTGCAGAAATGAGGCCTAATATCTTCCATTAATATTTTTTATAATTATTATATTTATTTTTTTCTTTTTTTTTCTTATGAATTTCTGTTCAATTATATTTGTTAATATTATTATTACTATGTATTAATATCAATTATGGAAGGTATTGCATTGCACTACTCCTGCATACCTTCTGGTATAAAACATTATATTTATCTTCCTAAGCGAATTCCCAAGCATTGGCCTATTTTTTAAAGTTAGCTCAATTTGTTAGAATTTCATTTTCTGTGTCGCTCTAAAAACTCAAATCCAAGAAATAAGTAATAGTAAAATTTTCACCTCCACAATAAATCTGATTTGGTTAAAAACAAAAGATTTGTTGACGTAATATTTTGTGTAATTTGAAACAAATAACAATGGAAATCGAAGTAAAATATGCTCAATGATATACCCAGGTTATTTTTAATTCCGTCAAAATACTCCGATGTCTCCGAGCTAAAAGAAGCCTTAAATCTTGGCACTTTACTTACTATTGTAAAATGTATTAAAAACATTACTAGATGTGTGAAAAATTATTTGTATGCATCTAAATAAAAATACAAAAACAAACAAAAAGAAATCGAAATAATAGTGGTATCAGATCTACCCATCACACCGGCTGATTTGCTAGGGTGGAACGAATGTTTTGTGTTTAATTCTATCTTCTTTTTGGCCTATGATTATAAATTATTCCTATTATTTAAAATTCATACTGACTTTCAATTTTTTAGCAAGTACCAACTTTTATTTAGTGAAACCTCGACAGTGCAATGTCACATTTCCGCAAAATCCTTAAAAGGTGGTAAAAGTGATTTCGCTAATGAATAATTGATATATTCGAGTGAATATACAAATTCACTTTATAGTAAAAAGTACAACATAATATTTTGTTGTAGGTAAATCTTTATTAAATGAACATTTTTAATCTTTGGAACGAATCGTCATAGGCTCCATTTTTCTTACATATATGTTTATTTTGGATTACGAATACGTTTCCGAAACAAGTTTTGGTCGATAATCGAGGATCTACAGCATTTTTAATATTTAAATGATTCAAGTAAAATTTGTTTAAAATTGGTGCATTTATGTTTTTGCCGACTTCTATGGTTTAGTGGTCAACAGCAAACACATGGGTTAAAAAAAAACATTATTTAAAAAATATTGACATATTTATAGTAAAAAGACTGACTGATTTTAAAGGTCACTGTTATTTTTAATGCCAAAGAACTGTAAACAAAAAATTCCATTTAAAAATAGGAAAGCGTGAGGTTGACCGTGTGATCTTCCTTAAACTTTCAGGATGTAGGTACCTGCGTATTTGATTTGGTTAAACCAAATTAGTATAATAAAAATTTAGTTTTTTGTTTTTGGAAAATAATTGGTAAATATAATCAAATTACTGGTTTGTATGGATATATCAAGATTTACGATCGTTAATACTTGTACTCTTAATAATAGAAAAACCCAGGTAATTTTTTGAGGTAAAATGAGAGAAATATTTTGTCCGGTTTATTCATTCACGTTAAACAAATAGGTGCACAACAAAACATAAGTATTTTTTATGTATATTTTTTAATTTCTAAACATTGCTACATTTAATTAAAAAACAGTGTCAGTAAAATTGAAACCTGGGTTACGAGAGCTTTATCATTATTAAGTAACTGGGTTTGAACAGTCTGAATGTCTGAACAGTCTTGAGGTGATCTTTCACAAAAACGGCACTATACAAATCATACAAATATTATTATTAATGGGTCCATTCGTTCTCTTTCCTCCCGCCTCACAAATTCCTTAATTGGGGGTACTCGCTGGCTTTGGGATTCATCTTATATGAAATTCGGCCCTAAGGGTCACCACCCGAAAATACCCACCTTTTAGCTTTCTAGTACAATATTTATTTGTAAATTGTATCCGGATAGTTAGGAAAATGTCTAAGGTTTCCAGTGAATACAATTCTTACGGTAATCTTTTAAGTTCTTTATGAAATGCATTCTGGAATTTTAGGTAAAACGTTCGAAATGGCTTAATTGCACCTTTTGAACTGCACCTTTTACTGACATTTTAGTATGTTTTGCATAGAATTTAAAATATTACAGATTTTCAGTTTTATTTACTGAAAATCTTAGACAGATTCTTAACTGCCCATGTAGAATTTACGGATAAATTATTTGTAGTATTGCTTGTATTTAATGCCACAAAATGACGTTTAGCGCCATTTTTGGGTGCTAAAACTTAAGTGCCCGATTTATAAATGTTGCTAGTTAACCTTACAATTAAGATTCATTTTTAGAATCATCTTAACTAAATCAAAAAAAAATTGTAACACCCAAAATGGCGTCTTGTCTTATTTTTTGACGATTTATTGAATATTACAAAAGTTCATCCAGTCTTACAACAAGGTATTAAAATTTATACAAATTTCATGACGCCAGAGCTCAACTTTAGAGTGTTTTCGCAAAGCATCTCCTGTCTGGAATTTAATTTAAGCGCTGTAATTCAGCATTCAAAGATATTTCCATAAGAAATAGTAAAACGATTAGACTAGACATCATATTTCATTTGTTCAATTAGAAAAAAACAATGCAAAAAATTGTTAAAAAATAATATTGCTGTATAATTTTACTACAATCTTACTTCGATTTTTTGCTGTTACTTTATGCGCTTACGTTAAAAAAATGGCAGCGTTTAGGTGATCGTTTTCAGACTTTTGACGAAGAAAAAATAGGCTGTAGATCAATATTGCCAGGGTCCTTCGTACTACGTCGGGGGAGGGGCTGGGAATAAGAGCGATGCTAATTTTAATTCAGCTGCTTGGCTTCTTGATTTGTTAGCTGGGATGAAAAAACAAATTTGTTTCTAACACGGATAAATAAGTGCGCTAGCGTGGTTTTTATTTTTTAAGGATTTGACAGAACATAAAAATAAGTTATAATTACTTTGAAATATATCAAGCAGTTATTAATTATTGTCCCAAGAAATACATTTTATTTTTTAACTGCTTCCAACCGTCTGGAGCCAGTGGCACTATGTCGTTCCCAATCGAGGTATTTGGTAAGCTGGAGGTAGTGGAGGGAAAGGAGATGAGAAAGAGGAAGGTTGGGAAATACCTGGCTATTCGGATCTGGTCATCAAGCGCGAAGAGCCATTTCAAGCAACGTTTCTTTTCTGAATGGTGATCTTTCGCTAACGCGGTACTGAAGGTATCTTCAATTTTGGAACGTGCCGCAAAAATACATTGTTTATTATTATTATTATTTATGAATTAGTTGTGAAATAACAAAGATTTTTTTATTTTTTAAAAAATAATTAATTTTACCCACGATTTTTTGGATTCGTAGGCGACGATTTTAAACACTCGACCAATGAGGTCGTCTAGAAATATACATGTATTATGTTGATTGATATCCAAATAAAGCAAAAAACATTTCAATTTTTTTCCAAATGCACTCTAAGACCCAGAGGAAAATGTAGTCACCCACCTCCCTAAAATCTCACCATCCCTCTGCCTAGACCAAATAGTACACAATTATTAATTTTATCGAATAAATTAATTGATGAAATACGTAGTATGAGTTTAAAAAAAAAAAAAATTGAACTGGATAGATGGGTACTTTAAATTCTAAGTAAAAATCCCGGGCAGCTTAAGGTACAAACCACTAGTCCAAAAATAATTAAAATAATCTAAAAAAAAAACCTTTTGTAAACAGTTAATTTAGATTTACGGATGTGGGAAAAGTTGGGACCGGAAATCTTTGAAAAAAACCTTCAAGTTTGAATCAAATTATTATCCTCTTACAAAAACACGGCGAAAAGCAACACAAAACAATACTCGCACACCAGAAGTGGTAACTGAAACATTTTTCAGATTACTCATGTGATGAATTAATTTACGTACATTTTCATAAACGAATTGCACACGTGAGTAATTCATATAACGGTATGTTATACGGTCAACCAATCAAACAGAAGCCTCCCAGATAGGGGCAATCCTCCGGGGTACAGCTAGGAAACACTTTTCTCGATGATGGGAGATAGCAGACCTACTATCTTTCTCTAGGTGCTTCTCCCTCGGACCTCCCCCCCCCCCCCACCCAGCCTACCTCACCTGTTGAAATGGCCACATGAAAGTGACAAGCCTCATCAGTAGCAAATCAGTTTGACTCGATACTCAGAGCGGGCAGGTCGTGTCTACCGGCGGTTCACTCGCGCAACCATTACCACACGTGATGTTTTAACAACACAAAACAAAGCTTTCAAATTCGCGATTATGTCTTTCTGACTCAAATCAAAATCCGACAGATTTTGTATCTTCACTCATGAATTTTAACGCGTGACCAAAACTCCAACCAACCATCAAAGATGCGGAAATATTAGAAGCAGCTTACATTTTTTAAATTTCATCCCAATCATACCTGTCAACGTCCAATTTAAAAGCAATTAAAGTCTCGATAGCAACCAGTCGCTCAACAGCGCGATAATCTCGAATCGGTACCGTCGCATTTCCCCCCGAAGATAATAACTTTGCGCCTTCCGCAAGTTAGTTGATATTTCTAATTATACTTCGAGTTAAAACTGTTTAAAATGGGACAAGGAGAGGGGTTCAGACCTGAAGATGGGAAGAGTCAGAGCAAGGAAGCCATCGTAGAGGAAGATGCGCCGAAACCAAAAGGTAAGACGACATTCAATTACTCGATATTTTTTAGTGTATTTTTAAATAAACTACCTGGTTTCAATTCCCCGTGGTTTAACGTACAATTGTTTGATCGTAACATGGACAATCGTGTTGAATCGGCCATTCTGTGGTTCACAACGAGCATTTCTGTAAACAATGAATTGTAAATATTTTGTACGCGGAAATGTTGGAAACGGTAAATCGATTTGTGGTTAGTCAATCAACTGTGATCGATAAATTAAATGATTTGTTACTAATACGCCTTTTGTATCCCTGTATCTCCAATACAATTAATACTATTGAAGAGTTATTTCGAAAGTTTGCCACCGTAGTAAATTTAATGCCGTCGTGTTTTATTTTTTATCTATTATTTACTTCATGGTTGTATCTAACAAATATATCTGCTTTCTGTTTTTGCAATAAGCAAAGCTATTCTGTACAGATATTATACTGTTTATTAAACCTGCAACTTAATAAATATAAATCATATTTGTATGTTTGCGCATCGATAAATTGCGTATCTCAAAAATGTATGATAAATCAATTCACTCGGATTATTTGTTTAACGGTAACATTATTAATCAAAATTTAGTACTTTCCAGAGAAAATTTTCTACATGCGAGTGTGTTCTAGTAATTCATCAAAATAAACGAATAACGAAAGAATCTGACAGGAACGAAATAGAATTTTGGTTAAGAAGTTAACATCCACATACAATGGTGATGTTCGTTAATCCACTTTTTTGTAAACCACTTTGTGTGTTAAAGAATTGCTTGATAAAGATTGTGACTGAAGCATAACATAACATAAATAAAATAAAAATACGATATTTAAAAAAATAAAGGAAATATAACGAATGAGCACTAATTTATTTATGAAATAAGACTATACAATAAACAATTATTATTTTGTATGAAAATTCATAATTATTTAGTTGTGGTCAGCAAAATTCATGCCCAAATGCTCAATACAAAACAAATCCTAACTGACTAACCATCACGCCGTTTCCCCAAAGGGGTTAGTAGAGAGGGTGAACCACCACACAACTCTGTCTTGGAGCACACTCCTTGCTTCATTTACACTTTAACGTCGTCTCGTACATACCTCCTCTTCTGTTATTATTGTCTTGACATGAGCCGACTCGAGTATTTCAAAATAACAGTAAAAAAATTTACTACGCGTAAAAAAATACCTCAGGGTTAGGTAAGGTTAGGTTAGGTTAGGTAGTCCGATCAGGTGTGCATCACGTATTTATGATATTTACGCTCAAAGCTATGTTTTTATTTTATTTCCCGAGAATCTGTTGTTTCATTAAAACAGCTTTGAAATCATATATTATTATATTACACCAGAATTCTCTAGCGTTAAAAATAAATAAATTGAAGAAGAAAAATCAATAATCCAGCATAAGGCACGTACATTTTCTATAGTTTTGACATTATTTACAAATTTGTTGTTGTTACGTTTGCAGTTTTTTTTAAATTTATTTTTATTTATTATTTCTTAACTTCATGTTTATTTACAAAAAAGTACATACATTGTTCTCCACGCTAGGAGTTCACCTGTGATGTGGAGGACATTTTTCAAATTGCATGATAAAACAATTTAAAATATAAAAGAAAATCTAAAAGAAAATAATAAGATAAAACAAGGTAAAATAAAATAAAACAATTTAAAATATAAAAGAAAATACAAAAGAAAAAATAAATAAAATAAAACAAGATAAAAATAAAATAAAATAAAGCCACTTTAAGACAAAAATTACAAATAAATAAATTTCCTAGTAGCATTTTCCTAGTAGTTGAAACGGCAATTATTTTAGCAACATAGTGTAAAAGTTTTTATTTTTATGACACTCGTGATATTTGTTTTGTCTACTTCAGCTAGTTTTCAATGAGTTAAAATAATACTTATGTTAATACAAAATAAAAGCATGACTAAGATTCTAAATATATTTCAAATAAACGCTATTCGTCACCCCAAAAGATTGTTGTGAAAATTGTGAAAAAAAGTTTCTTATTTTGTACACATGGGTTTACTTAAAGTTACTATCCGGCTTCGCCCAAGTTCCAACAATCTTTTTTTTGTCAAACGGGAAAGTTATTTAAAAATGTTCGATAGCTCTCGATTGAAATAGCGTTGTGAGCTGAAAACAGCAGCATTGACACAAAAATAATTATGGAAATTTCAAACAACCAGTAGAAAGTGGTAGATACTCTCAGTGTAGCCCTATTTTAAAAGTGAATACCGCACAAGAGTCCCAACTGTCTGGAGCCAGTGGGACTATGGCATCCCCAATTAGAATGCTATGAGGTCGAAAGCAGTAGAAAAGAGAAGGATATGGAGAATAGCAAGGTTCGGAGATACCTGGCTATTCAAATCTGCCCACTAAACACGACTAAAGCCATTTCAAGCAACGTTTAGATTTTGAATGGTGGTCTTTCACCAGGGTGATACTTAGTATCTCCCATAATTCAGGTCAACAAACTTGCTTGAAATAGTTTTGGCCGTGTTTGGTGAGCAGATCTAAATAGCCAGGTATCTCCCAACCTTTCTCTTACCCATCTCCTTCTCTTCCCCACTCCCTTTGGCTTCACAACATACCTCAATTGGATCCGGATAGTTGGGACTCCGGTGCGATATTCACATAATTTTTTTTTAAAAGAAGTCAGATGTCTGGTATATAGTTATTGTCCAGTCAGATGTCTGTATATAGATATTGTCCAGTCAGATGTCTGGTATATAGTTATTGTCCAGTCAGATGTCTGGTATATAGTTATTGTCCAGTCAGATGTCTGGTATATAGTTATTGTCCAGTCAGATGTCTGGTATATAGTTATTGTCCAGTCAGATGTCTGGTATATAGTTATTGTCCAGTCAGATGTCTGGTATATAGTTATTGTCCAGTCAGATGTCTGGTATATAGTTATTGTCCAGTCAGATGTCTGGTATATAGTTATTGTCCAGTCAGATGTCTGGTATATAGTTATTGTCCAGTCAGATGTCTGGTATATAGTTATTGTCCAGTCAGATGTCTGGTATATAGTTATTGTCCAGTCAGATGTCTGGTATATAGTTATTGTCCAGTCAGATGTCTGGTATATAGTTATTGTCCACTGATAAAAATTTCATAGCTAATTTTAAAACATAAATACATGATTATGTCACGTCCGACGGTGTAATAATAATTATTTTTAATTGTACGCGTTGAATTTAATGTAAACTATTAAAATGAGGTATTTTATTAGTTATTATCACAGTCAGTACTTCGGTTAGACACACAAGCTAATACTCGTACTTATCGGATAATTGCATTGAATAATTATTTTTACGAGTGCGTTGTTTGAAGTAGAATATTCTTTTAGTGTTGCACTGGTTTGTGGTGAGCTATGCTTTGTTTAAATAATGAAACAGTGTTAATTATATAGTTTTGAAAATTTCTACAATGAGGGGTTTTATGCCGGGATAGTAAATGAAATCCTGGCCTTTCCACAAGTTTGAAGTCTGCTCTAAATCACGCTATCGAGATATCCCATTGATCCACCATGAATAGTCAATACGTATTTGTTATGTTCATTGTGAATATTTACTCTATCAAGTAGTATCATCCAGCGAGTTACCAAAGGTTTTTGGAAAACCTTTGTAGTAAATTGAAAATTTCCAAAAACCTGTTGTTGAATGTCTTTATAAATGTACTGATATAATAATGAACGGTGTATTTACGATACGTTCCTGAGTGATAGATACACTAAGTATCGCCCTGGTGAAAGATCACCATTTAGAATCGAAACGTTGCTTGAAATGGCTTTAGCTGTGTTTGGTGACCAGATCTGAATATCCAGGTACTTTTCAACCTTCCTCTCCCCATCTCCTTCCCCTACCCACTATCTTCAGCCTCACAACATACCCCGATTGGGGATGCCATAGTCTCACTGGCTCTAGAGAGTAAAACTTTTGCTGCGTGGTTGAAACAATGATTTATACACAATTGTATCGTTGTATGAAATGGAAAAATTTTCTTGCAGGAAATTCATAAATTGGCCTCTAAATTAAGCCTTAAATAACCCTATGTGGTCTGGCGTAGTCCAATATTCATAAAATCGAGGAGATATTTGAAAAAGCACTATTTCGTGAAAGTACTATGAAAATGTCAACTTCATTGTTATTAATATTAATAATTTGAATTTAATTAACATGTGTCGTAATACAATTAATTAATATAAAATTATACATAGTATATTAGCGGCACGTTGCAGAGTGGTAGATACTCATAGTATCGTCTTGGTGAAAGACCACCATTCAGAATCGAAATGTTGCTTGAAATGACTCTGGCCATGTTTGGTGACCAGATCTGAATATCCAGGTACTTAACAACCTTCCTCTCCCCATCTCCTTCCCCTAACTGATATCTTCAGCCTCACAACATACCCCAATTAGGGATGCCATAGTCTCACTGGCTATAGACAGTAAAGCTTTTGCTGCTTGATTGAAACAATGATTTATACAAAATTGAATCGTTGTATGAATTGGAAGATTTTACTTGCAGGAAATTCATAAATTGGCCTCTCAATTAAGCCTTAAATAACCCCAATATGTGGTCTGGCGTGGACCAATATTCATAAAATCGAGGAGATATTTGAAAAAGCACTATTTCGTGAAAGTACTATGAAAATGTCAACTTCATTGTTAGCAGTTTCCACAGTTTTTCAATACAAAACCTTTTCACCTTTAAACCTTGGCCGGTTAAATGAACGGAAATAATAACTAACGCTCAGTTTCCAGTTTATTTTATTTCTTAAGATAATAGAAACCTGCAATAATATTATATTATATTTCATAATAATTGTGTTTCTAACGCCATTGTCAATATTGCACTAGCAGGAGCGCAGATATATGTACGAGTATAAGCAGGTATGCATCCAGTACCGGATGGTGGCAGTATTATTGCTCTGAGAAATTATCGTCCATCATTAAACGCGATTTCAAGTGCGTGTTCCGACTCCCAAACGATGCTATGGTCGGAACAACAATGCCAAGAACTCGAAGACGTGCTCGATGACTCGAAACGAATTTGGTGAACCCAAAAGGTGTGCGTCACATCTTTATTGATGTATCAAGCAACGCGAAACATTAATTTGAGCTGACCAAGAAATCAAGTCATTTTTGTAGCGGCGTTTAGTTTAACTGCACTATTGTATTTTAATTGCAAAATTTTGCACATTTCGTCTATTGGAATACGCGCAAGAGTTCCAACTACCCGGAGCTAGAGGAACTACGGCACACACAATTAGTGAATCCTTTGAAGCTGACATAAATGAGGGAAGGGAAGAATAAAATATTTAAATTATATTAATACCACCTTGAAGTAACAATATATGGAGGGAGAGCTAATTATTTTTACCCAACCTATACAAAGTTGCGATAAATCACTTTTTCCGGGTTTTTACGTCGTACACCACGAGAAAGAAAGAGACAACAAATTTCATAGACCGCTTCTATATACTGTCGCAATGATCTTAAGCTCCTGGTTCACCGCGGGACCACCGCCGCCCACATTTTTTATTATGCCACTAAACTTGACACAACTAAGCGGTTTTTTAGGTTGTATGCTATATTTTTGTTGATGAAAATACTGTGAAAAAGTGGCTGTACGAATAAATAAAAACATTATGTCGATATGTGATATGAATGGATGTATAAATACCGTAGCCTTAGTCTTAGCCACGCCCAGGTGCCCCGAGTCAGGTTAAAATCATCAAAAACAAGTCAAAAACTGACTTCACTGCCTTGGATAGATACTACTCCATGTACTTTAAGAATACCACCTTGAAGCACGGTCGATTAAAATAACATTCACTACTTTTTTTTCTTACGAATTTATGTTTAAAAAAAAATTATATATTATTATTATTGTGTTTATCACAACTTGTGACTATTTATTATTATCGATTATGGAAGGTATTCCATTGCACTACTCCTGCATACCTTCTGGAATATAATATTATTATTATTAATAATAATCTAAAACAAAAAATGAAACAGAAAAAAGCCAGAAACTAAAAAGAATAACGGTCATGACCATTTTTTTGTATTTTTGTTCATGTTTTAGATTAATAATATTATTTAATTATTTGATAATTAAAATGCATTAACACTTTAAAGTTAATTCCAATTTTTAAAAAATATATAATAGTTGAATTGCAAATTTTTCGTATTTCTCATATTCTTCCCTATTAGGTAGGTTTTATTATTTTAAAAAAAAATATGAAAGTACTTAACTAAGTACTATTTTTATAATAATAACTCAACTACCCGCTTTCCTAGTACCTATTTCTCAAAATTATAAACTAAAATCAAAACGTAAGGTCCTCATTTCAACAGGGTAGTCTTGTTTTGAGACAAGCAGCTTTAAATTCAACATAAAAACATTATGATATCTGTAGAGAAAAAAAAAAAATTATAAAAATAAACATAGCACCTGCATTCTACAATTGGGTATATAGTACATTTACAGTTGACAATTATATTATTCCACTGTTTACCAAATATTACAAAGTACTTATCAGTTGACTCTAATTAGCTACAATCATACGGTTTCCATACAGACTGTGACAAGAGCACCAGTAATTATAACAGAATAATGGTTATAACAATAACAACAATAATAATGATAGTTTCAAACAAGCATGTCCAAATGAAGTTTTGGAATTTACCGGCTGATAGATCAAGAAGAACCCATTCTAGTATTGCGCACTTGTTGCGTTTTTTTCACCAAAAAAATGACAATAAATTAATATAGAACCTGTCCAATGTATAATTTCCTTGCTGTCATAATTTTGGTTTCACTATATAATAAGTGGGGTGAAAAAAAAACGTTTCTTATAAATTGGTTTTGATATATATTTCTTGCAATATTTAAAGGCTTTAGGGTAGTATTATCACAAGAACCCGAACATACAACCTTACATGAAAGATTGAAAAAGAGCATAAAATAAAGTTTTTAGTGTAACTTTGTCCAATGTATTTCTTGGAGCCTTATATAGTATGTAGGATGGTTTTCTTATGTTTTTTGTTTAAAAAGTAACATTTTTTATTTTTTTTACGTGAATACCGCACAAGAGTCTCTACTGCTCCCAACCGTCTAGAGCCAGTGAGACTATGACATCCCCAAATAGGGTATGTTGTGAGGCTAAAGGTAGTGGGGAGGGGAAGGAGATTGGGAAGAGGATGGTTGGGAAGTACCTGGCTATTCAGATCTGGTCACCAAACACGGCTAAAGCCATTTCAAGCAACGTTTCGATTCTGAATGGTGGTCTTTCACCAGGGCGATACTTAGAGAATCTACCACTCTGGAACGTGCCGCAAATATACTTTTTATTATTTTTAATTTGGTTAAACATGGTTTTTTTATTTGAAATAATTATCAACAATAAAGCCCAGATATTTGATATATCAGAAAACGCCCTACTCATGATCGTACAATACACATGAAAAATTTAAGACGTTTTTTTTTTAAAATAATACGTTTTGAAAAAACGTATAACTCTAGAAATATTAACAGGTTCCTAGAACGTAGGGTAATCGGTCATTCATTCTCCTTTCGCACAAAAAGTGCTGAAGTTATCTCTTGACAACCTGTCAGTTATCAGTAATCAGAAATCAATGTGAATTCACGTGTAGTATTTTAATCGTTACGTCTCTGCATATTATAGACGGGAAAAAAACTGGGTGTTCAAACATGTTCAGGTATGTTGAAAAATGGCATTCTTATGAAATAGCACCTCTAGCGAATTATGCTTGGCAGTTTTTAGCATTGTTTATAGACTAAAAGAAAACATTCTACGACACCGTTAAAATGCAATATCGTTTAATTTAAGAGTGATTTTTGTTCAATTTTTCAATGAATCGTTATTTCACTCACGTATGAAAATGCGGCTTTCGGTCATTCTGGGAAATTAATATTTTCTACACAATACATGCTAAACATAAGGTTCCACTACTGCAGTACTAATACGTGTATATATTTATAAAGCACGAGTTTAATCATTTTGTCGCATCCGAGTACTTTTATCGTATTTTGTTATCTTATTAAATTATATTTGTCTGAACTAACGCTATCATAAGTGTATCAATGTAAATGTATGTGTCTTTTATCGTTGATGTCTACATATTTGTACCAACTTATGATTAGATATTAATAAAAATGAGCTTTGAACAAATCTGCCCCGACTTCGTCAAAACGTTAAAGTAAAGCAATGTGTGTGAATACTATTTATTTTCGTAGAAATTGAACAAAAACAATATTAATATACCCGTAAATAGGAATGCAATAGATATCCGATAAATGCCGATTCTCTTTTTGCTTTATCTTTTCTTGACAATGTTTGCATTTTGTATAATCGTTTCACATATCGTGTTAGGTTTGATTGCTGACACCGCGCGTCCGGTATGCGCACAACGCGCCACGCGCGTTTTGTCGCCTCTTCGATTTAAAGCAGACGCAGCCGTGTGGTTTTGAGTCGTTCCACAGGGCACAGGGAAACCCGTCACTGTTCGTCAGTTTGAATTGATCCGTCATTCATACGGCAATAATATCTACGAATTTTAGTTTGCAATGTACGTGTTAAATGAATATAATGGATAAGTATCTTCATTTGTATGTTTACAAATATTTGTTGCTTGTTTAACGTTGGTCAGATGCTTTCTAAAGATTTTAAAATCGTTTGGTCATTAGAAATATGTTTTTCAGGTGTAAAAATGCTATGATGTTATTATTGTTTGCGAGTACATAGTTATTGATACTGGTGTATCGCGTGACCAAGCAAACTCATGTTATGAATGACACATATTTTCAGCATTAATTAAAATATGTTAATATTCTCATTCGCGAACAAATCTTTGGTTAAATACAATAATGTGAATTCAGGTACGTTGCTAGTCATTTTTTTACGAGCAAAAACAATTACCAAATATTATGTACCTGTCAATGTTTTCCGCGTTGCCATGCATTTGTTGTGTTGTCCCTGCAAAATTTCTAAAAACGTGGTTTGTTTTGTCAAGTTATTATTATTAAAAATAAGTCGTAGAGATATATTAGTCTATATTTGATATATATATATATAGATATATATATATATATATATATATATATAGTCCATATTTGAAATGGGTAGATTATAGCAACTAACGTTTTTTATTGGAAAGCCAAGGTTCATCTCGTGATTTTTCACGGGGAACAAGTAGTTAAATGTAAACATAAATACATCAATGTAATATTTTGCATAAAGTAGAGACCTTATTATTCATATTATTATATTTACCAGCTAGATAAAAAAACGAATTAACGAATACCAAAATAAATAAAGCAACACAATCCTAAGGGAACATTGAAGTTTAATTACTGATAAAGTTTTCAAATATACGATTATGTACAATTTAAAGCCGCGAACCAAAAAGTAACAATTTATTTAGATAAAACGTGATGCGGTTTTAATATTTTGTGAAAAAAAAAAAGTTTTCGTTCATAATAAAAAATAAGTTTTAGTACTGTTCTTCACATATCAAAAATAGTATCTTTCAATCTTTTAACACAGTTAAATAAATATTTCAAGCGCCCTAATTCATTATTGAAATTAGGTTGCGAGCCGAAAATAGTATCGTTCCATTGATCTAGAAATTTAAGATAAAAACAGCAGATTTCATGTGACCAAATCAGTTCTAAAATCTATCGATTGTTTTTGCTGCTTCTGAACACAGATGTCTGCTTTTAAGTTAAGATATAATTACTTTAGATACGGTGTTGGACATCCGAATCAAAATAATTCGCAGCGACTCAAAACTAATTTTTTAAAATAAGTGTTTTCTTCTGTTTTTTCCTGTTTTTTTTTACACAACGCATGATAGCAAACAATAAACAAAGGTATTAATATTTAAGTACTTTCTTAGGCGGTATCATACCAGTATTTGTTGGGAGAGCTATAGCCGAGTGGAGTTACATGGTTTAAGCTATTTTCGAGATATACCTTGAGAGATAATCGATTTTCTAGTGTTTTGAGTCCAGGCGAGCATGTCGGTCACACTTGGAAATTTCGAATCGGAACTTATTTGAATGTTAATGTGAATTGAAAAAATGTAATATTCTTTTAACAGATTGTCTTTCCAAGACGTCAGGAAGACCTATTTTTCTGCGAACAAATTCAATAGTAGTTCAAATTATTTCATTGAAGTCTGTTTAACTCATGTTGAACACAATTCGTATTAATGTAACATTTAGAAACGAATGAAACGTAAAAAAGTTTTAAATTTTTAGTGTTCAAAATATATAGCAAGACTGTGATTTTCGCCATCATAAATAACAAAATGATGAATTGGTTAAATAATATATTATGTCACTTGACCCCCGTGGTGTTTATTTTATTTATTGCTGTGCAATTATTTTATGCTTGGTCTTTTAATAACGAAAGTGTTTTTTTTCTGATGGAACTAACATAAGGCTGTTAACTTTTTTTCTATAAAAAGGCGAAAATATAATTTTATTTCTAGAAAAAATTCCACGCAAAAGTTGCGAAAAGCTTTTGATCTAACCTTTCGCTTTTTGTTGTTAAAAATATCATCAGCGGGAAAAAATGCTTTCGAAAAGTGGGATGACAATTTCTCGTGAAGAGCAAACTTTAAAAAAAAATGGTTAACTTAGGTGATATTGGCGTAGGTACTTGGCGTTAGAAAATCAAACAAGCAAAGAGGTTGTTGCTTCTACAAAGTAATGTGCAATCCATCATTCGCGGCGGGAAAATCAAATTTGTATGTACACTAACTGAATATTGATCTTTCTAAATGCATTTCATTGCGATGAAATGCATTTAGTAAGAACTAATTAAATCCAATGTTTCAATTAAGGAAACATTGATGCAATTTATTTGATTGTGTTGTCAAGATCTCAGTTTTGCCATCTCTCCTTGCTTAATTGTATGAGTGCAGCTGCTTTAGTGCAAAATGTTATTGGTTATGAAAAATAATTAAAAGGTCATCAAACACAGAGGCGGAACAAGGGTGGTGCAACAGTAGCTCTGACACCGGGCGCGATATTTAAAGGGTGCAAAAAATGGACAGCAAAAACAAAAATATTAGAAGTAGCATATTTACGAATATAAAATAAAAACTAAAAAAAAAAGTTTTTTTTTTTAATAAAAATGCTGCTTAATATAAATTCATATTAAATTATGTCAAATCCAATATCTTGGTGACGTTACTAGGGGCGATAAATACAACATTACCCAACCGATAATTAGGGTGGTAAATACTCTAATTATCGCTCTGGTGAAAGACCACCATTCAGAATCGAAACTTTGCTTGAAATAGCTTAAACCATGATTGGTGACCACATCTGAACAGCCAGGTACTAAGCTACCTTTCTCTTCCCAATCTCCTTCCCCTACCCACTACCTTCAACCTTACAACATACCTTGATTTTGGATGCCATAGACCCACTGGCTCCAGACGGTTGGGACTCTTGTGTGGAATTAACTGATAAAAAAGGATGCAGTACCTCACCTTTCGAAACTTACGAGTACGGTCCCACTGCGCTCACCGTTCGAGAGTTTTGACTGCTACAGAAAACATATTTTTAATTGAAATATTGCCAGAGAGTTAAGATGAATTGAATATACATATTTTAGATATGAAACTAGCTCTTTTAGAGAGAAAAAAACAGCCTGGACGAGTAAGGAGATATTATTTCGTTTTCACAAAGAAGTTTTATTTCCTTACTTTATTATATAAATTGATATTTTTTCCTCATATCTTTATAATATAATTAAATTAAAATACAATGTGCATCGAATCTGATTCAAATCCGATAAAAAAAATCATCATTAATGCGCAAGTGTGACTTATATAAATCTCCAATTTAATTTTTAATTAAAATCCAGAATGCTTAGATAGGTACTTGTTATATTTTACAAAAAAAATCTTGTTAATTTTTTTTTATAAAAGCATTGAAATGGTTTGTTTTCCTCCATAATAAGCGAAAAAGTTATTTTCGTAAATACATCATGGTTAATAAATAAATCCATTAGTGCAATAACAAATCCATAAGTAAAACAATGTTTCATTTTTTCTGGTCGTTTGCACTTGACTGATTGGTATATTGTACTTTGTACCCCGGGTTGATCAATGATAATTACGCGTGCCTAATTTGGGCCTCTAATCACTTACAACCGAATTGTTGAGAAGATTTCCGGCTCAGGTATTAAAACGTCTGCCAATTAGTAGTAACTACCCGTGTTACTATACTCCAGGGCTAGGCAACCCACCGCCCGCGGGCTAAATGCGAACCGCTTTAAGCTGGATTCACACCAACGTCCGGATCCGCTCAGTGACGATTTTGTTACGCATGAGAGCTTATTGATATGGTATGAATATCAATCAAGGAGTATGTTCCAAGACAAATTTGTGTGGCAGTATATCCTCTCTGCCCACCCTTGTGATATTTAACTACTTAGTTAGTTAAATAATTATTTTGATGTGTAAAAATACTTATATCGCAGATTTTTTAAAAATTAAAAATAATTTTTTTATCACTAAATAATATTTTTAATAATTAATGATTAAAAATATTATTTAGTGATAAAAAATGGGTTTTAATAAAAAAAAAACTGCGATATGTAGTTGTATATTACAAGGGTGGGCAGAAGGATATACTGCCACACAAATTTGTCTTGGCACATACTCCTCGATTGATATTCACACCATATCAATAAGCTCTCATGCGGAACAATATCGTCACTGATCGGATCCGGACGTTGGTGTGAATCCATCTTTAACGTTAATTTCAACACAATTCCCTAAATACTACATCTTATGAAAAATGTCAAGAATTTTGAAAAAACTGATTGAGGAACTTTGACTACTAATCTCAAATATTTTCCAAAGAATATCTCTGGAAATAGCTCATTCATCGTTTAGAAAAAAAACAAACTCTGCTTATTAGCTCTTATATTATTGCTGAAAAACGATTTGGAAATTTTGAATAACGTTTTAGGGTAAGAATATCAATGGTGAGGGTCAGTTTTTATTAATCTTAAATGTAAATCACTTTCATCCCGAGTGCATTCTCGGAAAACATTTGATATTAGTGTTCCAGATTTAAAAAAAATTAAATGTAAACTCGAGCAAACCCCCCGTTTTCGGAGCCTTGGGGCGTAGAAATAATCATTTTTAAACGGGTGGAGATTTTTGTAGTGAGGTCCATGTTTAGATAATAATTTCCAAATTATGTGTGTTGGTGTGAGCCATAGCACAATATCTCAGAAGCAGTATTATACACTTGTACCACTTAGTGAGAAATGATAAATTGGCCCTTCTGGTAAAAAGGTTGTGCATAACTTTTATAATCTGTACTAGTAGTACTGCCTGGTTGGAGTAGGATGGGTTGGTAGGTACTGGTTTCCAGAATAACCGCGGTCTAAAACCACAGTCAATGACATTATTAGACATCACAATACAGTCTGCTGCTATTGCTAGTGAACGTTGTTCTTATTCTCCTTTCGTAAAAGGTTGAGTGGCAAGTTAATTCCGCCGCCTTTATATTGCTGGAAGGGGACCATTGCTTTGACCCGATACTATTTTGTACCATTTTAACCAAGCAAAATTGAAAAATTTCTGCTCTACGCTGCGGACCTAGAGGTCGTTTGAAACCCAGCGCAAGTATACGAGTATAATTAAGTGTTGATTTTTAATGGGTTATTTTTTACATTCATCAAAATTTACTATCACACCTTGTTGTAGAGCTGTAGATACCCTCACTAAATCCTTGGTGTGATGCTGGGAATAAGCCAGATTATTACCAATCTTCCCTTTCTCCATCTCTTTTTCGTTCCACTTTCTTCAATCTCACAACATCCCCTAACTTAGGGATACTATAGTCCCACTAGTTGTAGGCAGTTGGAACTTTTGTGCGGTATTGACATTAAAAAACACAAATTGAAACAATTTAAATTTGGCTTTAAGTATATATGGATATCGCTAAAAATACCATGGATAGCACGCATCATAAACTAACAGGCTCTATGGAAACGAACAGAAAAATCTCCAGAATAGTATAAATATAAGAATATCAGCATACATACCTTTTGTTGTATTGTAAACGTTCACATAATTTCATAACTCAGTGTTCTAGTAATTATTTCTCACAGGCAATTAGGTTATGACGCGTGCAGTCAGAAAATGCTCGCATTTCTAGTGGAAAAATCAAAATTGTTTGATTGACTGATTGATTTACTTATTCAATTTTCATTATTGAATCACCCTTTCAACAATATCGCACTTCCATTCACGAACTACCTAGTAATTCGTGTTTACTTGCAAATCTGTGATTTCAAATAGTTAGATTTTATTTTACCTTTTATTTTTAGTGCTGCCATTGAAGGATACCAAAAATGAATTTAAATGGAACGTGTCATTTTAAATTGGATATTTAATGGATACATTACAAACATAAATTTACTCTTTTGAAGTTGACTTTGAGGTGGAGGCACCAATATCACATCAGTGGCCTAGAAGTATGTATATTTGACTACTGGCCAGTGTTTTTAAGTTTTAATCTAATTTGTAGAATATTCAAAAATGGCAAAATTTCGGTCAAAATACTAAATTTTAAAGAGATTTCCCTCTGCCCGACCTCCCGAAGACCATTGTGGTAAAGGGAAAAAAATCTTTTGGGTCGGTGGTCTCGAGTTCGAATTCAGACCAAGTCGGAATTTTTTCTTCACATTTGCCATGTACGTACGTTATAATATTTTTGAACATTAAAATATATTGTAAGAATTAGTACGGATTTCGGTCTGGGTATCGAGATTTTTAAATGTATGTAGCTGAATACCGTAAAAAGCAAAGAACAATCATGACTTGTCAATAATTTTCTTATTTTTGCCATGGTCAACACCAATATCATAATGTTTTATTAATGTACATATTATTTATAAAGCGTATTCAAAAACTGCATTCAGGGACAATGTTAACTAAAGAAATATCTTAAATGCTCGTGGCCTTAACCGATACATTGGAAGCGTGGTAATTTGTATAAATTTATAAAATATAATATAACCAATAAGAACGTTTGAAGCCCCTTTTTTATTTGATATCGGTGGTCGCACGAATGCAATAAATAATTATCGTTTTATTGAGTAAAAACCAGTAATAAAAAAAGTGCATCGTAAAAAATGTTTGCAAGGTTAAAAAACTACTATAGTATCTATTAGGTACATATACATCGCAAGCCTTTAATCTATTGCAATAATTGATTACAAGGTACGTAACAATGGGTACTAATAATTAGAACTTCAGATTGTTCAATCATTTGCCATGACTAAGATCACATAATCGACGTAAGACTATTGCTATTGTTAGGCATCGGATTATATGCATTAAAAATACCTAAATTTGCATCCCCAAAATATGCACTAACAATGTCAAAATACATGCCCAAAATACAATAAAAACAGGGAAATGTTCAAAATAGATATATTTAATAGAAAAGGCTAAAAATTGACACAATTATTCTTTTTTTTTTAATTTCCTTGCCCTCTTCCCTTGAACACTTGGACATGCCATAGACCAATAATACCATCCCCATGAAATACCTCATTCCTTTCAAAGTGGCCCAGGTATTTGGCGACGTCTCCTGACGTCACGGCGTGGCTCTACAAGTCATCTGAGCCTTATTACCGTTTTTCTATCGTTGTTTAGAAAATTGATCTTTTTCGGTGTACAAAGGACATTTTGTAAATAAATCAACGAGGCATCATCAAAACCATGAATAATGCAATATATTCCATAGATTTGCTGTTTTTCAACTACTCATGCAAAAGGTCGAAAAGTGATTATCACCATTTCACTGTGCTAGTTTAATTTAAATAAAAAAATGACTTATGGGTGTCTTTTTATTCCTTATGGTATAATAAATCAGAAAATACCAATAAGTCATTTATTTATTTTTTGACCTGTTATAGTATTGAACTAGCACAGCGATTTGATGGTTACAGTAAAAATGCAAGTGGCAAAGCTGTCATAAGAAGAAGAAAAAAAGACTGCTCCCAACAAATATGACAATAAAAAATATCGCTCAAGCTGTGATTTAAAAAAAAGAAGTTTAGTTTGAAATGAAAATAGTTTTAGAAAGTGTGAAAAAGATGATGAAACATAAGTTTAAATAAATGAAAAAATAACTTTGTATAATACCACGAATATTATTTTAATGTTTATGACCGCCCGGTTTCATAGTTTAATTTTGTACCCTGATGATGCTTAGGCTGAGCGAAATCGGTCGATCATAAAAATTAAAATAATAATCATGGTCTTATACAAAGTTATTTTTACATTTCTTTAAATATTTCACACCACAAAACGATTGTTTTCTACGAAAATATAAACATAAGTTTATTTATTTAACCCGCCTTGGTAGAAAAAAGATTCAGATAAGTAGGAAGACACGTCGTGAAACCAGGAGACAAGGTCAAAATACCAACTACAACTCTGGTGAACTTCGTTAAAGGGATTGGGCTTAGATTAAATTAATATGATGATCGATGGGAGATAGCATTATTAACCTATGGTTTAAGTAATTACAAGAGCTATGAAAACAGTCTCCGAATCGATTATTAAAATAACGTTATGTAAACATCAAATGAAAATGATTTCTGAAATGCTTGCTGAAGTAATGTGTTTTTTCTCTTAGTGATAATGTGAACACCGCAAATTTAGTAAAGCAAAGTATGGCGGTTGTTGTTATTGTTATTTTAACCGGAAAACTCAGGTAGAGTAGGGACTATTTCGTAATCAGTAATTTGTGCCTAGATCTCCAACTAAATGTTTGTCAACAAGAAGGTGAAAGCGTTTTCACTTTAAATATAAAGGTACAACATCTGTTAGGTAGGTACGCATTTGAACAAATATCTACGCAGTTGTAGTCGTAATAAATTTAGAACGTACACATTTTTACGGCTGGTTTTCAATTAACAAGTGAAATGTTTGTTTTGAGGTAACTATGTACTTTTCCGAATGCATAACTGCTTTAGATGCTGCGCAATAAAATTCATGAACCGCTGCTAAGGTTTCTTTTAGCGCTCACTTAACATTAACCATCAACATCACGATTTCTTTGAAATAATTTGTTTTTTTTTTTGTCATACCGCACGAGGGTACCAACTGCCCGGAACTTGTGGAATTACAAGACAATACACTGCGCCAAAGACATTTTTAGTGACCGGATAAAACATTTTTTCTTTAAAAAAATTCTGTCAATCATATCAAGCTGATTTAATAATGCCCTTTAATTATAGACTGGTAATTTGAAGTACCAAACAGGCGTCAATAATCAATTTATTTATGGTCTATCTGTATCTTGTATTTTTGTTTTGTTTTACTCAATTATGGTTATTAAATACTGTTGTTGAATATGCTTATAAAAAACACTCATGTATTTATGTTTTGAGCATCTTACCTGTTATATTTACTTAAATAAATAAAATAAAACTATCCTGCTGATTGCCAAATATAAGAAAACGTACCTAGTGGAATTTTTGGGAACTAATCGTGGAATATGAAAATTCACTCTATCATTCATAAATAATTCACCATGCTTCAATGAAATTTAAAAATGAAAAAGCTTCCGGTGAAATTGACCATTTCCAGACTGAATTAAGTGAGGAAGTGAAGAAGTTAAGGAAAAGGTCTGTTGAGAAGAAACTAACGATTCAGATCTTGTCACTAAAGATTACTATTTAAAGAAACGTTTTTATTTTGTTTGGTGTTCTCTCAAATGGGTAATATTTAAAATATTGAAACGAAGTGCAAATATACTTTATCACTGTAATATTCCATATAAATATGCTTTTTTTTACACATGCAACCGATTAGAATTTTAGTTTAATGTGCATGTCTTAGGTTCATAAATCATTTTTACGTTGACTGCTTTTATATTGACGTCGAAACTCTAAACCGCCGCTTTACCGCCTTGCATTTTAACACGTGGTTTAAACTTGATTGGGGGTGAAACCAATAACTAACATTTTTCTGCTTCTTATCACAACCAACCCCATGACCGTCAGATTCAAAGTCAAGCTTAATAACCACTCCCCACCGGGGGTAGGTCAGGGACTCAATTATCAAGACAGTTAATTAACTACGTAAATAAACCCTTGTTAGAATTAATCGCAACTAACCCAAAATTTTTAAATCAAAACTCCTGTTTAAATTGATAATTTCCATTCGAATTTAAACTTTAATTGAATGAAGTAGGATTTGTCTAATAATACTTAGGTTAGTCATAATCCGTAGTTGTAAGGGTGGGAATTTTTCAACGAACAAAGACAAGAACGCAATATTTATTGATCAAACGCCATGACCTTGTGGCTATGGAAGAGTTCGCCACAATGTCAAGACGGCTGTTGTACTACGTAGGTCTCGTATCTGATTTCTTAGGAAAGATATGTTTTCTTTTTATGTTTGTTTGTTTCTTTGTTATCACATCGCGGTGAACGAAGCGTTCATTTAAATACGTTATATGGGGGAATGTTTTTGGGATTTTGGGTAAAATCTGGTGAAGTGGGGGGGGGGGTTGTTATTTATTTAGTTACTAAGAAACTATTGTAATAATTTAAAAAAAAACGGTGTTTTTTTTTTACGTGAATACCTCACTAGAGTCTCAACTGCTCCCAACCGTCTAGAGCCAGTGAGACTATGGCGATCTTGTTAGGTTGAAGGTAGAGGGGAGGGGAAGGTGAGGAAGGGGAAGGTTGGGAATTTATATAATATTCATAATACAAGTTATGTTTCGATAATTCAAAATAAAAGATTCGGTGACAGAAAGAGAGAGAGAGACAGAGCACAGGGACGCATGAAATGACCAAGCGAATAAAATAATATCAATGACAGTATGTATGTATATAGTCAGTATGTAATATTTCTTGAAAATTAAACTTTGTGTTTCCAAACTATTGGTTATGAGAATTGAACTAAAGATTATTCCTTGTCGATGGTAAAATTACTCCCCAGAATGTAACAAAGCTAAACCACAACAACAGCTTCTTTAGCACATAAAAAAATACATTATAATATCTACTTACATAATATGAATATATTTAATATACTAGGTACTGTTCGTTAGTAAACGAACTCTCCAATTATTATAAAAAGTGACGAGTTAAAAAAAGAGGTTTATTTGCATTCAACCATATAGGCGCAAAAAACTACAAAAAGGTTTCGAAAAAAACACGTAGGTAGTACGCGTATTAGTATAACCACGTTATATGGGATGATGAACCGACAGTGTACTGGTATGCTGGTACGAAATTGTACTACGAACATTAACACAAGTTTGCTAAATGCGTAATCAAAGAATTCCTGTCATTTAGTAATTAAAAAAAACCATTAATGGAGGATTAAACGCTGTTGGCACAAATAAGAAATTGTCCAAAGAAGCGAAGCTAGCAGTCCACAACGGAGTGCTTATACTAACCCTGATGAATGGCAGTTGGGCATGGAACTGGCAGGATGAAAGAAAATGAGATCCCTGAGACGTATGTGCGGTAAAACCATGTATGACCGTATTAAAAATGTGGATAGCTGGAAAAAATGCAAGGCTGATGTGAGCGTAATGAATAGGATCAAGAAAGGGACGCTTAGATGGTTTGAGCATGTAGAGCGGATGAACGAAGAAAGGAGTGTGAAAAGAATATATGATGCGAAAGTGAACAGAAGAAGAAGTCAAGGACGCCCGAGGAAGACATGGCACGATCAAGTAAATCAAATACTTGAATCGGGTCATGTGGATAGTCAGAATAGCAGAAGAGTAAGTATGAGACGATGTATGAAGTTGAATGAAGCAAGGAGTATGTGCCAAGACAGAGTTGTATGGCGGTCCGTCCTCTCTGCCCACCCCTACGGAGAAACGGCGCGAAGGTTAGTTAGTTAGTTTTAAAAAATCCCAGTATTTAAATGTTTCACTGTGTTAATGACATCTTTCAACTGGCTTTGAATGTTTAAAATGTAATGTAATTTGACATTGCGCATTGTTCACTGTACAGTATACAGCATTACATGTATTTATAAATAAGGTAAAAGTGTTTATGTCATCTGACTCGTCCTTGGTCCAAAATCCAATTTTGTTGTCAAATTAGTTTTGGCAGGGAGGCTGAAACGCCATTTACCAGTGATAACATTTAAATTACGCTATCAACAAAACGCCAACAATAGTGGTTGCCGTTGTTATCTGCGCCTTTATAGCGGCTTGCAATTAACTAAATTTGAAGGTGAAATTTTCCAGTAGCTGTAGCGTAAGATAATGCTTGTGACACATTGTTGGGTTAGTGATGTGTTTCTAGACACAAGAATTCCACCCATGCGTCATGTATTACTAACCTAACATATCTTTACAATGAATTGACCATACACTAAACCTTGAACTACAGAGAAAATACGAAGGTAGTACTAAAAAAAAAAAAATTGTAATAAAAAAAAAAAAATATATATATATATTACCCCACAAGAGTCCCAACGGCTCCCAATCGTCGAACCAGTGAGACTATGGCATCCCGATCAGGGTATGTTGTGAGGCTAAAGGTAATGGGGAGGGAAATAAGATGGGGAAGAGGAAGATTGGAATGTACCTGGCTATTCAGATCTGGTTACCAAACACTGCTAAAGCCATTTCAAGCAACGCTTAGATTCATAGTGGTAGTCTTTCACCAGGGCGATACTTAGTAGTACAGTATCTACCACTCTGGAACGTGGCGCCAATATACTATGTTTTATTTTTATATGAATCAAATGTGTTATGACACATATTAATTAAATAAAATTTATTTGTCCACGCTGGGTTTGAACCCGCGACCTCTGGATTCGTAGTCGCGCGTCTTACCACTTGACCACAAAGGCTGTCGTATGCTAATAGACCTACAATTTTACGAACACCTTTACGTTGTCTATAAAAACTTTCCTAACCCAATCTCATAGTAAACCGACCTTGTATTAACCTTAGTTTACAGTTGTAGGTTTATTGTGTTAATAGTATTACACATTTATCATTTGCGTCGTCTGTAAAAACAGTATCTTACCTATGTAAGGTCTACAGCTTAAGAAGAAAAAAAAAGTTTATAGATTCACAATTTCCACCTGAGGACACAGCACCCTAGGTGGGGGGGGGGCGTTTCCAAAATAAATGGCAGGAGACTTCAGAAGAGACAAAAAAATAATTTGCATTCGTATATGTTCTTTTAAAAAAAATTCTTTCAAAAAAAAATAAAGGGTTAATATTTTTTTCAAAAAAAAAAAATATTAACCATTTATTTTTAGGTAGATGAGTCAAAATGTTATAAAACATACGATCTCACTAATTAGTCGTCAAAAAAATTAAGAGGTGTTCATTTTGATTAACTGTGATTAAAATATTACTATAATCTAAAATATTATCCGAGATCAATCGTATAGAAAAATAAAATCGGTTCTTTAGCGCTTATCTTATTGCCGGAAAAAATTTTGAAAATTTCGAAAATTGTTTCACAATAAAAATGTGAAGGCCAGTTTTTATAAATTTAAAATAAAAATTATTTACATCCCGAGTGCATAATAGGAAAACATTTGATATGTTTGTTACAGATTCATCAGAAATAATCCAAATGTTAATCTTGGGTGTGATTTCGCCTAAATACCATTAATTCAACTTTTATTGACAAAACTTAAAAATCAGTTACGTAACTTTAAACTAATCTTAACTTAAAATAACTACTTCACTCAGTGGTAAAATTTGTTTTTGATATGACAATTTGTTCGCTTTATTTTAGCTGGCAGAGTTAGTTTACACGTTTATTGGCGTTATTCGAAAATTGCGATTAAAATGCAATTATTTTGAATTCACTGTTATTTTACGTCCTACTTAAGATTTTAGAAATTCAAAATAAGGCGAACGGTGCTAACTTCATTAGCAATGGGTGTAATCGCGATATCCAATGTGAAATGATCAATCATTTTATGAATTGTAATGCAAAGAAAGCTTTATAATAATGAATTAGTAAACGAAATGTCAAAAAATCATTCGAGTGAATTAGTATTCGAAATGAAGTATTAGAAATGATTTTAAAAATGTAAAAGGAGTTCACATAGTTTTTATTTATTTTATTTTTTGCCATACCCAAAAAAAACAAACATTCTCGGGTTACAAATTAATAACCTGACAATATTTGTAAAACTCCTACTGCCATAATTTTAGTGGGGAAATGTTACTTGTGCAATGATGGAGGACTTAACTAGGAGAGGAATTAAACCCGCAACGCGTGGTGGGAACCCGACGCATTCGTCTACTCGGCTGCTAACCGGTCGAACGGTTAAAGTTGGGGCAAAGATAAACACAATCGTCATCACATTGTCTTTATTACATAATTTCTAATATATGATAATTACTGAGTGATTACAAACCTATTTTGAGTAAATCAAGTTATTATGTACTAACATTGAAATAGGTTGGTACTCAGTCAACCCCATATACTCGTAAATAAAAGTTAAGTCATCATGCATGCACGGAATTATATTTCGCAAATGGAAAATACCTTCACAATAATACTAATTATTATTATTGGCGTTGATCAAGGCATCCAAGAAAGTTCGTGAACGTGCCTCGAATACAAAAAGCAAATGTGACAACCGAATAAATGATTTATATCTGAATAGCCAGGTGTTTTCAAGTTGTACTAACATATTATTGTACTACAATCATATTGGGGGCTCGATCTTGTATACAAAAGCTCTCTTTCTTTATTTTATTTTTTACAATAACTCCACACAGGAGGTCTTGAGGGAAATAATTTCCCTCAGGGCCTATGTCATCTTTGGGGATGCTGTGTGGAAGGTCTTTTAGAGGAAAGGAAGGCATGAACTTGGGTCTTGAAGAGGCCCATGTTGAAGGAGGGAGGAAACACAGAGGCCGGCAAATCGTTCCATAGCCAAGCTGTTGAACATAAGAATGAGTCGTAAAAGCGACCCGTTCTCATGTATTAAATGAAAACCGTGTACAAATCTTAGGCGCACGTTTGGCGAGTTTCCCGACTATGCATCGGTGCCGAAGGGATCAATGACGCAAGTTCCTCGGAGCATCTTCTATTGAAATACCTGTAGAACAAAGATAGCATTCCCACCTGACGTCTGTGCTCCAAAGTTTGCAATCCGTTTGTTAAGATAGGAGAATCTATCAAACGGACCGCCCGTTTCTGCACGGAGTCAAGGGTTTTTTCAGGTATTTAGGGGCGTCAGACCAGAGGTGGCTGCCAAATTCAACAGTGGGGCGTACTTGCGATTTGTCTTCGATATTTGCTCTGGTTTTAGAAATTTTTCGCCAGTTTCTTAAACCTTCCCACACTGCTCCAATCTTCTTTCACTCAGTCACTCCACTTCTTCCTCCGTCTGCGTCTTGTTCGTTTCCCTGGTTTCAAAAAATGGATCAAAGGATATGTATTAAATTTTGCGTTAAAAATGGAATAAAGTGCTCCAACGCACTTAAAATGTTGACTGTGACATTCGGCGAGTCTACTTTGTCTCAAAAAGTGTTTATAAGTGGTACAAGCGCTTTACAGAAGGCCGAGAAGATGTTAATGACGGTGAGCGTCCTGGAGTTGTGGAAAAACAAATCGTGGATTTTATTCTTTGATCCATTTTTTTCAAAAGTAAAAAATCGAAGAACACACAAAAACGTGACTAACCTTTCCAGTTGTCAAAAACAAACCACTAATCTAAAATGGCTGATAATGCTAACAGATACGTGTACCAACATAACAAAAAAAAATCGACAGTCGAATGTACACAGCCCGCGAAAGTTCAAAATTCACCTTTTCTTTTGAACAGGCTATGTATATGTGTATAAGGGTAGTAGTTTATTTTAGATTTAAATCTTCGATTAATAAACGATCAATACGTAAGTTGCTATTCAATATTCAGTAATACAATAAGTTGCTCAATATTTTTATTCGCATTTCGCCGCAAGTAAATCATTGTAACATTTGGTTAATAGCGATGTTTAGATATAACGAAGGTTATATAAACATAAACAAATGGGGATAATTATTATTGTATGGAAATAATTGCAAATTGGTATGAAAACAATAACCCAGTAAGAAATTTAAAACAATTCTACTGTTGTCTCTGAATCAGGAAAACGTTTTTTTTATGTTTAAAGTTGTCAATCATTTTAAAATTTCCGCATTTAAAAAAAGGTAGCTATAAAAGCGACCACAATGGTAATAACTAATAACATAAATAATTTTTATTATTGTTCAGTGGCGGCGCAAATAATATGATTACGCTTGAATAATTATATAATAACATATTACCCATAATGAGTATAATCTCTCAGTAAATTGCTACGATAAAACGACATTGAACTTGTATTTTTTTTTATAATTTCATATTTTTTGTGGTTATATAAACAGTAGTTTGTGTGTGTGTTTATAGTAGACGTAGTTTATGAGTTCAGAATAGAGACACTGTTTTTTGGTCTCGTTATGTTTGTCTTTGGGTCGTTTGGCAGTTCGTGCTATTTAAGCCATCGTTTCAGATAACCTTGCAGTGTTCAGCTGTACCTGTATATTCATCACAGAGAAAGCTAGTCATGACTCATGACAACTCGTTGTGGAAGTAAGACGAATTCAAATTTTGACAGGTTCTAAATCCGAAAATGGTTTTTCTGTTAAATTTTATGTTAAATTAATTCTTATTTTATTTCACACACTGGTATTCCAGAGCAACTGTGGAGTGAGAATATATGGAGAGGTACCTATGCGAAACAGTGTAGTCAGGTCGGTTGACTTTATACTGACTCGACAACTGTACTGAAAGAGACAAAGATATATTAAAGGATGTTGGATAACCTATTAGTTACCGCCCACATGGAATTCAGACATTTTTAAAACACATATTTGAACACATTAAACAAAACAATACCAATACACCATTAAAATTATTTATAAAGTCAAAATATCACACAAACACTAATAACAGAAGGTTTGCTTAAAAAATTATGGAAGATTTTTGTTGATTTAATGTCTTTATATATCATTAAAAAGTGAAAATTCTAAAGTTCGGTCAAAAATATTTAAAACTGTTGAAATACTTCTGAAAAGTGATGTTTTATAATCTTTGTTTGGTCTTATTTGAACATTCACCCATAGCACATATCACCATCATGTTTGATTTATTTGTATAACCACTGCAAGACTAACCACTGATGTGAAGTTAGCGCGGTTAACATTCTTACATACTTAGAAGTGGTGCAATATTATGTGAAGACTTTTCTTGTCTCTTTCTCTCTCATGGTATACGACGTGAAAACCCTGAGAAAGTGATTCATCGCAAATTTGTATCGGTTGGGTAAAAATATTTAGCTCTCTCTTCATATATATTCTTACTCCAAGGGAGCAAAGAATATGATCTCTTTTAGATTAAAATCTTAGAAATTAGACCAAAATTGTGGTTTACTGAAATAAAAAAATAAGCAAGTGCATTAATACTACAGAGCTAACAAAAAACTAAATAGCAAAGGTCGACAAAAGGCATTCTCCGATTGCTCTATTATGTTAGTAAGCATGGAATTGATATTGTCGCTAAGAAAAATATTTTTATTTCACTTTTCAATTTACACAGCTGTTGTTTTGTTACCATTTTGTAAAGCTGGCTTTGTGGGACCCACACACCGGCCATTTGTCAAGAAACATTCTGAAGAAACGCTTTAAATCAATATAAAATAAGACGACATGGCGTCAGAGCACACGCCAAAAGTAGCGCTATAAATTTATAAATCAAACATCGAGCCGTATGTTGAGTAGAATAATTCATCAGTTGATTAATGGCCTGTGTGGACTAAGTATTTATGCGAGTACATAAATACACAAATATTTAATGCTGGGGTAAACACTAAATTTGATAATTATTGTTCAACAAACACGTGAAGGCTTCGACATGTGTCACGTGTCCTGCCGCAGACAGAGAATGCAGGGAGCATCAGATCATCTCTAGTATATATAGTGATCAATGAAAACATATATATATTTATATTTTTTATTACAGTTTTTGTGTTCAATTTGTAGAACTACGTTTTAATTTTTGTATTTTTTTAATATAATTCACTTGAATAAAATAAAATATTATCTAGTTCTGCTATTTTTAGTGACAGCTGTTTCGGCGTTTAAGGCCATTATCAAACTGTTTGACAATGTTTGGTTAATGTTTGACTTATATTTTAATGTTAATGCTGACAGTTTGATAGTTTGATGACCTTAAGCGCCAAAACAACTGTCACTAAAAGTAAGAAGAAAAAAAAAATAATAACATTAATTTTAATTCAATTGAATTATATAAAAAAAAATTATCAAAAGTAATTTTTCACATTTATTTGACAAAGAACAAACATCTGTGTCAAAAACACGTTATTTAAAACAAAACATTTATTTTTATTTTTATAGTGAATACCGCACTGCTTCCAACCGTCTATAGAGAGCCAGTGGGACTATGACATCCCCAGTAAGGGTATATTGTGAATATGAAGGTAGTGGGGAAGGGAAGGAGATGGGGAAGAGCAAGGTTGGGAAGTACCTGGCCATTCAAATCTGGTCACCAAACACGGCTAAAGCTGGTGGTCTTTCACCATGGCGATACATAGAGTATCTACCACTCTGGAACGTGCCGCAAATATATCATATTTTATATAATTTAATGTTAATTAAATTGAAATAGCAGATATTAATTATTATTTATTTTTTTGCGCACGCTGGGATTTGAATCTGTGACCTCTGAATTAATAGTCTTACAACTCGACCACGGAGGCCGCCATACGTGTGTTTGAAGGAATACAAAATACTAAGCGATATTTACTGAGCTTTTTCTGTCTCGAATATGTGGGTAAAACGCTATTTTTTTCATCAAAGCAACGAGAGCTATGCGAATTTAAAATATCAATTTAACGGTCAGAAATAAAGACAGGGCTTCTTTTTTTTGATCGGTTATTCGAACATTGTTTTTATTTGTATAAATTCTTCTATAAATAATATTCTTACGTCAATATTGATTTAAATATGTTTTGTGGACTTTGTCTTGAAATAAAATTATTTTTTTATATTATTATTATCATTTGCCGCAAATCGTGAAGTTCCCGGATACGGCAAACGCCATTTTCAGTGTGAGTATAACCAGCGCATACCACTTTAATCCAATCAAAAATAAACAAATTATTGCCGCTGTCGAGGTTTAAATATTATGTTAATTCATTCGGAAAAAAATGAAAATAAGAACTTTTATAGTTTTCAATAAGTATATTCTCGCCGGATTCTTTTTTTTTACTTAGATAGTTCAATGCTCGCACTGAGTTACCCGAAGCAACAAAAAGCTAAAAAAGTTCCAAGCTTGTGTCGTTTGATTCAAGCCTTCTCCTAAATGGCTAATATATTTTAAATGGCTGAAGGGCTACAAAAGGCTTCAGAATCAAATGAGAGTCAGTTCATTTGATGCAGAAAAGAAATCTGATCAAAAGTGCATATTTAACTCACTTTTGGACAAAGTATCGCTTAAGACCTTTTGCTTTTCCAGCGACGATATTATTCTTGAAAATATCGTCTGATAAAGTAGTGTGGAGGGCAGAGTTGGTAAATGTGGTGTACGGTCACAATCTTCTTAAAAAAATATATATCTGTCTTTTTTAATATTCTTTGAATAATTGATAATTGATTAGTTTAAAATCAAACATGACATGGAGCGATAAGATAATGTTTTTTTACAATTATGATCATATCTCATGTAAATGAATTCAATGTATTTTTATCTCCTCAAAGCAAATAAAAAAAATGTCTGGCAAATATTTTTTACAGAATAACGATTATATAGTTGTTATACTCGTACATGTAAACTTAGTTATAATGAGCGCGAAGGGACCAAACAAATTTGTTCCTCATAGCCATTACTCGTTATAAACGTAGGTAGGTAAAAAAAGTACCTTCCTACTAATATCAATATTTAAGGCAGGGTATAAAAGCTTGTATATTATTCAATTTATTGTTTTTAAGAAATAGGGGAAACCAGATACACATTAGAGATAGAATACAAACAAATTTGTAAAAAGAGAAAAGAATTGTAAAAAAAAAAATCCTATGACTTTGATTTTAAGCGACACTTTTACATAGTGTACGATAGTACTGGATAGAAATGTTTTTTAGAGCGACGACTATCAGGGATTATAAACCCTCCTTAACGTGATTTACGAAAAGTTCGACGCCGTGCTGGACGGGCGGCTTTCTTTATCTTTTTTATGACATTATTCAACTGTTTTGAGATTTTTTTTTCTCAAACCCGGTGAATTGAGTTGACAATGTTATTTGGACGTTACATCAGTGAAGCGACCTCATTATGACCTCATAAGATTGTATGAAAATAAGCCCGAACTAGCATACCATTAAGTAATTGCTCATAATAGCCGTGGCCTCGCTATTACCGTGATCGTTATAACCAATTTCGACTGTACATGCAAAAAAACTGCACACTTATTACAGACGGAGTATCGCTGTACAAACTTTATAAAATGGACTTTGCTTAATAATATTTCTATGGAAATACGTGATCTCAATTTATTAGACAGGTCCTTGTAAACTGTTATAAAATGGTATGTTTTTTTTAATGTGGTACCGTACAAGATTCTCAACTACCTGGAACCAGTGAGACTATGGCAACCCTAGGTGGGAGGATGTTGTGAAACTGCAGGTGAGAGGAGAAGGAAGATAGAAACTTTACAAAATGCCTGGTTAATTAAATCTGGTTACTGAATCCAGCAAAATACGTTTCAAGCAACAACTCTCTCATCATCAGAATCTCACCAGGTACCTACAGAGAATAGGTTATTTTTACTGTAGAATGAGGTGAAAGTAAACAATGTTTTCAATTACGTATTTACATTTTGAATGTGGAAGAACCTAAATTTAACACAAAAATCATTTTGAACCCGCGAAAGAAAAATGATTTTTTTTTTTATTTTTTTTTTCTTTGGGAATAATATACCAAGAAATGTAATATTTTTTTGTACTATATTATTATTTTAATAAGACACGTTTGTAAGAGAATATTTTAAATTGTACACAATTGTGTACTAAATTTTGACAAAAACACCACAGTAAACCTAGCCGTTTTATTTTACGGTCATTTAGGGTTAAAAATAACCTGGCAATTTTTGAATTCCTCCCTTGCTTGTGCAATGTTGGTGGACTTAGCTAGCAGATAAATTAAACCGATAAAGCGACGCATTGGTGGAAACCCGACGCATTTGTCAACTCGGCTACTAATTGGTCTACTTATAACAGTTTATTTTGATTCATCGATAGCTTAAACGAAATACGAAACAATAACTTTCTTTGAGAATGATTTATTTTAATTTTTATGCCCAGCCGGTTTCGCTTAGTCTAAGCTTCATAAAGGTAAAAAAAATAAAAAAAAAAACAAAACATATGTAGTGGGCGGTTATATATACATACAGAGAAGAAAAAGCAGTGAACCAGTCGGTCATCAGAATTCAAATAAATTCCGTGGTCTTATACAAAGTCATTTTTTCATTTAATTAAATAAGTCAAACCACAAAGTGATTACTTTCTACGAAAATATAAATTCAAAACATTAAAAAAAGAACACTAGAAAATATGAGAAAAAGTCATTGATAAATCCAAAAAAGCATCCATTGCGGTATTCTGAACTCAGTGGTTCCAGTGTAGACCTTTGATTCCGGGTACCGTCCAATATTTATCTATTATTATCAATCAGAATCATTAAAGCCAATTGTGTTACTTTTCATAAGTAATTACCGACATCAACTTTAAAAATATTCCCCACATAATTTTTTTTTCTTCTTTAGCTGTTAACCCGGCTCTAATGGATACAATAAACTACCGAGAAGCATGGACAACTAATTGACGGGTCCGATGACGGCAAAAAAGTTGCAAAATTGCTGCAAATATCAATGACATGGAACTGACAATGTAACAAAACTCTCGTATGTACCTGTACATTATACGACTAACATAATATAGATAGTTTATAGAACATACCAGGCCCGGCCCTGAGCCAAACGGCGCCTGGCGCGGGTGCAAAAATAATCTTTACGCTACTTTAAATACGTTTCAAATTCGTGTGCTCATTGCTGGAAGAATGCGACAGCGCTATTAATTCATATAGCGTTGTCTTATTCATTCATTAAAATTCGCGCCTATTTCTATCTCATTTGCACTGCTTGTTTCTCGTAATTTTGTCTCCTTTTAACACTTAGTATGATTTTTTTTGTTCGAACAGAAGATTGGTATCAACTCGTATCAAGTATTAGATGAGAGGTGCAGGTTTTTATTTCGTGTCGTCGTTGCAGGAACATACGGGTTCGATTGCTGTCGATGAATAGTATGGCTTTTTGAAATTAAAAATAATATATAGGCGCTGGGTGCGAAAAAAGCACTGCAATTAGGTACTATTAGCGCCTTGGCAATCCGCCGCCTGGGGTGGACTGCTCCAATTGCGCCTGCGCAGAACCGGCCCTGGAATATACATATGTACGTTTATGCCTGGAAACATAAGGTCAAGGTTTTCGTTACGACATAAAAAAAAAAAAATAATAGCATTTACATAACAGTTATTATATATAACAGAAGTTATTTATGTTTCACCGCAACTTCATTTTACTCTTAATCTATAAACATTCTACATTAATTTACTTAATAACTCAGTGGTGCTTTTCTACTGTCACTGTGGCGTCACGTTATATAAACAACACACCTAAGTATACAAATCAAACGGTCTAAAATTTATAACAGATGTAAGATGGGTATTGCAAAAAATGTATATTTAGGTATACTGTTTACAAACATTAAAATCTAAAAAAATGTACAATGCGTAAGTGGCTCACGTTTTAACGATTACACACTGCTGTGATTTATATCTATGGATATGTATCTATGGATATGTGCATTAGGGTTCAAATAAATTACTATTTTGTAAAAAAAAACGTACCATCGCGCCTTGTACGATTTTCCGCCTTGGTTTTACGTTCCATGTTTTTAGATGCTAGGTAAGTTTTGATTGAATCACACTAGTCGACATATATTTTTAGAAATTAAGTTATAGTTACGCAATCAATTTTCCACGCTATTTATTTTCGTTTACTGATGAAATATTTACCGATTTCATCGACGCTTGCTTATTATCATTTTATTATGATTTTTTCACAAATTCCGACACGAGGCAAGAGGTTTTTTGTTTGAAAGCTTTCACCCGACGACACAGTATTGTCATGCCGATGTTTTTTTTTATTGAACGTGATAAAATGATGCGATTATACAACGAGTTGTTGTGAAGTACGTGTTTGAGAAAAATAAATAAATAATGTTCGCAGATCCTATTGATTTCAATAAATTTGACTCACGGTGAAAGAAAATAAACCTACTCGTAAATAATAATACATGAGATTCAATAAAAACATCTTTTTTTTTTCCTTCAGTAATTTTGTTTTACTTCCTCTGTGGTAAAATCATATTGAATCCGTACAACATCGCTTCTTACGCGGAATTGCATGGAGATGAGGGCGAGAAAGAGGCGATTATTCAAATGATGAAATTGAACAATCATTGAAAATTCCTTCATTGAAAAGCATTGGAAAGACTTTGATTTTATTTGCATTTTCAAAATTATTAATTGTTTTATAGACTCACTTTCTTTGTTGTAACTTATCCTGTTCAAAATTCCTTGCCGTAGACTCAGAAACAATGAATTGCTGTTTCTCAATCATCACTATACTAATTATGGGTATCATTCTCCACTGTCCAGAATGTCGAGACTTGTTAACTCAAGCCATGGTCTTAAAATTTTTGGTGGCAGTCTAAATGATTTTTGTCATTATTTTCGGCTCTATCAAAATTTTGACTAGACCTTGGCTTGAAGGTTCTTTATATTTATTTTGTCCTATTTTTGTCATCGCTTCATTTAAAATTGTGTATGTGCTGTTCTTCCTCTGTTGGTCTTTTTTCCCTATTCGTGTTTACTATTTCGTTGATTCAGAATCCACAAATGGCGGGTTTGAAACCCGACTTGGGAATTTGTAGTTGTTTTTATTTGATTGAATTGTTTTAGACAATTTTATCTGCAATTCGTTCCAGAGTAGAAAATAGGTAGGTACTCTCAATTATCGGCTTAGTGAGACACCACTAACCATAATCAAAACCTTGCTTGAAGTGGCTTTAGCTATATTTACTGACCAGATGTTAGCTAGCGGGTATTTTCCAACCACCCTCTTTCCCCTCTCCTTCGTTCCATAGATGTTCTTCGGCCTCACAACATTCCTCGTACCTCGTAAGGGGAGGCCACAATTCCACTTGTTCCAGGCAGTTGGAACTTACGAAATCACAATGAAATTAACATTGGCTTTAGATTTAAATAAAAAACAATATTTCACTTTATGCACATTACATTGTGATATTTGACAACGTTGTATCTCAAGTTAATCCAATACGATTCGATTGAAAAAAAAATATTTTCGCCATAAATAAACAGTTATTTTCCCAACCGTAGATTATTCAAATTTCACCCCAAGTGCACTATGGTGCACAGTAGTCAGTAAAACATAATCAACCTTACATAATTACCATTACCAATTATGTATTATTATACTTATCATGTTGCCTTCATAAAATTACAGCACTAACCAAGATTACATAATTTTAAATTATCAATCAATTGTGTTTATTGTACAACCATCTATTACCTACTGTAAAACTGTGGTTTTATCGATGATCTAATCAGGAGGTTCTAGTGGATTGTTTGAGTTGAGACACCAAGATCGGTATAATTTTTCAATGAAGGTTTTCAAATCCATTTCAAGAATTCTTGTTTAATACTTAGATATATAGAAAGGCGCAATTGTTTCCTTTGATATTATCCTTTCAAATTCAATCGTTATAATGATTTCATCATGTCGGTGCTGAGCCCTGGGCCTTCACAAATAATAGAGGAAGGATGCTGGATATTATTGAGATGAAGAGATGATGCTAAAATAACTGTTTGAAAGATTTACAAAACTAGACTTAAAAAATCAAAATCGAAACGTTGCTTGACAAAAGCCAATGCTTTAGCCGTGTTTGGTAGCCAGATCTGAATAGCCAGGTACTTACAAACCTTCCTCTTCCCCATCTCCTTCCCTTCAGCCTCCAGCCTCACAATATCTTCGGCTCAGTAATGAGTTTGTAGCAAAGATAAAAGATAGTTAAATATTAGGTGTACAACTTTGCCATACATTTATGATTCAAAATATTGTCAGCGAGTGGAGTAGGACTTCCCATTTCAACGTTTCCAAGTATGTCTTGACCACTTTCGCAACATGGGGTCGAGCATTGTCATGCTGCACCTCTCGCAAATGATGAGAATTTGGTTCGTAAGCTGACATTTTCAATCGAGAAGAACTTTATGATGCAGACACAAATTGACTTATGTTTCTAAAGAGTTAGGTGGGCAGATGTCTACGTTTATTGCATGACGTCTATGATCTATTTATTTCGACTACTACTTACCGCTAAAACCATCCATAAGAAAACAGGGGTAGCAAAGTTGTACAATACTAAAGCAGTTTCTTTATTATGAGCTTTGTGGAGAATGTCATGTCGGGAGACCTAATCTTGGGTGGCTTGGTGGTGTAAAAACCAACACAGCATCCTTGAATTGCAGTTAGAATTTCCTGCAAGCTACCAGAACTCTCCGTGGGTTGTCTTTTCGATGATAATCATGTTAATATATGCGGACATTTCATTGTGAAGAATGAATGATTTAAGCAGCAATTTGGTAGATTACGAGACACATCTACCATTTAAAATATCCTGCTTCAGACCGATGACAGCTAAATAATACCTTTGATAAGAAGTCTTAGAATAGCGCATACAGCAAACATCGATCGATCAACATGCTTTGAAAGAAGTGAGCATTCGCTAATATACTCAATTTCTGGCTTTCTAATACAAGGAGTACCAAAAATGATTTGTCTGTTAATTCTATACAGGTAATTTGGGAAATGTATAAGGTATCTAGTGAATACAATTATTTTACAGTTATCTTTTAAATTCCATATGAACTTCATACTGGAACTTTAGGTAAAACGTTTGAAAATGGCTTCGCTGGTTTTCAAACTGCACTTTATACTGACATTTTAGTATGTTTTTCGTCGAATTTAAAAGATTACAGCTTATTTTTATTTATTTACTGTAAACCTTAGACATTTTCCTAACTGTCCATGTAGAATTTACAAATAAATTGTGTGCAGTGATGGTTGTTTTAGAATGCCACCTAATAATATTAAATTTTAAAATTAAATTACAAAAATTAAAATAAAGTTCTACAAATATATCATAAAACTATAAATACATTGAATAATTACTATTTTCGAAAACATTCATTTGAGGATAGAATACCACACGCATCTGTTGTGATTTTAAATTCCTTCAATTTCTCAGACACATTAGTTGCAGCGATAGTAAACATGAAAATAAACTAAGCTTTATTTCCAGAACCAATCAATTACCTAAATCAAAACTTTCACATTTGAATTAATTCTGATTAATCTGTTAACTAAATAAAAATCAAAATCAAATTTTTACCGAGGATGTACTTTGGATGTAAGTAATTTATATTTTAAATTTATAAAAAATAAACCCTGACCATTAACATTCTTACCGTAAAACGATTGGGAAAAAATACCAAATTGTTTTTTTATCATTAAAATAACAGGAAGTACATTTTTTTTCTGTGCAATGAATCAGTTATAATTCTTCCGGAGATGTTCATCTAAAAGCAATCTAGACTATAGTATAATGTTCTTCAGAATTATTTAAAATGAGCACCTGGAGCAGAAAACGCTTCTAGGCCTGCTACGCTTAGCGGAGAACATTCGTTTTATCATCCCGCATTTTTGCCTTATGTCGTTTTTGGCTCACTCGCCGCTCGAGAGTCAGCGGATAAAGAGGTCGGATTTATGTCTTAAATTAGCGTGAATTCTTAATTCATTTTGACAAATAACAATCAAATGGCGAAATCTTATGTTTTTTAAATTATGTTTTCACCCACAAGTAAATAAAGGGTTATTACTTTAGGACATGAACGAATGCAAATCAATTTGTCATATTTTGAAGTATCTTTAATTTATTTATTTTTTAGTAACGCTTTTCAACACTTTGTTTTTAGGGTGGTGTGTCCGAGTGAACCCTTCTTCCCTTACTGGCTAATAAAAATCCCCTTGATACTTTTTTTATTCCTGTCTGAATACCAAAACCTCCTTAACACGGAAATCGATGTTTTGGTATGACTTTGGTTATATATTGCGCTTATTTACTCAACCTTTGCAATACAGGTAATTGCTAAAAAGAGAGTAAATAATTGGGAAGCCGGGTAGCAAAGCTTGAGAACTTGATTACTGATATTACTTTAGAATGTATATCTTATGACCTAGTATAAGATACGATTTTCATGATAAATCCCTGTGAACTTACTTATTACATAGATTAAAAATGTGTATGGCCTATTAAAATAACTTTTTTTTTCTAATTTGGAGCAAGTTTCGCGTTTGACTTATCATCAAGAAATTTTTCCACACGCATGCTAATACAAAGATCATACTTAAAAGTGCTAACGGTACTTTATGGATTATACGTCACAGTCAAAACTACTTGTGTACCAATACATAATTCATGATTAGTTGAATAGCCTTAAGGCGGATCTTATTGTTTTTTTTAATAGATATTATTTTCTGTATTGGTTATTGCTGTTGCGTATTGCTATTGGTAAACGTCTCTCTCAGCGTCCTTTGAATTTGATGGACCGAGACAGAGGCCCAAAGGTTGGAAATATCAACTTGTGATGTTACAATAATGACTTCGTTATGTATGCCCAGGTGAACAAATATAACAGCCTGGATGCGAAAATTCCCCCGAAGATTCAAGAGCCAAAGGTAAAAATCACTTTTTCAGTTTGTAGAATATGTTTACAAAGATACATAGATAGAAACTCAAAAGTAACTAAAATGTCAGAGGAACTAAATTGGCTAACATTAAAACAGATGCTAACATTAAAAACACTGTTGTTTATACATAAAATGAAGAACAACTTGTTACTAAAATATTTTTCTGACAAAATTATCTACAATGTTCATATTCACAAATATAATACAAGGACATGCAAAGAAATCAGACTAACAAAAAAGAGGAAAATCAAAACACAAAATAGCTTACTATAAAGGGATGAAATCTTATAATGCTCTGCCAGAAACCATCAAAATTATAAATGGCGTGTAAAAACTATTGAAAATGCATATAAATCAAAATAATAAGCAGTATATATGTCAAAATATTATAAAGTCAAAAAAGAAAATTAAATAATTAGCTTCTTGTAAACTTGAATGTACAAAGTAATTAATATAAAATAAATAAAACTAAAAAACAAATTGTAACTTGCCTATAAGAACTGACTTATATTTGTATTTATCTTATATTATATTATCTCTTATATTTATATTATCTCTTATATTTATATTATCTCTTATATTTATATTATCTCTTATATTGTATAATATTAATGTTATGTACATACAGCAGCATAATAATATAAATATTATGTAAACAACTTTGTATAACTACCGTCCCGAGTTTAAACTTATTGAACGAGCAGAAAAGTCACATTTCACACTTAATTAAAAGTAAACATTCATAACATGCTAAAATGCGAATAAAAAAAAATATTCCAGAGAGAAAACGCTGCGTAATTTAATTAGCTAATTTTATAGTTTTTAGAGATAACTTCGGTAACGATATGCAAAGAGCAGGGTCTTAAAAAAAATCAATGTTTTGCGCACTATTAATTTGATCTACGTTGTAATTTTAATTGACCCATTAGGTTGAGACCGTCTTCATATTTATATTAAGGTAATGCTATTTTCATTTTTTTTAATTTTATTACTTCACAGTTTTATTTGCCATTGCTAATTGATAGAGTTATTGGCACACAACTGTGGCACACTTTAAGTATTATTTCCTAGAAAATGTGATTTCATGTTCTTCTTAATCATTACTTACGCAAACACGTGGATCGAAAGCGATAAAATCAATTATTGTCATTCGCAAATAGCGTGGCGTGTATAGACGGATAAAGAATGTATGTGATTTCCATAATCGTACTAAAGTTCTTGGCTACCTTACATAGTACCTATAATTACATCACATTCTGGAATGGGAGATACTCTCAGTATCAACTTTAAGACTTTCCACAGAAATAGGGGTGCCATATTTAATAATGCTTACATGTCGTCTCTCACCGCGTAATTTTTGTAAAACTATGGCATCAACCAGAATCGAAACTTTTCTTGAAATGACTTTATCAGGGTTTAGTGAGTAGATCTGGAAAGTAACATCCTTTCCAATCTCCCTTCTCTACTTCCCTCCTGCCCCACTTCCGTCAGTTCTCACAACATTTTACCAGAAATGATGCTACTATATTGTTTTATTTGCGATGTGAAAATAATGAAAACGACGATAATTTTAACAATGCTATTTAATAAACTGGTTGGGTTAACAGAAGGTTTATAATGCACAAGTGCATGTGACAGGAGGAGGAAAATATTACATAGACTATATATAATATAGAGTATCAACTCAATGACACTCATAATACATTCATAACGTCGCTGGAAAGGCAAAAGGACTTATGCGACACTTTGGTCAAAAATGAGTTAAACATGCAGTTTGTATCCGTTATTTTTTCTGCATCGAATGCTCTAACTCTCGTTTTCTTCTGAAGACTTTCGTGGCCCTTCAGCCATCTAAAATATATTTACCATTTGGAAGAAGTCTTGACTCAAGCGAAACAAGTTTGGGACTTTTTAGCTTTTTGTCGCTTCGGGTAACTCAGTAAAAGCATTGATTTAACGTTTTTTTTCAAAATCCAACCAGGTACTGAAGACTCATGATATATTTTTTTTAAATACCTTTAAAGTGTTCTGGTGTTAACTTACCAAAATGGCGCTTTAGCCCTGTTGCCTTTCCATCCTATTTACACTGACTTTGGCGGGATGGAAATCTAGTTCGGTATCACATAAAATAAATAAATAAAACAATCGTTAATGTTAGCTTTCGGCCATCTTGTTATTTTTAAACGCTTACCGTAAAATGAGTTTCTCTCGATGCGAGGGATTCCCCAGAAATAATTTTCAATAACAATAATTTACTACCATCCACAGAGATAAATTATTTTTATTTTATGTTTTACAAACGTCCATTTTTTACACTGTTTTTTTTGTGCATGTTATCGTATCCATGTCACCAGCTGGTAGGAATATATTTGGTATATAATCATCATTATTATTCAAAAATTAAATGTTCAAAAAACCCTGACGTCGTTATCAATTAGGGGGCTTTTCCCAGCCTAACCATTAGCATTTTAACGATGTTTTGAAGAAGTTTTTTAAAACAAATCGCTCTTAATGTGGATCTATTGACCATTCAATTAAGTTGGCAATATTGTCGTCATCAGTATCTCGTACATCAATCAGCAACCGTTTGTTCGTGTTTCAATGCCATCTTTCCGAATATTTGAATTTCTTGTGGTGCACGAAGAAAAATATTAGTTCAATATCTACTTCTTTTCAGATATTCAGACTGAAAGATCATAAGTTATTGCCATCTGATGAAACTTTATGATACAAACATACTCTACACATTTTAATTTTACAATCTTGATAGACAGGTATCAGTTTCGGAGTTAAGATATCCATTATTATGTTCTGTGATTTGGGCCGCCGTTTTATTGCAGCGCTTCGATAAATTTTTCCTAAAGCTACATTCACATCATCAGTGATAGTTAGTGGAAAAATAAAGGGTCAATTATCGAAGGGGTGATAGAAATTACACATTTTATATGGTACAGAACGTAAAACGCAAAACGTACTGTTTTTGTGCGTTTATCATTGTTTATCTAGCTTTTCAGATAGCCGAAAGGCTGCATCACATCTGTCTCTAGTTCCTAGTGTAGACGTGCAGTCTGGTATACACCATCTTGATCTTGACGTTGGCTTCAAACTAGTTTTCCCATCGTCTACTTAATAGGCTATTGGCACGGATAAATTGCGGACTTTATTACACTCATCAACAGTAAAGCAACAGTCTTTTCCAGGAAAGAATAAAACTCTAAGCATCTACAAAATAAAACTCTCATTTAAAAAAATGATCTTTTTACAATCGCGCCCTGAATTACTGTCTCTACTGCATCAGTTAATTTCACCCGGAAACAGGTGTCTGTTTATATATAATCCTAGCTTTGCATAATTTCATGGACAGTATCAATGGACATTTCAGAAAGATCTTATCATCACGTATCAGCGTAATTTTATGCAACTATTGCATTGTTTACACATTTTTACCAAGTGCTCATATACTTATAAGGAATGAATTAAATGATGGCGTACTGAATTATAGCTCTTGGGCAAGTAATTAATATTACTTACTTGAAGAATGCCCGATGAGTATCTTCACATGTACTCGTTCGAGTGATACTTAAAAAATTCCTCGCATTATTGTAGGCTACTTTCTTTTACGTGAAGAATTATTTTTTGTTTGTTTGTTTCGTTCTTGAGTGCGATTGAATCGAATGCCTAATAGCCTAATGTATAATTTATAAATTTGCACTTCATTTTTTGTTTTACCCTGACTTTTGTCGTCTGTTCTAAAACGGATGATGTTAACTTGCTTCAAAGATTGATCTGTAATGCGATGAAGCCATTGGAATAGATACTTTATAGAACGCAGAGTGAAACCCCACAATGCCAGAGTTTCAACACGTTTGAACATTTGACTCCGTGGTAGAGCGGTTAAGATTCTCGACTACGAATCCAGAGGTCGCGGGTTCAATCTCAGCATCGCCCTGGTGAAAGACCACCAGGGCGATGCTGAGCTACACCGATAACCATATTTGTTGGCCAGATCTGAACAGCCAGGTACCTTCCAACCTTCCTCTTCCCCATATCTTTTTTGACGATTAGACGACTAGTTTATTCGACGGCCTCCGTGGTCGAGTGGGAAAAAAACCCGGCGTGCGCAAATAAATTAAATTTAATTAATATGTGTCATAACACATTCAATTCATATAAAATAAAATATTATATATTTGCGGTACGTTCCAGAGTGGTAGATACTCTAAGTGTCGTCCTTGTGAAAGACCACCATTCAGAATCGAAAAGTTGCTTGAAATGGCTTTAGCCGTGTTTGGTGACCAGATCTGAATAGCTAGGTACTTCCCAACCTTCCTATTTCTCAACTCCTTCCCCTCCCCACTACCTTCAGCCTCACAACATACCACAATTGGGATGTCATAGTCTCACTGGCTCTAGGCGGTTGGGAGCAGTTGAGACTTGTGCGGTATTCACATTAAAAAAATATATATATAGAGAGAAAATATGCAATACAAGCATCACAGAGGGACTAAATATAGTAAAAAAGTCTACATATAAAAAATAAGTACCGAACTGTTATATTTTATGCAAATAGGTAGGCTTTTGTTTATCACATAAGGAACGGCGTTCTGATTATTATATAAAGAACAGATTGACACCGATCTTAAGGCTTTAGAAGTTGTCGATTGCCCATGTTGAGATTTGAATTAATTCTGATGAATTTGTAACAAAAATATCAAATGTTTCCCGAGGGTGAACTAGGGATGAAAGTAATTTACATTTCAGATTAATAAAAACTAACCCTTGTCATCCGTATTCTTTCATTAAAAAACGTTTTTAGCATTAACGTAAGTGGTAAGAACCAGAGATTATTTTTATGTGATCAATTGGTTATTTCTCAAGAGATTCTTCGGAAAACATTTGAGATTACACTAATACGTTCATCGGAATTAATTAAAATTTAAACATTTGATTTTTTTAACCAATTACCTTCGTTTTGCCGTCTAGTGTGTCAAGTTTCGAGAGCTATACCCTTTCTGCATCTATCGCTCGAAAACCGGCTGGCAAAGACATGTAATCTGTGCCTAACGTCACGGTGATTTTCAAAAAAAAAAATTTTTTTTATTTCTTATGTTTTTTTTCCAACATTTTAATTTCGCCTATCGGTAAATAAATGGTAATTGTATTTTTCCGCAATTTTTAAAAACATTTACGATGGAACATGAATTAATAAAAAGGACTTTGTTCTATTATATTTTTGGGAACACCCTTCACCTTTTTATTTCTAGAGTAGTGTGTCATTATAGAAACCTTCTTCAGTAAAAACCTGCAGTTTGTTAATTTAAATTATCGTGTATTTTTCAAAATAAACGTTTTAAGCTTAGATGAATTAAATAATGTAGATCCGTTACTGAGACAACGCCCTGGTTGCACTAAACCAAGTCAACGAGACGTACCTTCGAAACACGCTTCATATAGCTATCTCTTCCGCACACACATATTCTTTCAATGGTTATCCTTTTCATACGCCGGTGAAACATTTAGTGGTGCAACATTAGTGGTGCTACAGTTTTCGTAAGATTTGTATGAATATGACAAGTCTTGTATTTTATGTCTATGGTTTTAAGTCGCCCACAAATTAATGTTGATTTCTGTCGCTTTAGAATAACGTAGCGCATTCATTTTTTATTCTCGACTTCCATCGAAGAGTGTGGATACTACAACGTAATAACGGGGTACCACTTCACCTAAGCCATAATTATACATTACTAGCATGGATGCTAATTTGAAGTAATGTTGATAATTAGTTTTAAATAAATAATTATTTTATTATCATGATAATAGGGTATTTAAAAAGAATCACGGAAGAAATAATAAACATAACTATTCTAATTGAAAGTGGGTAGGTGCAATAAAGTAACATTTATTTTCCATAACGAAACGAAAATGAATTAAAAAGGTCTAGTCTTCCTTTTTTGAAAATTTGACAGTTCGACCAGTTCGACAAATTAGTAGACACGTTAGTAAAAATATTTATATGAATTTACTGTCATATTTTGCAAAAAACGCGATTTGAAAGATCGTCAAATGGAAAGGTGTAATCGTGACGTGCCTTTTCTACCATGTCAAGTGTTTTAATTATTATTTGTGACGGATTGTGCAACCGAGCGACATTAATTAGTATATTTTTTCAAAGTGTAAATGCCAAAAAGGGAACCAGCGAGGCCGATAAATAGATACGTAGGTGCAAACGATTATATATGTAGGTAGGTGTATATACATAATATTATTACAACGTTGTTTTACCTTATCACTGTGTTTACGTAAAACATGTTTTTTTTGTAAATACTATACAATTGTGAGTCCCGACTGCTCCCAACCGTCTGAAGCCTGTGAAACTATGCATCATTTATTAGGGTATGTTGTGATGTTGAAAGTAGTGGGGAGGGGAAGGACATGCGAAGAGGAAGGTTGGGAAGTATCTGGCTATTCAGATCTGGCCACCAAAGACAGCTAAGCCCATTTCAAGCTACGTTTCGATTCTGAATGGTGGTCCAATGGTGGTCTCAATGGTGGTCCAATGGTGGTCTCAATGGTGGTCAAATGAGCACCAGGGCGATACTGATAGTGTCTACCGCTCTGTAAAACGTATTAAGCCGGTAAAATCTTAACAAATTTCATTAGGTGCACAATATTAAAAAAAAAAATATTATCACCAACAATAATGCTGTAGTTCGGTGGGTAACTACTTGTGTCGTAGTACGTCGTCGTGTCTACGTTAACATCATAGTTACCTTCGTAACTATATTAAATACTTAAAATATATAAATAAAAATAATTATCGATAACACATAATATAATGTCCATCAATATGTATATCATATAATGATGCTAAACAAATAATGATTGCTTTTAAGTACCATTGAAAACAGTATTATATTATTAAATCTAGAAGTATAATATCTTTAAGTAATCAATATCCTCCTATTATTGTAATGTTATAATTCCACTAATTTCCCTCGCAAAACACTATTAACTATTGCGAATGATTTATTAGAACGATATTTTGGCTAATATATAATTGCGTATTGTTATTGATCAGCGTAACATTTCACAATCATTGTTTTTTGTAATCAATCCATCACTGTTTCCTGATAATGCCTAATTGATTATCATCAACATGTCTGATAGGTTTTAACGTGCTGATTCCTGTTTGAAGTGGGTACCCGGTACAGATTTTGCAAATAAACGAATTTATCTCCAAATCTCAGACTGATTTTCCGACAATCAGATAAAAAAAACATGCGAAATTGTCTAATAATTAGAAACTTGTTCTGAGGCTAGACGAAAATCTGTGTCTGGATTTTCACGGTCGTTTAGATTTCTGATAATGTTTTATTGTCTTTTTGTAATACGTCCTTGATGATCTAAGATGTGTTAAAAATATAATAAAATAAAATTTATTCATTTCATTAGGGTTGCCTTATGCCATATCATTTTAGACTTTGGTATATCATCCGAAATCTTTAAATAGGAAAAAAACCCTCACATAATTATTTTGTTAATATAATTATGTATTTATTATTATCGCTATCGATAGACTTTTATTAACCTAAACAAAAATGAAAAGATAAGGTCTTGGTTGTTTTTTACTTCGCGAATTCAACTTGAAAACTTATAAAACTTACCATTGAGTTTATAGCTTATAGTTAAGACGTTAATGACTTCACTGCAAAGATTATTAGCTATTATTAACAACCCTTTTAATAGCTTTTGAAACATTGATTATTATTTAAAAGTAATAATAATGGTTGGTTTAATTATTTATAACAACAAATTTAAAAAAAAATAACTTTGTATAAGACCATTGACATTATTTTAATGATTATGACCGACCGGTTTCGCTTAGCCTAAACTTCATAAGGGTACAAAATTAAACTAAATAAAAAATACAAAGTGTGCGGTTGTATATACATACAGAAAGAGAACAAAATATAAAATAAAATAACAAAACAATGAGAAAACAATTAAATAACATTTAAATTATAACAAAGGAACAGAGAGCAAGAGACAGATAATATGAATTGAAAGAGACAAAACGTCAACTGAGAAAGTGCTTAAAGAATAATGATAAAATTTACGAGTTTACAGGAAATATACCATACATATGTCATAAAAATTTAAATAATATCCGTGATATCGTACAAAGTTATTTTTTCTTTTCTTAAAATATGTCAAACGATAAAGTGATTGCTTTCTACTAAAATATAATTATGAATATTTTACGAAATGCAACGGAGATTTCAGGTTCAAAATCGGCTGAGGAAAATGACTACCTATAAACTGTATTTAACCATTGTGGATTTTTCCACAAATAATCCCACGTTTACCTCCACCAAATCTCCTCTACCATACGAAGAAGAAGATTTTAAACAGTACTGCTAATTATTTTCAGTATCGCCCCACTAAAAGATTGATACGGTTTTTATACGTTTAGTAACCAGTAAATTTAGTGTAGTAACCTCCAAAACTGCGTCTTCCCCTCCTTTGCTTCCCTCATAATCTTTAGCCTTCCCTAAATTATAGATTTGGTCGCCTCCTGGCTGTTGTCTTTGTTTTTTTTTTCTATTTCTAATGCATGTGTCTAAAAACGATATTTATATTACTGTGGTGTTCTAAAAAGGTTTTTGATTCTTCCGATTACTTATTTCATGTTTTTCTTTTGTTTCAGGTAAGGGTCATTCTGTTAAAACACTAAGCTCGACAAACTCTTACCGATGGCGTGCAAGTTCCGTTAAAAGGTTTTTATACATCTAATAAAGCGTTTCATAAACAACAACAAAAAACCTTATTTCAGTCTTTAAATGGTACTTAAGTAATACTTTCTAGGAATTTGTATAACAGTGCCATTTAACCTTTTACCTACAAACATTGTTAAGTCAATTTCCACGGCTAAGAAAAAATACATAAATTTAGTAAAATTTTATCAGTGTTGACATATTATGTATAGGTACCACACCTTTGCAAAATAGCATTAAAAAACTAATTCAATGTCACCCAAACAAAATGAGTTCTCGTTTGGTAAACATAAAAGATAAAAAGCACTTTTATTATTATTTTTTTAAACATTTTTAAATGATTAAACATTCAAAAAAATACGTGATGGTTTATTTCATTCGAGAGAATGCCCAAAAATAGTATTTTTGATACATTCACATCAATAATTAAAATATTTATATAGATGAGATAAAATAAATGTATTTTCACCTTCTTTCTTTTTTTATCATTCAATAGGAATAACTACCCGAGTTCACTCAAGTTTCATTACTCTTTTTGAGTTTTTTTTTTAAATTTATACAAAAAAAGAGATTAAGGATAACACCATGTCCATGATTTCAAGTAGTTAGGTACTTATCTCTTCAAGAATGAAAATCTGCTCAGAGCTGATGGCAACATTGGTATCGATAAAAGAAATCTATTTCCCAATGAGAGTTTGCCAAATAATCCTTGTCCGTTAGTCTTGCAATACCAAACGAATAAATCGATTACTAATATAATTTCGTCACAAATCAGGTAAGTACCTGCCTTCGAATTCTACGCTGTTCGTACTTTTGTTGTGTTTGTATTTAATGAATTTATTTTTATATTAATTTGAGTTAAAATGTCACTTCCATTACAAGCTATGGGGCTTTGTAATATCTATCCAACCATAAAAGTGTACAAGACGCCATTTTTTAAAGTTAATATTTTTCAATTAATTTAACAATGACCATAAAAAAATAACGATTTATTTTCATAACTGACCACGTACCATAATATGCAAACATAATAATATAATCAAATTGGGACTAGGTTTACGGGTTGGTGTTGGCCAAAACAGTGATTTTTTATCTGTTTTATTTTTAATCTGAGAACCTTACAATAATATCACTAACTCGAAATTTTACAATAGTATTTATCATAAATATCTTCATAAGCCACTTTGCGTCCAATGCAATAAGAAGACTTTCTTTAGATGCTTCTGGACTATGTCCATGATTTTCACAACCACTAAATTTGTATTTCCGACTTCTTTATTCGATCGCCATTTTTTTTCCAAAACAATCGTGGAATTTCTCAAAAAAAGCACCTATCAAAATTAATGATTTTCTTCAGAGGTTCGTTATATTTATCGACGCAATCTAACTACTAAAAGCATAAACGTGTTTTATTATAGAGTAGCGAAACAATCGCATGCAATTATTTGTTTGAACCTTAATACACGTGTCCGTAAAAACTGTATTTGCAAATCACAAATTGAAATCGTCGAAAGGTATTTTTTCAATACAAATATAATTTATTTCCTGACCAGGATTGCTTGCTGATGCAAAGTATGATGAATTATGCACATAAAACAATAGTTAATCATGCATGACAGTTTGGTAGTATTAACTAATTTAAAACTTATACATCATTTTAATACATTGTTTTTTTTTTTAAATTATCAGAATAAGCAAACACTTTGTGGATTGACATGATTAATAAAAAAAAAACACACGTTGTTTAAATCCACTTTATTTTTGTATAAGTCAACTAGTTTTGATTCTGCTGAATCTTCATCGGGACTTAAAAATATAATATATTATATAATTTATTATATTGTTCTTTTAATGAAATGAAAAAAAAACATTGTATAAAACCACAGATTTTATATGACCGACAGGTTTCGCTTAGCCTAAGTATCATCAGAGTACAAAATTAAACTGATAGTTTCAGTTTCAGCTAAATTTGTTAAATTTGTCCAGCAGTCCAATATTAGGTATATTTCCCGTAAACTCATAATTTTTTTCATTATTTTTTTATCACGTTCTCAGTTGACGTTTTGCCTTTTTCATTTCATATTATCTGTTTCTTCCTCTCTGTTCCTTTCTTATAATTATTCTTTTGTTTTCTTACTGTCCTCTTATTTTATATTTTTTATATTGTGTTCTCCCTCTGTATGGTATGCATGAGTATATATAACCACACACTGTGATTTTTTTGTTTAGTTTAATTTTTTACCCTGATGATGCTTAGTATAAGCGAAACCAGTCGGACAAAAAAAAAGTTATTTCATTAAATATGTCAAACCACAAAATAATAGCTTTCTACGAAAATATGTTATTTTTTTCTTTACTTAGTTAAGGTTATTGCAATATTTCTTGAATTTACTGATAGGTTATATTTTTATGCTTTGTAATATTTTTTTTATATTATAAACTGTTTTGTATATCAAAACTCAGCATTCTTATTAAAGGTAAATAAAAAATTGATGATATTTTCTCTTTTTAAAAAAAGGGCATAATGAACGATGGTGCTTTGTCACCTTACTCGCTGACTGTCGACGTGTGTTAATTTTTGGTTTAGATAGGTACTGAATGTCCGAACGAAAGCGGAGGGAGGAGGGATGAGGTATTTTGAAAGATGATTTAAAAAAATCTAATTTTAAAGTAAGTGATTATTTTTTGAAGGTCATATCAAAAGTATCTGTTAATTGATAAATTTATTCAACTGTCATTATGACACTTGAATTATACTCCTGAAAATTAACTGACAGAAGTTTCAGTACATAATAAATCCATATAAGCATATTAGTTTTCCCTTTATTAGTATCTTATCAATTGATTCCGTTAGTAATTCATCGGATGACACGTTGATAAATTGTGTTCTTGATTAAAATGTAACAAAGATTCGATAAAAGACAAAAAAATATTTATAAATTATCTCGCGTTAGTTTTGTCTGTACTCCAAATGTTGAGTGAGAAAAAACTGATTAATTGTTTTGTAATCATTTAGTATTCAATATAGACTTTCAAATACTTGATTAATTGATATTATATAAAGTCGCGTCGGTCTATTTTTGTGCTGCGATCCAACCCGATTCAAAGTCGAACGCGTAGATCATTCCGCTCTGATAACGTATTTGAAATGGACGTAATCATATTCAATAGCTATGTAACTGCTGCCAACCGTCTGGAGCTCGTGGGACTACGACATCTCCAATCTGGGTATTTGTGAGGCTGTGGGTTGTGGGGAGGGGATGGAGACACGGAAGAGGAAGGTTGAAACGTAGGGTAGTATTACCTGGATATTTAGATCAGGTCATCAAACACGGCTAAAGCTATTTCGAGCAACGATTCTATTCTGAATTGTGGTCTTACACCAGGGCGATATGTACTGCGAAAATCTACCACTCTGGTCATTTTTCGAATGCCTATTCAAGGCGGTGAAATATCTCTAAAATTTGCACAATATTGTTTTTCTCCCGTCTTTGTTTCTTAGAGGTCAAGTTGAACAAAATCGCAAATAATAAATATAATAGTACGGACATGCTTGTTTTCAGATTTGGTGGAGGGGTGGGGGGGGGTTGCTATTATCTCTTTGATCACCGCTTAGTAACGCCACGTGTGTGCATTTAACCTACGTAGCTACATATTTTGTAGATGCTTATTTTAGTGCCCATTCAAACCATGATTGTTTCAAATTGATCATTTAAATCTGAGACATTTGTAAAAAACCTTTTTCGATGTTTTCATGATGAAAAAGGATGATAATTAATTTTAATATCCCCAGGTTATGTATGCAAAAGTGAACGTCATTTAATTGTAACGTCTCACTTGTATGTAACCCGTGTCGACGTAGACATTTGCAAGGTTGGCTTGGCGTAATCGCCGTTCTTACTTATGACAATTACAATTCTTTACTAAACTTACAAAAAACCATAGCGATTATTCACGTTTAAACCTAGAAACAGAATAGTGGCGTTAAACACTCGAGAATTTCCGTTCAGTAATGATCGGCCATTTAAAAAAATGGATATATTTTCTTATTTAAACTAGGAATAATATGTAATGATAGAAAATAAGATCTGTACAGCGCCCTTGAGGTGATTTTTCACAAAAACGGCGCTATACAAATCATACAAATATTATTATTATTATTTATCATCGCCGAAAAGGCAAAATGGCTTAAGCGACACTTTGGTCAAGAAGGAGTTAAATATGCAGTTTTGATTCGTTTTTTCTGCATCGAATGCTCTGGCTCTCGTTTGATTCTGAAGACTTTTGTGGCCCTTCAGCCATCTAAATATATTTACCATTTGGGAGAAGGCTTGACTCAAGCGACAAAATTTTGGGACTTTTTGTCGCTTTAGGTAACTCAATGAGAGCATTGCGTTACCTGAATAAACTTTTATTTTTCAAAATCCAATCACGTACTGCACACTTATGAATGTTACTGTAAAAACATAATTAAATTGCTCTAATAATAATGATAATTGGCTGATTTATTTAGCGCCGTTTTCGTGACAGATAAATCACCTCTAGTGTAGGCTTCCCGGAATTTCCTTTCCGGCGAAGGTATATTAAAATAATTTGTTATAAAATCGTCAAATCGAAATGTTCACACTCAGATCTTCAGAATTAACATTTTGTTTTAGGACATAAAAAAATAAATTAACTATTGAAATAATCTCAATAATTGTCAACGAAATGTGAAACAGAAGAAAACACAAAAAATAGATTGGGACCAATGAACTTGGACCTCTATTCTACAACAGAATAATATCTGTGCCAATTGAGCTACCGACATTTTTTAGATACTATCATTTTGTATCAATCCCATATTTCTTTGAAAACTTTTATTTTCAATTTCTTCCGATATAGGCAGCCATATTTGTGTTGGTAAGCAAAGCTCTCACCAAAAACAGTTGCGCACCTAGATAATATCTTGGATATACTATCCATTTTTATTTACGGAATACATTTCGATTTACGGTGTGTAGAATTAATATTTAAATTAGAAATAACTAACTAAAGGTTTAAACTATACATTATAATCAATTATTGAAGCATCTGATAGTATTAATACGCTAAGCCGTCTTCTATACATGATTCGTTAGATGGCCGCGTAAGGCGCTAATGTCTGCAAAAACAATACTGGTAATTTTCGCTCACACGTAAAAAAGCTAGAAATTTTATTCCGATTACTCTACTTCGCGATTTACTCACCATGTCCCTTTTGACGCGTGTATCTAGACTAAACTAGTAAATATTAATTAATGATATATTGTTTTAAAATTGATCATAACAAAGCTTCAGTCAATTATAATTGAAATAAATAATACAAATTAGTTTCAATGAAATTTTCAAAATTAGTTCGAATGAATTAATAGTCGACATGTTATTATTTCACTGTCAAGAATCAGTGAATAATAGTAAATGATCAAGTAAATAATCTTAAATGTAAAAAAATCATTCAAATTATTTAGTAAAGCGGTATAAAACATCTGTTTAAAGATCCTGGGGGTTGGATGAAAAATAATACATTTTTTCATAATATTAAATATTCCCTAATACATATGGTATTTTCGGATTCATAGCTTTACAATGGAACCAGTGCCCTTATGGTGACAGTTTACATAAAATCGCAATATTTGGGAATCTTTAATATTACTAAGATCAATGATGCAGTAATAATAATCGAAGCGTCGATTATTGCATCATAGATCGACGCCCATAACTAGTGGTTGACACTGACTAATTACTTGGGGTGACCACAAAAACGGGAGTGGCAAAAACTTTGCACAATAGTCATGTGCGATAATGTTAATTAATCGACAAAAGACTGAAACCTACCTCACATTATTATCGCTTCAGCTATTGGATTAATTGCGCATTACACCTACAATATTGACAAAAAATACAAACAAGACCTTGGCAATTGGATATCAGAGCAGGGACATATTATTTGGCAGTACCTACCCATTCCGCAGCAGGCCATCATAAGGTGAATATTTTAATAAACACTTTTAGGAACGGGTAAAATTATTAACTTAAAAAGAGGAATATTTTTCCTGCTTTACAAAAATGGAAATTTACACTGTAACGTATGATCGATGCGTTTTCTAGTACAAACGACTAGAGGCACACTTTGATTGAACGAATCTCCTTCCCCTCCCCACCTTTCTCAACCTTCAGCCTCACAACATACTCCAATTGGGGATGCCATAGTCTCACTGGCTCTAGACGGTTGGAAGCAGTTGGGTCTCTTGTGCGGTATTCACTATAAAAAATAAAAAAAGAAAAGATACTCTTTTTTAATAAATTTTCAATCTATTTGTTAGTTCTTCAAAATATATTGAAAAACTGTTTTTTTCCGTGCCAAAAAAAGAATTGCTCTTTTAAAAATTTATTGGATTCTTAAAAATGTATTTTTACAGACCTTTTTTTTCGCTTTAAGTTACATAATACTGTTCTGTTTCTGTCAGATATTATTGAGTTTAATATCCTTGATAAACTGTATTGAATTGGAGCCACCCCAACTCAAGTCATTTTTGATAAGTTGTAAAAAAAAACTTAACATATATGTTAATTCGTACAAAAGTTGGTCTCTTCGCATTTTTTGTGGGAGCCAATATTTCGAGTTACCAAAACACAACTGTACATAGTCATGTAACTGGTTTCCAATTGGACTATCCACGCCATCTTTGAAGAAGTTCCATAAACAAAGAGGCCGATATTTATTCTAAGTACACCTAATTATAGCTCGTTGATGTATGAACATGGAAGAGTAATTTTACCGTCAATTTCGGTCAATCGAGCCAATTATTGCTTTGCAATTTTCCTACATGAGTAACTAATGAGAAACGTTTTTTGTGTGCGGTATTTTATGCTTACATTATTTTTGTTGATGGCTAAATAAAAGTGTCTGCTTCTATAAATATTTAAGCCTGAAAAGAATAGCAAACACACAATTTATCCACAAGAAATATAATTTTATTGATAAAAAAAAATGAGACCATCAATTATTAGGTAAGTAGGTATATGCTTCAGCATATTGTACTTTAATTAAGATTAGCAGAGTTCAAGCGGGTCTTAAATACTAAATTGTTTAAAAATCCTACGCACAAAACGTAACTTATTAAAATTTAATTTCCTTAAGAACGTCCTTGTTTTTCTTTGTTTCGGTTTTCTCCTTACCTATATCCTCACAACTTAATGTCCTTACTGTCTATTGAGAACCTTATACTCGTTGTCATAAAATATTTATTGTTATTTTATTAGTTGTTTGCATTTTTAGAATCGTTTACTTAAAATACGTGAATATAAATAATAATATACAGAAGGTAGCGCTTCTGTAGTCAGTATTGATGATTTTTGCATGACTCGGTCATGGCTAGGACTAGGGCTAGGGCAATTATACATCCATTCATAGCACATGACATAATGTTTTTGTTTTTTTGTATAACCACCTTTTCACAGTATTGTTATATACAAAAATATAGGATATAACCTAAAAAACCGTTGAGTTGTGTCCTGTTATGTCGCATAACAAAACGTAGTGGGCGGAGTCACCAGAGACGCGGGAGTCGGAAAACATGTTTACATACCGAATGATGGTGCTAAATTATGTGACAACTTGTCTTGTCTCTTTCTCTCTCACGATTTACGACGTAAAAACCCGGAGAAAGTGATTTATCGTAAATTTTTAAAGGTTGGGTAAAAAAAAACTATCTCTCCATATATCTTCTTGCTCTGAGGATAAAACTGCCATGTAAAATGTGAAGATTGCCGATTGACAGTCTACAAATGGCAAGGACTGACTAATACCCAAGAAAATGTCTCACTTTGCCTTGTTTCTGAAAAATGCTATTCGATTAATGATCCTCTAATTGTCACTTTGACTGGTTTCACTGAGATACTATTGGATATTGAACTAATGATATTTTAACATCACTTGGACAAAATACTATTTGATTAATGATCCTTTAATCGTCACTTGGACTCATCTCATTGAGATGCAAGTGGGCTATGCTGACCACTCAGCGCAGCATCGCGGGGGAGAAATCCAAGAATCTAGTCTACTCAATGGACCAGCCATTATCCAATTAGAGCCTGTGGAAAAATCTTCTATAATGTTGACATCTACCCAACTTGATTTGACCGGATGGGAGAATTGGCTCGCTAGTTGGCACGTTGTATGGTCATTGTGCCGAATCGCGTTCAAAGAGAATTTAATTGGAAAATTATGATCAAAGGAATGCATTTGCAATTTAAGTAGTGAATCAAAATACACTTAGACAGAAATCTTGATTGATTTATATGTTAAACGATTCGCAATCTTGTTTGTGTTCTCGATTATTCTTCTCAATAATGTTTATTCAAAGAGATCTTAGAACAATTAGTAATTGGAAATCTATGGTATGTCTAATCATAAATTCCAAATCATATGAGAGCCTATAATAATATTATAAAAAACCAAAAGAGTGACGTGTTTTTATTAATTTCGCGAAAAATATATACATTTTAAAATGAAATATTTAGTAGTAGGTTTTTAAAAGTTCTGTGAAAAGACACATAATTTTCATTTGTCGTGTAAAAAACGTATTAATTACGCAATAACAGTTTTGATCGGTTAGTAGCTGAGTGGACAAACGCGTCGGATTACCACAAGGGCGTCTTGGGGTCAATTACTCTGCTAGCTAAGTCCTCCATCATTGCACAAGTAACATCTTCCACTTATTATGATTGCAGTAGAAGGTTTTCAAATACTGTCAGATTATTCATAACTCGGGAATGTTTGTCTATCATAAAAAAAAAACAATATTTATATTTAAAAACCTTTATTTGAATTTAAAATTCAGTACTGTGATCGTGTCATTAAATAACTTCTGTCTGAATTCTGTAAACAAATTGTTTTTTTTATTATTATGGATTCATTGTATGTTAATAATTCCAGCGGAAATCAAGTAATTTCCGCAATTTTAATGAGGTTAACATGAAAACTGCTAGAAAATTTTCCTACATCACAACATGGCATTTCCACGACAGTAAATTATGCGATCGCAATCACCTACGATATCAATCCCGAAAGCGACATCTGTGAGCGTTTTCCAAAATTAAAAATAGATACATTTTCGTCTCTTGGTGAAATGCGTGAAAATGGCTTGAGCTTTAATGTTACCAATGTACCTAGGCAAGTGATACTAGTTCCCGGCTAATATTCGAACCTCTTCTGGTTATGGTTGAAGGCACCGCTAATATCTTGGCTTTACAAAATTTTAACAGATGCTGCTAGTGATATCATCTCCGTAACCGTAAATATAATAATAGATGGCGCCATCGGACGTTTATGGCATATAACTTTTTTTAGAAGAAAATTACCGGATTTTATGAAAACGTTATTAAATAATTTATGTATATAATATATTTTAATTAACTCGATGTAAATGCTTTTTGATTGATTACGAAATTCGCCTTAAGGGTACAAAAATATTGTTTTTTTTTTTTATCGTAACGCGGTTGAATATAAATTGGTTTTAGTTGGTTTATCCATTCCACAACACGAAAACTTTTCATTGTTAAATATTGTTCAATGTATTAAAGATATGTTGCAATTCTGCAGTACTTTTAACTTACTTCTAAAGTTTAGTGATTTAATAAAACAAATTTATAACTTTATTCCACTTTTATTTTATGACTGGACCGGTTTCAGCCTATGACGGCCATCTTCAGACTAGTACATGTTGTTGTTAACCTACGGCTTATATACTATTTATGGGGATGTCAGGGGTAGTAAACAATGATTTTACTTTAATTATATTCATCAGTATTGTTGCATGATTTTAATAGTTACAGGGTAAAAGCTACTTTTAATTTATTGGTATTTTTTTTTATATTTCTATCTGGAATATTTATTTATTTTATTTAATATTTAAGATGGGTTACAGTTGCATTTCTATAAATATGAATTGACAATGTATTTATATAATGAAAGATTGGTGAATACTGATTGTTAATGAGTTTACTTTAGATTTTCCCATCTTAATTGTGATGTCCAGATGTACAAGATAATTTTCTAATTGTTGGGTTACTCCCAGCATTATGGTATAATTAGTTTTATGATTCTATTCATTATGCACTGTTAGAGTAGATTACTTCTATTATTATATAATTTCTCGGTATCAAGGAATTTTTAAGTGCTATGCACTTGGGTAATAACTTACATTTATTGTTATTACCTATTGATTGTTTGGAATTTTTAAGTGCATTTACGAATTAACAGTTTCAAAATTAGAAATAATCTAAAGTTTAGGTTTTGTGAAACAAATAAATAACTACAAAAAATAAGGCAACATAACGCTGCAACCAACAGGAGGTTTGCCCGAGTTCATATTTGAATTAATTCTATTCAATCTGTAACAATAATATCAAATATTTTTTCTGAGGATGCACTCGGGATGAAAGTAATTCAAATTTTAATAATATCAAAAACTTTCCCTAACCAATCAAATTGCACCAGAGTTTATTTTCCTACGCGATGAATTGGTTTCTTTCCTAGAGATTCGTCGGAAAACATTTGGGATAATCTCGTCGCCGGAAAGGCAAAAGGGCTGAAGCGCCATTTCGGGAAGTTCACACAAGAGCACTTAAAAGTTTTTTTTGTCTAATTTTGAATTAAAAAACTCGGGTAACTCGATGCTCTCACTGAGTTTATCTGAAGCAAAAAAAGCTTTAAAAAAGTCCCAAACTTGTATCGCTTGAGTCGAGCCTTCTCCCAAATAATAAATATATTTTAGATGGCTGAAGGGCCACAAAATTCTTCAATATCAAACGAGAATCAGGGTATTCGATGCAGAAAAAAACTGATCAAAACTGCATATTTAACTCATTTTTGACCAAAATGTCGCTTAAGCCCTTTTTGCCTTTCCAGTGACGTTATTATTTAGAACGTAGGTGTTTTTATGCTCTTCTCTGAATAGTACAAAGTTTTATGGAAGATTGCGGTCTAATTCGTTTTTAATGACCGTCTTAATTTTATAAACATTTTCCGAAAAGTACTTAATTTCCGCTAATATTAGACAAAATCACCTGTGCTAAAGCCAGACTCTTACTGTAACAGGAATTTGGCTTTGGATACCGCCAGTACCGACGAAAAACGACGATTCCCTCTTCTTTACAAAATAAAAAGGTGTTTTTGTCAAAACAAAACCAGTTGACGAATTCAGGAAGAATCTCATATCCTTACGGACTTTTATTTATTTTTACCTCTAAAATTCAGGTTTTTTTTCTGCGGATAATTAAGTACGCGATGGAAAAAAAAGGATGTGTCAAAAAAAAAGTGTTTTCAGTTTATGTTACGGCGTTTGTTTTAATAGTGAATACCGCACAAGAGTCCCAACTGCTCCCGACCGTCTGGAGCCAGTGAGACTATGGCACACCTGATTGGGGTATGTTTTGAGGCTGAAGGTAGTGGGGAGAAGAAGGAGATGGGGATGAGGAAGGTTTGGAATTACCTAGATATTCAGATCTGGTCATCAAACATGGCTAAAGCTATTTCAGGCAACGTTTCGATTCTGAATGGCGGTCTTTCACCGGTGCGTTAAGTACTTAGAGAATTTACCACTCTTTCAGACGCCCCGTTGTTAAGTAACCATTATTTAGTTTAAAAGCCTGCAATAATAAACGTAGTTGACTCATTTCGTAAAAGCTAATTTTAACTTACCTCATTCTTCCTTCCGCACCCTGAATCGTTAGTTCTCTGATTGTATAAATCCACAAGAGATAATGCATTCAAATGATATTTTCTTCTATGTTCTTGAATGAATCATGGAAATTATTTAAATCACGATAAGTTAGTCAAAAGAACATTTTATGATGAAAGGTACAAAGACTAACCAAATACGTAATTCTTCAAATCCACGTGAGATGATAATACGCAGGTGATGTGTGACACAGATGATAACGTTTTAAACGCTATGCTTATCGTTAACTTAGTGACGATTCACCAAGAATGTCAATGAAACCTAGATGAAAGATAATCATTTTATTGGATGGTTTTTTAGAAATTTTTACTTTGGCGATACGTTAAAAAGCAAACGTTTTTCAATGAATCACATAGAAATCGTGATTAACCATACGATTACAACATAGAACATAGCAAAGGTTTCAGGAATAAGATAACACTTCATAGATTTAATAGATTATTACTAATTCACAAGAATCTTCTTGTAATATAAGCCACGTTTTTTATTATTTTCCCGCAAACATTCTGTTGAATAATAGATTACGATTGTAGATTTTTATCGTCTATAGGGGAACTCTTTACACTTGAAAGCTTATAAAGAAGGCCACAGATGTCGTGAGTGGTTCAGTTCAACACGATCCCTGCTACCTGAAGCGAAACGAATCGGTTTTTACTTTGCAGAATTCGCTTCGTTACCGTTTCGAATCTATTACCTCTTCGCCCGTTCGCCAGTGAACACGGTCCAGTCAGCCCCGAGTCTAGTTCTAACCGACAAGCGATTATTTCTCGAGATGAAATCCCGCATCGCGTGTGTTTTTGTTAAAATCTCATTCAAATACACCGTTTGTAATATGACGTAAATTCCTTTCTGAAGAATCGCAGATTTTCGCGGTCAACTTAAAAAGTAAACGAAGTTTGGAATCATTATTGCCGTTGTTTAATTACGCCGGTTGTCAATATTATTCAACTAACTTATTTCGCATCAAATCGTGAGCCATATTCAAATTCAGTAGCATTTATTCGAGTCCATATTATTTAACATTCAAACTAGAGTGTTTGTATTTTTTGTTTAATACTTTGGGTAATTATTGTTACCGTCCCCTTTAAAAGACAACTCTTCTGTCTTGCCAAAGTTTTCAAGTCCCGCTTCTGAGAATCCGTCGTATTCGAGGATTACCCACGAGAAGTGAGAGACGAGAAGGGGGGTACAATCTCCGCGGCTGCTGTCGCCTCTTGCCGAAGAGGTCGATACACGCGTGCTGCGTCAGTCATTCAGTCCGTGATATTAGTATACTTAAATAAGAGGACGTAAGGAAGCCAGAAGATGAGGTCCACGGGAGACAGGGCCCGCAATGGGCACATCCTGGTGTGGGAACAGCCTGGCCTAGAGAGCCCCCAAGAGATCAAAAATAAAGGTAACAATCAATGTTCAACCGTTTTCCTTTGTATTTATTCCATTGCAGTTAGAAATCTATCAAAACCAAATAAATATTATAATTTAGTATATCCCACACTAACTTAAAAATCAACTCATAATCTAAAATAGTAAATAATTATGACTGGTTAGTAGCTGAGTGGACAAACGCGTCGGATTCCCACCCGGGCGTCGTGGTTTCAATTCCTCTGCTAGCTAAGTCCTTTATCATTGCACAAGCAACATCTTCCGCTTCTTATGATAGCAGTAGGAGTTTTCCAAATATTGTCAGGTTATTTGTGACCCGAGAATGTTTGTCTTTCTTTTTAAAAAGTAAAACCATAAATTGTTTTACACGTTTGAACGCATTCGATAACTCGGTCGTTTTTGCTTACCTTCTAATGCTTCATAATGCAGTGTTAATCCTTACTAAAGAAGACATCCCTGAGGCGTGTGTGTGGTAAAACCACGCATGACCGCGCTATAAATGTGAAGATACAAAAATAATGCAAGTCGAGCATAGTGAATAAAATTAAAAGGACGCTTAGATGGTTTGGGCATTCAGAGCGGATAAACGAAAAAAGGTGCGTAATGAGAGTATATGACGCAAAAGTGAATGGTAGGAGAAGTTGAGGACGTCCGAGACAAATCGCGACACGATCAAGTGAATCAATAAGAGTCAGAATAACAGAAGAGTATGACGTTGTATGAATGTGAATGAAGCAAGGAGTGTGTAATGAGGCAGAGAGTTGTGCGGCAGTCCATCCTATTTGCCTACTTCTGCGGGGAAACGGCGTGATGGTTAGTTAGTTAGTTAGTTAGTTTAGGAAGACATTTATTATTGCAATAATATTATCACAAGTGCATTTTTCCCTTTTATACCATCTCGAAAATGTTCAGCTAAAGTCAAATAGAAAGGTATCTAGTAGCCACTAGATACATACAACCGCCTGTACACTATCGATTGTTAATTATTTATTAAATAAATAAATTAATAATTATAAACGATCATGATGCCTCATAATATTAATATGCAATCAATTCAATTCAACAAAAGCACCTAATATCCCAATAATATTTCACTTTAATATCTCGAATGCCATACACAGTATGGTTTCTTATGGTATACAACATTATTGTCAACATTATATTGTCACTTTGCATTAATTATCCTAATTTCAAAATTCTCTCTCGGTTGCCTCGTCTTATTGCATCTCCTTAAAATTATTTTAACGTTATTTTGGCGAGAATACTATCGTTTGCATAATTTTAGGATGTTTATTAAAATTAATAACCCGTTCTCAGCACTGCCCTAAATTATGTGGTTTCCTTAAGTTCGGAAAACAGATATTTCAGTAAATAATTTCATCTCATAAAAATTGTATAAAATAAGGTGTATGGTATCTACCACTGATAGATATGTAATCTAGAAATACCGATATGATAAAATGTCGCAAAGTGACATAATACCTTTCGACTCCCAGTCTAAAAATAATTTCGATATTTGAAAATGTTTCACAAGATGTAAAGTGAAATTGATTTTATTTCGGGAATAGCAAACACACCCACTATACACTTCTATCGGTTTACCTGTTCAGTGGTTGAAAAAGCAGTTAGTATAAACTGTTAATAAAAAGTGTAATGGTCGCGAATTCAACCAACAGAATGCTCTTTGGGTATAGGGGCGCTTTTACTTCGTAGATAATGAATAAATCTAAACTGTTTTCGCTTTAATTTTTCAAAATAATATAAAACCTCAGAGTAATAATATACAAGAGAGAGCGCTGCTGCAGTCAGTTTTGATGAGTTTTGCCGGACTCGGCTAGACCTGGGCGTGGCTAGGACTAGGGCTAGGGTATTTATACATCCATTCATAGCACATGTCGACATAATGTTTTTGTTTATTCGTATAACCACTTTTTCACAGTATTGTTATAAACAAAAATAAAGCATATAACCTAAAACACCATTGACTTATGTCCATTTATGTCGCATATCAAAACGTGTGGGCGGAGTCAAAGGAGACGCGGGACACGAAGAACATTCTAACAATACTTTAAAGCGGTGTGATAATTTGGGAAATGTTGCTGTCTCTTTCTCATGGTTACACAACGTAGAAACCCGGAGAAAGTGATTTATCCCAAATTTGTATAGGATGGGTAAAAAAAATTAGCTCTCTCTCCATATATTGTTACTCAAAGTATAAAACACTCTAATTCAACCACTGACAACAGGGGTGTATAATAACAGAGTTACTGCACAGGAATAAAATGGGAATCAGATTGATCTATTTTACTGATAAGAACTGATTTTACACCCTCATAATCAATACCACGGGCATGGTATTGATTATGCGGGTAACTTCTCAAAACTTCTAAACGAAAATCATAGTCTAAAACAACAGTCTATAAGATAACACAACTTGGAGCCATCGTATAAAAAAAACTAACAAAGAGAATAATTTGATTTCTTTCATATTAAAATGTATGCCTCGTGTGTGAATGCATGTATCTATGCAAATATGAAGTATCTTGACTATACGCTTGGGCTGAAGGGATAAATGACGCAAGTTATTTGACGTAAACACATTAAGGGAATGCAATTTAAAATAGAACATTGGTTAATGTATTTCGTGACATACCGTGCGCGATACCAAGCTTAAAAAACTAACCATCTAAGAAAAATGGCTAAACCGAATCAAGTCGCTTAACTGAACTGTCGCATTAATTATGTGGGCACTTTCTTAAGTAAACACATTACGCAGTCGCAGAATAACAATGGCTGTTTGGAATTCCTTGTCGCATAATTAAATTCCTAATCAGTTCAGGTATGCGCATTGCATTGCATACCCCATGGCAATTATTTTCACCATTGATGAGTCCCGACACTGACAATACATTTAAAAAAATGTATTGAGATAAGAACAAAAACACATTTATCACCGTGAATATGTTTGTCAAGCCGCGCCGCCATGGGAATTATTGCATTAATTTTGATCTAGATAATGCAAATAATAAAAATATTAATTAATCGGATCCTGTGATCTACTGATTATATATTTTTATTATTTTTTACAAAATAAGGAAACGAAAAAAAAAGTTCTGCGTATTTTTTTTAACTGATCAGATTGTAGTTTTTTTTTTATCAATACTATAGATCTATTAGAATCTTAAAGAAAATAATAACCGATATGTTATCATACACCATTTTCCTACTTGAACGTTAAACGTTATCTTTTATATCACGTAAATAGAAAATATATTACCATGAATAAGACCCTGTTAAGACAGAAAACATTAAAAAGCATTTCTGTATGATATACTGCGCTAGCCCTTGGTAGGTAGTTACGTTACTGAGTGCACATCATTAGGTGGAGACGTTACGTCATATATACACTAGAAAATTCATATGAAAAGAACCTATTTCTGAACATGTTTTATAGTAAATTATAAGCATGTTATATAACAAAATGTAATTTTAAGGAAATAGGAAGTCGAATGTAAATACATATGTATATTGCCACAGCACGTATACGTGGTAGTGTTATGTATTTTTTTCTAATTTTGAAATATTTGAAACTCCATTTTAATGATTTAATAATATCAAATTTATATTTTTATAAATATAGTGGAATGAAGTTAAAATTTTGGTATTATTAAATCATTGAAATTCCATGTGTTTACATTTAGGTACTTTTGAAATATTTAGGTTAGGGTGTTTAAAACCGTTAATCCTTCAAGACCTAGGTTCATTCATTTCTCAAAAAGATTCTCCACACAGCATCCCTAAAGATAACATCGTCCTGAGGGTAGTTATTTCTCTCAGGGAAAATGTGGAGTTTATATTAAAAAAATATTACAAAAATAAATCGACGATCAGCGCCATTTTGAATCAATTTCATTTTAACGGGACCGTCAAACGTAGTTCCTTGGCCCATTTCAGCTTTAGATCAAATTGTGATCAGCCGTCAAGCATAACAGCCGACCGCATAAAATAGGCTGACCTATGTCATTGTTGCAAACATAACAGAAACAAAATCCATGATTATCTCGAGCAATGTAGTTATCGAGAAACGCATTGTATAAAGCAAAATTCTTTTAAATTAATTCAAACATTAAAAAGTTTTCTTATAAAATAGAAAATAAAATATTGTTTCAAAAAACATTCCATTTTTCAATATATATTTTTGGTTTCATAAAGTGATTATGAATACGCACCATAAAATTAAATAAAACAAATAATTCACAGTGAAGAATTCTTGTATAATTTATAGAGCGCAATTTTTGTTAAAAATCACCTCCAGGGCGCTGTGTGCTAATTATGCATATAATTTCATGTTACCAGTTCAAGCGAGCCTACTCAAGTGTTTTTAGTGAGTATTAAAAAATACGATGACGCATAACTTATCTTGAAAATTAAATAAGAACTTAGCTTTATTGCCTTTTTCCTTCTAATTTACTAATTAGGTGATAAAAAATATTAATACGTGAATACGCACATCGCGATGTTCATGCCGCTCCTATTGTATTACGCATTTTACATACAAATTTAACTGCCTGTTTAAAATAGCATTATAGATTTGCCCGTTAGTCATAAGTCATAACATAACTCATAACACTTTAACGGGTATTAAAAAAATATATCAGTAGGTAATAATTTTTAAATATTTGAATACTTCTTTCGGAATATTTAATACATCAGTTTTCGGTCATTCTAATCCACTTAGAAAAAACCTTTCTCTTCCAAATCTGTCCCATTTTGCGTCAAGATAATCTATTCATTTTAAGGTTTTTATCAAATAGGTTTGACTATAATTATTTGAAATAGCTTCACAGATCGCATACGATAGTCCACATCAGCTTAATTAGGCACGTTTAGTCGACGTGACCCGTTGTTCTTTCGTTGGCGACCTGCAGTCATGCTTGGGAACGATGCCGAATTACTGACATTGTCGATAAAACCTTTTTCGATTTTTTGTGATTGGGGCTCTGGTGTGTATTTTATTATTGAAAATAATATGCCTTTTGAATAAACACTTTTCTTTCCTTTTTTACAGGTAAAACAACTCTTATGCTGCTTAAGTACCTACCTAACTGATCATGTATTGGAATGGGTAAGTACTAATACTTAGTAATGGAAATTTGATTATTTGCATAAGCTCTTTTTATGAGTTTACTGTTTACCGTCTGAAACTTACGTGCGGTAGTTTCAGATAAATGTAAGAAATAATATTTTACCAAGGAAGGCTGTGTAAAGAGTTTCGTAAAATATTATTTTGTCCAAATAAGCATATTTGAATCGAAACTGTTTGAATACGGGTTAAAAAATCCACATCATAATTTGATAACATTCAACAAAGAAATCAAAGAGCGATTGTTTAGTTACATTTAATATTTTCTAAAATTTTGACGATAGAATTTAAAAAAAAAACTCAATAAATATAGAATAGACATTTTGCTAGCCCTCGTGAAGCGAGTTAATTATAAATAATAATATTTGTATGAAGTGTATGTTTGTTGTGTACTCATGATTGCAATAGGAACATGATAGTTGCATCAATGATGAAATATCAACTTGCATAATATCTCTCAGCGTGTATTTTAGAAGTAGTGTATATTTGAAGAATAAGAACTCTTGTAACTTGTACAATTAAGTCCCATGCAAACGATACTATTTGGAATTGATAATGTAAGTTCGCTTAGCCTCTTTGGATTATTGCGGATTGCAATTCGCACATTTTTTAATCTGAAATCTTCTAATCTACGCATTAAAACAAAAGTTGAAATCCGAACCTGAACGGTGAGCTATAGCGTCATTAAATTTTGGCAGCTTTTTTAATCTTAAAATCCTAGTTCAACGCAGCTACTTTCAGCTTGCTCCATATTTTCCATCATGAGCCATGATGGTTAGTATTTTCCATATAAATGTGATAAAATAACACGAGCCACCAAATTGTTTCTGTCATTTTTGAAAACAGTTTCATTAGATCTTCTTTTGAAGTGTGTTAAAACTCGAGTGAAGCCGGGTGGTAATTACTTGTCTTATTAAGATTGGATTCAAAGCTATTTTAGTATTTTTAAAATCGGCATCAGTATTAGGTCATTTGATATAATAACGACCTGTCACATACTTAATATTAATGATAATGTCAGTGCCAAAACAACTTTTCCAAAAATAGCTCGGAAGCTACTCTGTCACACATGTTTGTAAATAATTCTGGCTCAACTTCCATTGTCATTCCTCCAAAATATGTTTTATTGCGATAACCATCAATAAAAAAAATCGGCAATTATTATAATAGTATGTTTTCATCGCTTGTAAATATTATTGTCTGGGAGAGACTTCCAACGTGGCACCTAAAATAATTTGATAGTGATATTATTTATCATATCGTCGCTGGAAAGGCAAAAGGGCTTAAGTGACATTTTGATAAAAAATGAATTAAATACACAGTTTGGATCAGTTTTTTTTTCTGCTTCGAAAGCTCTGACTCTCGTTTGATTCTAAAGACTTTTATGTTTGCCATTTGGAAAAAGGCTTGAGTCATACGACACACGTTTCGGACTTTTTATCGCTTCAGGTAACTCAGTGAGAGCGTTGAGTTACATGTGTTAACTTATTTTTTCAAAATCCAACCAGTTACTCAAGACTTAATTGTATTGTAAAAGAAACAAAAAAAAACTTTAAAGTGCTCTAGTGTAAACTTCCCAAAATACTTGCGTTGAAGTATACTGACTTTCTGCAAAATAAAATCTGTGCAAATTTCAAGAAGCCAGAGTTCACTGATAGAGACGTTTGCTCCTTCAGAAAACAACACTCGTAATTCAGATATTCTGTGCAAATTAACGTCTCATACCATATTATAAAATCTATTATGAGATTTTGTACAGCAGTCGGATAACGCTGCCACTGAGAGCTCAGTTGTAACCTCTCTTTCTATTACATTTGTCGTTTGTGAGAAGAGGGAGAGTTTACGAATGGGCCTATCAGCGGTATTCACCACGTACAAATACACCGACCCGCACACAGCGCACGCGGATTGCACTTATCAGTGAGGCATGGCGTGTTATTGATTATTTAATGACTCCTTGACCAAGTAATGTAGACGAGGTACAAGCGAACACAATCGGACATGCAACAATAATATTTACACTCACTCACCGAAGACTTAAGCCGATAGAATTAACATCTATATCCATTTGAAAGAAGTCTGATGCTGTCAATTTAAATAAGACCTTTCGACTCTCAGGCCCCAGACAGGCCGATGAAATTGGTTTTCTGTTCAAGAAAAAAATTCGACATTTAAAAAAAATAATTTAAAAAAAAGCTTAAGGGCACACAAACACGCCTGCAATATATTTTTCTATCTTCTTAGCACTTCAGTGAAGCGAACACAATCGGACGCGTAACAATAATATTTACGTTTGCTCTTTAAGTTCCCGAATACGATAAAATAAATTGATAAAGGTGTTGTTCCCTGGTGACCTTCCTTTTAAGATTTTCATCGGACTGTTTTAGTTTTCATGGTCATACGATTATTATTATTATTAATTATGTTTATAATATAATTGGACTTAGCTATCTGCTGACAATAGATCGACAATTTACACTCATTCAAAATGTTGTCAACAATACGACGTATCAATAAAATACCTAATTTACGATAATAATAATCACATTGCATTTATTTAGTTTGTGATATTTCACCTCAATAGCGCTCTACTGGAATAAACTTAAAAAAAAAGATTTTATCATCCCATTTGAGGGTTATGTTCTTAAAATTTTATTATTATTATTTTTAAAGTATTTGTATTTGGAAAATAAAATACAAATTGTTACTTTGTCAGATTCAATGGCGTAGTGACTTCACTAGTAGCCAGGGAAACTGCATTGCAGGTTACATATTACATCATTTAAAAAATAATTCTAGACAAACGCCAAAGATAATTCTGTGCAAGACGCCACCTGTGCTTGCAATTATTTTCGAATGGAAATTTACTAACGGTTATAAATATATATATGGAAAAATAAAAGTATGAGATTGTTAAAAATGACAGAGATCGAATTAATTTTAATGGAAAAATTCTTTGATGCGCTGCTCCCGAGTAGAAAAAAAAAATAATACTTAAAAAAAAATATATATATAAATAAGGGTCAATTATATTTATATTCAGGCCTCGGTCACCACATAATCATCTTTATAATTATATTTATAATTATATTTATAATTATTTTTAAGTGTAAAAATACTTACAACGCAGATTTTTTTTTTAAACCATTTTTTTATCACTAAATAATATTTTTAATAATTAATAATTAATAAAAATATTATTTAGTGATAAAAAAATGGTTTTTGATAAAAAAAATCTGCGATGTTAGTATTTTTACACTTCAAAATAATTATTTAACTAAATAAGTAGTTAAATATCACAAGGGTGGGCAGAAGGATATACTGATTGATATTCATACCATATCAATAAGTTTTCTTGCGGAACAATATCGGCACTGAGCGGAACCGGACGTTGGTGTGAATCAGGCTTTAATCGAGGCTTCAGTAGATGATTTTTATTGTAAAGCAAACGAAAAGCTACAAGAAATCTCCAATAAAACATACAACTTTTTTTGTCTATTCAATGAGTCATAAGACATATTTTTTTCAAATCGTATGGGAACTTGCTTTGCTTTATTGGTATAAAATGTAAAATACATTTTGACTTTAAAACGACGTGAATGAAGTTTATAAAGAAGCCACTCATTCGATTTAAGACTAATAACCTCATAAGTTGATATCTTAGTATCGGTATAATATCCTATTAATTGGATCAACTTTTCTTCAATATGTTTCTCTTATCAGTATTATTATATATTTTTAATCTCATTTTACTTAAGTAGCTTAAATGGCGCTAACACAAAAGCGTTCGCTATTAATGAAAAAATAAATAAATCGTTACAATAAGACCGTCACAATGTCCCGAAGAATAGCCACACTTTCGTGTCCCGTTTTCAGAAAGTGAATCACTCAAATTGAGAGAAAAAGATTTCCTTAAGTATTAGTTTAGTTAGTCTGGAGATGATCGATTCCTGTCCCGGTGACATTTCAGATGTCAACCATCTTTATCAATGTCCCGTTTTAGAGCCAGAAAAACTGGTCACTTCAAGTGTACCGGAAGTTACGTGAACATTTGATTGAAATTTAAAAAATACTGTTAATTTGATATGCTTCACTTTGCCAATTCAAATTCCATTTCAACACTTGCTGATTCGTAACAATTATAACCCTTTTCAAACCACATTCTTGCGTATTTCATTTAGCTTCAGTCAATTGTGAGTAAGCTGCACAAATACCTAAACTCCGTTATTTGATCTGCCAATTAAATGCTGTTTCCGCGAAAACCATCTCTGTGCGTCACGCGTTAGGGGGCACATACTTCATATTCATGGCACCTACACACAAAACGTGCTAAATGTTGTCATGAGTGCTTCTTTCAAGATGGTCCCACAGTTTTCTTTGAAATCCATAGATTTACGACCACCAAAGGCTCGCGCGTTAGTGGAAGTTATTTCCACTGAACAAATAATCCCAAGAAGTGTGATCCGTATATTTTTGAAATAAAATGTACGTCGCCAGCTAACGTAAAATCATTCGACTCTTAACCTCCAGAAAGTAGTGCGAGTATGCCATTTTTGAGAGCGGTTGTGAACTTATGTAACGTTGCTGGGTTTTTCTGAGCCAGGTAACAGTTTAGTCTTAAAATACAAGTCAAAAGAGACATAGTGAGTATACCGTGTAGTAGAATAATCGGAATTAAATTGTAGACTTTTTTACGTATAAGCAAAAACAACGATTTCTTTTTTTTCCGTGTATCGTACGACCATGTATACGACAGACGTTTAACGGTGTTTTAGCGTATTAATATAGATTTATGTAAAAGGTTTAGTGCTGTTGATATGCTTTTCTCAGATATTTAATGGAATTTCCACCCTTTGGAATGGGAGAAGCATTTCCGTTTCATGAATAATATTTACATGTTGTTGTGAAATGTTTTTTCAACGTCTTCTAATCGTGATATGAATAATTCAAATTTCAGTCCATAAGTTTACCACCATGGCGCCGCATAATAGATAATGGATGTGTTTACGTCAATAACAATTTACAACATTAAAGCATGATAAAATTGAGATGGCAATCGAGGCAAAATAGAACCATCTAAGATTATCTTAGAAAAATTATCCAAGATTTCCAGTATTTTCATTCTAAGCCTCAATATTTTGATACCACGTAAAAAATTACCTAACGCCAGGTTTTTAATTTACATTTTTTTTAATTATCAAGCTATCAAATCTGGCTTGCAATCAAACTATTAAATTTTTAGATTTCTAGTTGACTTGCGGAAGAAATAACCTCGAGGTTTTAATATTGTTTAACAAAATATTTTAAAAACCTTATTTTATTTAATGTATAAAAGTTTTTTTAAAATGTTGTAAACAACATATTTACTTCCTAAACTATTTTTCTTGGAGCAAAATATTTGCATATTTTTTTTGATCTGGCCCCTTAAATTATTGATTTTCTATCGACAATAAAAGGGTTTTAGGATTTACCTTATGTTTGTAGTTTACCTTAAAAAAAAAACGACTGTCACATCATCAACAAAGTAAACTAAGGTTGGGTTATTTCAAACTCTCGTCATATTTGATGACCATCAATTTGTCGATCAGCGCCATTTTGATTTTTTACAATTGAACGGTCCTCGTTAAACGCCGATTTCCGGTACATGCTTTTGAATAAATTTTAATCGACTGACGAGCATAACTATGCATATATAGTTATGCTTGACAGCTGATCGCACTTTTACCTAACCTAACCTAACCAATGGGACTGCGGCACCCCCGACTTGGGGAAGGTTTGGGGAGGAGAAGGGGATGGGAAAGAGTAAGGTTAGGAAGAACCCGGATATTAAAGATCAGATCGCTAAAAACAAAATCTGAAATTAATAATCGTTTTATGAGATTAACCTTCAAAGATTAAAAAAAAAGCTTTTGTACAGGTACCTAGTATTATATGATATTAAAAATTCGCAGTGAAATGTAATATTTTGCCAAATCACAATGGTTATTTTATATAATTAATGAAATATACATTTATCCTAATTTGCCAACAAACACATACTAGTCTCTTAAAATCAAACATAAATTTTAATCATCTGTAATGTTCTCTTGGAATGATGTCCGTGCTTGTTAAATTTAATGGCACAATTACAGGAAAATGTCACGTAAAGTACACAAGTGATTATCATTCGAACATCATTTTATGAATAAATGTTTTTTGTTTAAATAATGTTTTTAAAATAATGTTTTTGAAATGCACTATTTTACAATGAATTTGTACGGTAAATTGCTCGAGACTGAGTTTGCTCGCATATAATTCAATAGAGGCACACCAGTAATTTAATAAATGCATATTTACGTTGCGACTATTTCTAGAAAACAATTGCTCCGTGTTACATAAATGAGAAATTATTCTATTAACTATTCTTATCAACTCCATTGCCACAATCCATTTTAACTCATTGAAATTGCATAATATTCCAACCATCGTTTCTGTCATGACAATATTGCGAAGAGGATAAAACATAGAAGCAGATTATTTGAATTCTTCTGTCATATTATATCCTCTGTAATACATCACAACATTTCCGGATTGACTTGATAGTATTATTAGTTATTTTTTTACTCTTGTTATTGAACTATTACCTAATTAATACTGTTTAAGACGCTATAGCACATTCCACCTGAGTACATTTAGAAATATTATTGCCACTTAAGCCCTCTGTCTCAAATGTGCCGCTGTATAATAAGATAGAGTGTGCTGATGTAGACATTTTAGTTGATGATTTGTACAGTTACAGAAATAATGTCCCGCTATTGCTTAAATGTGTGTAACGACGATTGGGCTAATCATATTCTGAATATTTTTTGTTTGCATTATTTATTACTGATTTAGTTATTGTAATTTTTATATTTGATGTATCCTTTCTATTTGTAATTAAAAAAAAAAAAAAAAAAAAAAAAATTATCGTACACTAACTTTGTTTTTTATAACTGGATGTTTTCACGTGGGTGAGAACATCTGTTAAAACCCAATATAAATAAACAAAATAATCTTTACTTTATTTCATCTCATAATTTTATATGAAATGCAGATTGCCATAATGCGGGCGATGCCTAGTTTGGAGGGTCGTAAGAGGTTATATTTTATAAATCTGTCACACATTAATAATTTTGTAAAATATTCAAATGAAATAAATAAATATATATTTTCATAGAAAGCAATCACTTTGTGGTTTGACATATTTAATGAAAATTAAATAATAACTTTGTTTTATACCACAGTTTTCATTTTATGTTTTATGACCGGCCGGTTTCGCTTAGCCTTAGCATCATCAGGGTACAAAATTAAAAACAAAAAATACAAAGTGTGCGGTTATAAATACATACAGAGAGTGACCACAATATAAAATAAAATAAGAGAACAGTGAAAAAAACAATAGAATAACATGATAATGCTTAAGTTAAGCGAAACCGGTCGTTCATACAAATTAAAATAAAATCTGTGGTCTTATACAAGGTCATTGTTTTATTTTCATTAAATAAATATAAATATATATAAATATATAAATATATATATATATATATATATATATATATATATATATATATATATATATATATATATATATATATATATATATATATATATATATATATATATATATATATATATATATATATATATATTTATATATAAATATATATATATATATATATATATATATATATATATATATATATATATATATATATATATATATATTTATATATCTTGTGTTTTTTATGTGAATATCACACTAGAGTCCTATTATCCAAAGTCACTGCAACTAAGATACCCCGAGTGGATAATATTGGGTGGCGGAAGGAAATGTGGGACAGGAAAAAACAACCTGAAGGCAGTGAAACAATTGCATCCTCGTTGTGAGGCGGGATGCTATTGCAGAAGTACGTGGCTGTTTCGATCTGGTCACTAAACATAGCTGTAGTCATTTTAAGCCATTTTTTTGATTCTGGATGGGGATCAGTGATCACTCACTAAGGCGTTAGATATACTCGTATACACCAGGTGCAAATAAAAGATTATAGCAAAATTTATTTATTTATTTACGTGAGCAATATTGAATTAATATTACTTGTGCGAAATAATTTTTACACTTTCAAAAACTCAACGTAACCTTTTTTGCGTTTCAAGAGTATATTTTTTCAGAAATGAACAAAACTTTCAAATTTATTTTTAAGTTAAGTTAGGTTTATTTTCTAGAAAAGTACTCTCCTTTGTGCCTCGATTAATCGATCCAAGTCTTGGAACTGCAGTTCGGATCAATACGCTACAGTCTACACACAATGTCTTCGTTGCACAGAATACACGATACATTATGCAGGATTCTGAGAGTCGCAGTCGATGCAACTGTCTGATTGTGTGAAGGATATTCAACAAACATGAAAAGGTTTGCCTAACTTTACCGCTACTCGATATTCTATTTATCTATTAATTTATTTAATTATATGCGCCTTTATGTACGCTTTTACATAACTTTGTAATACATAATATAAAATAATAGTGACATACAAATAACGTGGAGTAAATGATTAGCAACCAAACACATAAGTAAGTTAATAGAAATATTGTAATTCAATAAATTAACAGTAATATTTTTGAAAGAGGTATGCTATTATAGCCTATTTAAAGCTTCTGTCATTTCTTGCGACAAATTAAACATTTATGGTTGAATGTTGTGAATATATTATTGATAGCATGATACCTGTAAGGCAATTCAATTGCAGAAAATAATTAATCAATTTAGCAGATCACGAAATACTTAAAACATTTTAATATTCTAACCGCTTTTCCAGGAAATGTCAGGACTTTGAATACTCCTTTCCTAGTTATGGGTGAATCTAATGTTCTTCTCTGTGTAACAGAAAAGTGTGGCAAGATCACAAGCTGCCTAGTATAATAATAAAGATAGCTAAAAATTCATAGTATTTAGTTTAAAAGTATCTATTGTACGAGGCCTGTTAAAAAAAAAGGTGAATTTTTAATTTTCGCGGGCTGTGTACCATACATTGGACTATCGTTTTTTTTTGTTGTTATGTTGGTACACATATGTTTATCATATGTTAGCATTATCAGCCATTTTTGATTAGTGGTTTGTTTTTAACAACTGGAAAGGTTAGTCACGTTTTTGTGTGTTCTTCAATTTTTTACTTTTGAAAAAAATGGATCAAAGAATAAAATCACGTGTAAACATACATTTGCACGTATTTGATTTTAACAAGGTACCGCTTGGTGATCGAGTGGTTCAAAACGTCGGCTTCCCAGTCCAGTTGCGGCTCGTGACCCATTTGTGTGCAGAAGTGCTTATTTTGGAAAAAACGTCATTGTTGATCTTGTTGTAAACGAAAAAGTTTTTTTTTTCAAAATTTCAATTTTTTGTACGAATTTTTTTCAGCCAACGGTGCAGCGCACCATCAAAACTGAAAAATCCTGAAAATCTTTACACAAATTTTCTCCATTCATTTTCGGCTACAGTAGCGTCGCATTTTTCAATCTTAGCTCTCTAGCGCATTAAAAAATTACTGGTTCCCACCCTGGCGATCCGGGTGTCCTGCGTCATTATACAAGCAACATTTCCGCTTATAATGATGGTAGTAGGAGGCATTGAAACACGCACTCACTAGCGGCGCTTTCCGAAAGCTTTCCTTGCAACTTTTGTTAGAAGTCCCTCGACACTTTGGAGGCGCGATCTATTCGCGTACTCCGGCGCCGCGCCGCGTGGGAACGTATCTATATCTGCACCCAACACGTGCGTCATTATCAAAGAGCACGCGTACGCTGCGCCCGCCGGCACCGTGCGTCACCTAGCCGGCGAATGTCACGTGCGGAGGTTTCACTCTACAGGTGGACTTCGTAACAATAACCGTATCTTGTTAAACTAACTAACTAACTAACCATCACACCGTTTCCCCGCAGGGGTAGGCAGAGAGGACGGACCGCCATACAACTCTGTCTTGGCACACACTTCTTGCTTCATTTACATTCATACATCGTCTCATACATACTCTTCTGTTATTCTGACTCTTCACATGACCCGATTCAAGTATTTGATTTACTTGATCGTGCCATGTCTTTCTCGGGCGTCCTCGACTTCTTCTTCCATTCACTTTCGCATCATATATTCTTTTCACACTCCTTTCTTCGTTCATTAGCTCTACATGCCCAAACCATATAAGCGTCCCTTTCTTGATCCTATCCATTACGCTCATATCAGCCTTGCATTCTTTCCGGATATCCACATTTGTAATACGATCTTGTTAAACGTCATATTTTTGCTGTTTTTTTAACCCACGATTTTTTTGCAAAATTTTTTCGGCGTCTATTTCAATAGTGATCTTCCTTAACTATTTAATTATTGGGATAGTTTGGTAACTTTGGTTACGATTAAAGCCCTCACTTTAAATTATATGGTCGCTAAAAAGGCAAAAAGGCTTAAGCGACACTTTGGTAAAAAATGAGTTAAATATGCAGTTTTGATCTAGTTTATTTTCTGCATTGAACGCGCTGACTCTCGTTTGATTCCGAAGACTTTTGTGATGCTTCAGCCATCTAAAATATATTTATCATTTGGAAGAAGGCTTGACTCAAGGCGACACAAGTTTGGAACTTTTTTAGCGTTTTGTCGCTTCAGGCAACTCAGCGAGAGCATTGAGTTATCCGAGTTCATTTATTTTTTCAAAATCAACCAGGTACTGAAGACTTATAAATTTTATTGTAAAACGAAAAAAACTTTTAAGTGTTCTGGTGTAAACTTTCCGAAATGGCACTTCCGGCGACTGTGTTTAGGTAAAAGGCGTTATTCCACATTTGCAAGGAAATCTAGGCCTTAGTGATAACATAACGGTCATGCTGTTATGCTTGACACCCGATCATATTTTGATCAAATGCTGAAACGGGCCGAGAATCGGTGGTTATCGGAGGTTATGATTATTTGAAGTGGTAGCGATAAAAAAATCATAACGCCGCAAATCATCGATCTGCGACAATGTAAAATGTGATTAAAAAAAGTAAAAATAAAATGACCTTACTTCGGGCACACAAACACGCCCATAACGCACTGTTTTCGGTATATTTTTTTGATAAATTAAATAATATTATTTATTCACACACAAAGTGCGCAATCTCCGCAAAAACGCGTCTGCGAATATTGATATTTTTCATAAGCCACTTGATCATAACTTGATCGTGCCAGGGAGTTTTGACCCGTTAAGGCCGACGGTTCTTACAGTGATTAGAAAATCTCTCGACGCTCGAGAAACTATTTCTTTTCAGTTCACGCCACGGCAACGTAATAAATAACGAAACGCACGTTTTCAAGCGACTGACTAATTTTGCAGTATACTTGCCACAAGATTAGTTTCGCGGACTTTGATCAGTGTGATTCCGAAATTATTTTCATCCCTGTCTTTAAACATAGGAGCGGTGATAATATGATATGAAATATATATTTTTAAACACTTAATAAAACATTTGTGGATTGTTTAAATTGTAAAACTAATTTAAAACTCATTGCTTGAGTGTGGATTGTTTATAGTTAGAACTAGGTACCGAAATGATCTTATATTAACAGAAATACAATATGTCAACATTTTTATGATGCAGTGAATGTTTTACTCCAACGATTATGATTATGTCGTTAATAGTTGTACGATTGCAGTTATCGAAAAAAAAATTGACAGAAAACAAAATCAATTTGTTTTATTATTTTCTTCTTTTTTTTTTTCAATGTGAAAATTCGGTTCGAAACCATTGTTAAAATATATACTCGTAAATATATATATTTAAAATATTATTACGCTGTCGCTGCAATTGCTTATAAACATATTCAGAAACACTAACAAACAACTTAACCTAACCTAACTTAATCAAGTAAAATAAACAAAAGCAATCGAAAAAAATCGGCATGTAGGAAATGACGATAATTCTGTCGATATTTTCCATACAAAAAGTTAGATTTATAAAAAAAACTAATCTTTTTGAGAAACTCGCGAAAATCTCATAAATGTCACTGTGATTGTACCTGCCGGTAGCAAACATTTTTTTTCTTGAAAATCATATTGGTCTTCTCTGATTTCGCACGTCAGATGTTTGCGTCATACAAGATATGTATTAAATGGCTCTTAATGCAAATTGTTTGCTCTCGAGGCGTTAATAGGCAGAGAAACTAAGTATTTCTTGGAAAAGAAGGTAGCCTTTGGAGACGTATTTTACCACTCTTCACTCTGCGGTTGGTTTTGCGGTATATCTGTTTGATGTTTGCGAGTACCAAGGCTCAAGCCAAAGTAATTTAAAAAAAAAACATATTTGGAAACTACGTATACTTGGTACCTACCTACCATAAGCCACGACATTATGGGTCTAAATTATATAGGTATTACAGTGAATCTTATGTCGAACACATTTCTCACACATGCATTGCTTGCATACATCGTGTTTCAAACTTATTACTCGACTTAAAATAAGAAAACTTCAGTAAAATTAAAAAATAGTTCATTTTTCATATGATAAAAAATAATAATAATTAATAATAAAATAATTATTTTTAAATAATTTTCATATGTGAAGCTTTTCAAATAACTGTTAAAGCTTTTAGAATATTCAAATTCGATCGTCGTGTAAAAGTAGGCGTAAGCAAGACAAAATGCTGTTTCTCGGTGACGTTTGAAAAGGACATCTCTGTTGGAAGTGTATACTTATGCACCAATACACTCAACAACGAAAGCTTGGGTTGTTCAGGTCAACTTTAATTTCCCGACTTGTAAAAAATAATATATTTATTAATATGTGTATATATATTGCTGTTTAAGAATTGTATTCACTGGAAACCTTAAAAAATTTTCTAACTACCCGTATAGAATTAACAGATAAATAATTTGTAGTTTTGCTTGCACTAGAAAAACAAAAAGTGTGTATTTTTGGGTGCTGGCCCTCAAGCACTCTTGCCCGCGTGAAAATTTAGAGTCTCTAGTATAGAATTTTTTAAATTAAATCATTTGATATATTTTACATATTTATCCTGAATTATAAATTCCCAAAGAGTAAATAAAAAATGACAGTAATTTATTTTTATTTATTTATTAATTTATTTCATGTTATTTTAGGTTATAAACCGTTTATGATAGCAATATTAATAAACTAATATACAAGCCACCTCCGAAAATAATTTGAATGCTTAAAAATATTATCTCTACTGGGATTCTATTTCTAAAGCCCATGATATTTAATCGTATCCTTGTCCTTGTTACCATGAGAACACGTCTTTATGTCAGCTGTCAGTTGCATGAATTGTCGCATGGCTGGCCAATCAATTTCTGCCTGTTTTTTACGTGACTCGTACTAAGTAACTAACATAAAGCTAATAACATAATTAAACATCAAGCCGATTCTATGCAGTGGTAGGCAGCGTGAATAGAACATCACACACCTTCGACTTGACATACACTGGTTGCTTCAGCAACCATCTATTATTGAGACTCTATTGACCCATGATATTCGGTTCACTTTTCGGTGCCATATCTTCCTGGAGTGCCGTCGACTCCTTCTTCTATCCACTTCCGCGTTATACTTTTTCCCGACAAAACTTATTCACGGCACTACATCCCAGGACGAGATTAGACATCTTTCACAAGTGTTCTCCACTGGCTTCTGTTCTTTTAGCGTTGTGATCGCTTTGAAAGAACTACTTCAAAGAACTACTTCTTTTGGCAACAGATCCTACTTCATTCATTGTTCAGTGAACAAATACTTCAATTGAAGTCGGTAGTTCATTTTAGCGTTCATTCATTTCAATAACTTAATTTCATTGAACAAATATTTCAATTGAAGGTTTTAGTTCATTTCAGCCTTCATTCATTTCATTAGCTTCATTTCATTGAACAAATACTTCAAATGAAGTTGGTAGTTCATTTTAGCTTTCATTCATTTGGTAAATTTCATTTCATTAAAAAATTGTAGTCGGTAGTTCATTAAATAAATTTAAATCTCTTTTTTGCGAGTTCGACTTCAATTGAAGTGTTCACTTCGAAGGGTTCATTTTAAAGAACTAACAATACGTGAAGCATTCACAAAACATTGAAGTTTTTCCCAACGCTAGTTCCTTGCTATTTTTCTTCAGTCCTTCCAAGCATATTCACCCTGCTGCAGTTTACTTGCACACAGTACCTCTGGAATTGCCGATAAACATATCTACCATAATCTTTCTATTTCTATCGTCTAACCCTATTCAATCCACATATTCAAATGTAGTAGCTGTGCTAGGTGAGATTAGGTTTTCAATGGACCGATACCATTTAATTAAAGTAATTTAGAGAGCTCGAAGGCGTCATTTCGAAGCAATACAAATCTTACTAAAATAAATACTGCACATTAATAAATAATTAATACCCACTCGCAGATTCTAAATATGTAGATGATATATTGATTATTATTGTATTGGTATTGGTATCCACTAACACCAACTCGTTTTCCGCATCGTTCGTGCAGTCGTAAATAATTTTATTACAAAATGTAATCGTCTTACATCTTACACTTGTAACATATTAGAGTGCGTTGAACTTTGTTCTCTGTTTATGAAGGTTGAATTTAGACAGACTTATTTTCCTAGTCATTGAGTTCTGCCGAAGAACTAATTTTTTAATAGAAACTTGAATGAATAAACACTTTTCCCAACAATTACTATGGTGTATTTTTTTTCCAGTAGCTGACAGCTCTAATCGAAAATGTTGACTATGAAGCATTATTCTGTCTTTATGAATGTCTCCCCCATTATTTTGACGAATCTATCATAAGTAGTTTGCGTTTTAGAAAATTTAAAAATATTATACCAGAAAATTTTGTTGCCTATAACTGTTTGTTTACTCATAAAAAAACTTTTGTACGGTCGGTAGCTGAGTGGACAAACGCGTCTAATTCCCACCCGGGCGTCGTGCGTTCAATTCTTCTGCTAGCTAAGTCCCCCATCATTGCACAAGCAACATCTTCCGCTTCTTATGATGGCAGTAGAAGTTTTTCAAATATTGACAGGTTATTCGTAACCCAGGAATGTTTGTCTTTCTTTAAAAAAATCTGCTGATATCAGCACAGCTTTTTACTATGTTGTCAGTATGTTTTATGCCAACGCAACTATTTCAAACCATCCCAAATTTTCGATTAGACATGGTCTTAATCATATTGTAAGGAATTCATAAAACTAATGTGGCATCAGACAATTTAAAAAAATACCATTTACACCAACCTTTGTTGGACATATAATTACAAAGGTGTCTCTAGGGTATCTTTACAGCCCGCTTCGACATACAAGATACGGAAAAGGCCCAAGTCGTATTTTATTATTTCGTCATTTAGTACATGTCAACAGTTTTACGATGCTTACATTTGACATGATAAGTCATACATTTCTGATACGGAGCGTCTACGTTTGTACGGTTTGTCAGAGGATTACTGCTTCTCGAAATTATTATTTAATTATCGGTCGGAAGATGGAGTTTACTGTGGCAGGCCAAGAAGGATTACTATTTTGATTAATTCTTATGAAAATGTGGAAGTGATGATTAATAACTTTTTTTTTTCTATTTTCGTAGAAAAAATAAAACCTTCGACAAAAGCACCGATGGTCATATTCTTAACAAAAATGAGATGATCAAAAGCACTAGAAATAAAGAAAGCCATTAAAATGAATAGTTATATTCTTAATAATAAGGTAAATTTGTCCAGTATCTCCAATATTAGATATATTTCCTGTAAACTCATAACATTTATCATTATTCTTTAATCACCCTTTCAGTTGACGTTTTGCCTTTTTCATTTCATATTATCTGTCTCTTTCTCTCTGTTCGTTTTTTTATAATTTAAATGTTATTCTTTTGTTTTCTTACTGTTCTCTTATTTTCATTTAATATTGTGTTCTCCCTCTGTATGTATGAGTATATATAACCACACACTTTGTATCTTTTGTTTGGTTTAATGTTGTACCCCGATGATGCTTAGGTTAGGCGAAACCGGTCGGTCATAAAAAATAAAATAATATGCGTGGTCTTATACACAGTATTTTTTTCATTTCTTTAATTACATTATTACTGAAAAACGATTTGCGATTTAAAAAAAAAACATTTAACGATAAGAATGTGAATGGTAAGAGTCATTTATTGTTTATCTAAATAAATTACTTGCATCCCGAATGCATCCTCGGAAAATATCTAATACCTTTGTATCGGATTCATCAGAATTAATTTAAATGTGATCCTCGGGCAAAACCCTCGATTTTAAAGTGTTATGTCGCCAGATATTTTTTGCATTTGAATATCTCATCGCGGGCCCCCATAGAGGCCTCCCAGCGCCCAGAGCGTCCACTGCGTCAATCGATTCTTCAAATAATGTATTAAGATTCTTGGAATTTCACAACTGCAACAATAGGAAAAAAGTCGCTTCTGATGCATCATTCAAGTATCAGCAATATAATGAATACTTTACACAGTCCCATGAAACGTGCTAACTTCCTTGTTTTTCTTCCACGAGAAACGAATAATGCATTCGTGCTGGTGCTTGTTTGAACGCTGGGTAATAACACTGTTTATAAAGGTGTAGAGAAACATTACTTTATGTGTGATCACAATTACCAGGTGGGTAAACAGAGTCGGAGATAAGTGCGAGATAACTCGACACTTTCTGCACGCGGAACCTATTTTTCGGATAAGTCCGTTTATATCTTCAACGTGATCTCCATGCCTTTTGACACAAGCAAATAAGTGATCTTCCTTTGGCCTAGTGAAGGTTGCCTCGTGTTGTGTCGCTGTCGAAACCGCGTAAGCTTTATTGCCAAGATGAACGTCAGCTTTAGTTTGCACACAAACACGATGCAATAAAAATTAGATTTTATAAAATGAGGGGCAGCTGGAAATAGAGTTGCCAGTCAAGAACAGTTTGTGAGATGTACACGTCCTTCGATGAGAAGAGTGGTAAGAAGGGAGGGGAGAAGGCTCAGCGGGCCGAGGAAAGTGGATATTGGGACGATGAGAGCATTTACAAAGGTAAGTGTTTCATTTGTATACCTGCGTTTCAACGTTAGTTACGAAATTATTATTATTTTAATCACTAATTTTCTTAACTTGTAATATCATCGTCGCCGCGTAAATTATGCGTACATTTTCAATTTACTACGCAATTCAAATAAATTAGATATATTTTTAAACTGAAAATATTATTACAAATTTGCCAGTAAAGTTAATATTGCAAGGTTAATTTAATTTCATCCATCTTATTTTCAAATTTAAAATACAAAATTCACCATCAACATCGTCAACCAATTACGTTGATTGCGACTGATTTTTTCACCAAAATTATATTTCTAATTTTCATTGATAAATTACGTTACAAAGGTTTTTATTTTATTTTTGCCGAATACGGCACAAGAGTATCAACTGCTCCCAACCGTCTAGAACCAGTCAGACTATGACATACCCAACTGGGGTATGTTGTGAGGTTGAAAGTAGTGGAGATAAGGACAAGTAAGGTTGAAAAGTACCCGGCTATTCAGATCTGGTCACGACTCTGGAACGTACCGCTAATATATATATTATTTTATAATCACACACATAAATTAAATAAAAATTATTTGTGCACGCCAGGATATGATCTCTGGGTTCGTAGTCGAGCGTCTTAACCACTCGACTACGGAGGCCGTCTAACGAAGCATCGTCATTACGGCACCACATCTCAGAATATAATTCGGCGTCCTCTTCCACAAAATATTCTCTATCAGCTCCGGTCCCTAGCCATTCTTCTCGAGTCTTCAGACCTTCCTATCATGCTCCAATCTTCTTCCAAGTAGTCAACTCATCTCTTTCTCGATCTATCTCCGAATAAAGCTATCCAAAGGCACATCGAGGAAGAGCAAGATAAGTCCACTGAGACACTCATTTGCCCACGATCTGGTGTCCTGTCATCTGGTATTCTTCGCACATGACCAGCTCATCGTAGTCTTTAATAGTTTCTAAATATTCGTCAAGTCAAGTCAGGCATATCTACTGACAAAGCGAAATCAATGAATCTCAAAAAAATAAATAATACATGTTATTAAATAGTAGCATATACATCTTAAAATAGATCATTTTTCAAATGAACAAAATACAACAGGAGCGTGGTTACGAGGATTTCCGCGTAAGCGGGTTCCTGTTATATCGTTTCTTGTTATACCGTCGAAATTCGTACTCTCTCATATCGTGTTTATTTATAAGTAGATTAGAATCGAAATTGGCCGCTACCCATCGGGAATCAGAGTGAAGCGGGTTTCCGGATGACTGTCTGTGTTGTGTTTTGTGCCACAGTCGATAGCTAGTTCACTGTCATGGCCAACTTAAAAACCTCGACCTTAGCGTCAATCGCGCAAGGCTGGCAGCATTTCAAATAACTCTGGCGCAGAGAGCAAACATACTGTTTTCCGATTCGGTGTCAATAGACGCGAATTATTTATATTACGATAGTAAAGTTTTACGAATGAAATATGACAGATGCAGAATAGTGCAGCATGCAGAGTGCACTTCAAATAAACATACAAATAACACGTGGTTATTTTTACAGCATTATTTTCAGTTACGGTTTTTTTTGCGTTCTTGAATTTTTTTTAGGAAAGCTGCATAAAAGAGTTTTTATTTTTAACACGCCTTTTTAAAGCACCTCTCGCTTTGGCGTTTTTGTAGTGTGTTTTAGCTAAACGTACACGTAAATAAATAAACCTTCTAAAACTACAGAATATACGACTGGCTCTTTACTGCTGTTCGATTAAAATGCATAATTTATTTTTGCATTAATTGCACTGTAATTAAGAGTTTATTTTGAATGAATACCACCATATAGAAAATAAGATCGAGTCATGAAAGGATAAGATAACTTTGTGGCAGTTCTCTGAATTGTTTTTCATGTGTATCCAAACTATCACCTATACATTTCACCTGTAAGAGAATGCGATTCAGAATTTAAAAATGCAAAACGAATCTGCAATGTATAGCTTTTAATTTCCACTAATCTACCGGGTGTTATTGAAAATCTACTTTTCATTATAGTTGAAACAATAGAGGTTTAGCGTCTAGTGCACACAAGTAAGTGCCCATTACACCTAATCTTATGTTAGAGCTCATGCACAATGCACACACAGCTAATACTCTTAATGACACAGTTTATGTTCAAGAATTGCCATGTGAATCGTTCAATTCCGAGTACCTACCTAAAGCCCACGATAAGCGCTGAATTACCTAGAGCTGCCGTAATTTTCTAAATCTCCATAATACCATCTTCCGCACATAAATTTTCCGACGGCTACAACTTTATATCTACGTTTTATTAGAAGCAAATGATTTACTTAAGTTATATTACGATGAAATAAATAAATCACTACTTTTGATATGGCAAATATTTATTGGACTTGAGTAGGTATGTATGTACAAGTATTTACTGATTTGTAAGATGGTGACGGACACGTGAAGATGAAGACCGATGAAAATAAGTAATTTAAATAATCTTACTAATAATTTATCATACTTAATTTTCCAATCGCGTAAATCACTGTCATATAAATGCTTTAATGAGCATAATCCAATTGAATACCTACATATTTGAAAAAAAAATTATAAGCTTGGCTAAATATATTTTCTTCGCGTCAACCGAATGCGAATGCAAATCAAGTGTAAATGTAATGATTACTGGTTAAATTACGCCAACTTGATGAGTCACGTTTCATTAAAACATTCAGTTTGATTTCATTACGCATTCATAATATTAATGTTTCGCCATGCCCATCGAACTGACATACTTGTAAGTCAATTAAAAAAATCAATGCAGGTATCTATTCGATTGTTATTATACGTGGAAACAATAGTTTTGTACATATTTACACTGCACCGATATTATGTGTATTTTCTCTGTATTTACGTGCATTCTTGAACGTGTAAATCCAAGGAATTAAATGATTAATGTAACAATACGATTTTCCTTATTTGAGAAATTTCCGGAATCTTTCCATGGTTAAATTCTTCATTTTCATCTCTCAGATATTGCGCAATACGCAAAAAATCTTTACAAGTGCAAAATAATTTATAAGAGTTCACAAGCCATATCATATTTTAAAATGCCTTACACCCATACAGCAATTGGATCGTCCTGAAAAACCGAATTAAAGTCGTAATGAAGAATGACGTGGAATAATTTTTATCTAGCGTTTAAGATACGTTTACAACATGTGGGCAGACTTGGCAATTTTCCAGAGCTCTTTACGTTAACAGGAACACGCGAATCACCGATTATGATTATGCGGAAATTGTATAAAAAATGCAGATAATTTGATAAGATTTCACCCAAAACAGTAAAAATAAGTATAACTTTGTTGGTAGCTGTCGAAGTCCACTTTCAGAGATAAACAGCGGAACTCTCATTAAACGTCAATGAACTTTTTTTACTATTTGATAAACACTTAATCAAACTGGTCCATTGTTTACTTCTGATCTGAAGTCTAATAAATGCTTACATAATAACACGGTTATGTGTCTATTTTAATCGTCTTAACACTCTCAAATATAAAAAAATTATAAATTTGCAAATAACTTGCCGTATTTTTATAATCCTTTACGTGAACTTTATCAGACGTTGTATTGAAAACTGATTAATATTCAAAACTGTTCTTTCGGAAATGTCGTGGGTGATATCACACATCACGCAACATGTTGCACGTAGGTTCATTCACTTTAAAAATATATATAAATAGTGGTTGGTCTAATTCTTTTCGCGAGTCCAAAGAAATATCTGGCAGTCAGATACCAACTATTTCCATTCACCTCTTTTTATCTAGCCTTATATCTCTTGTGCTAGGATTACCTTTTATAATTTTGTTTTTTTTTTCTCTGCCTGCACACTTTCCTCACAGTTTCACACTTAGAGTAACCTAGAGACCTAACTTTGCGAAATTTTGTCCGCACTTTTTGACCAAGCAATGACCAAAGGGTGTGGCCTAAACTCGGAGTAAAATCACTAACAGGGTTGTCACAAATTAAGTAAATTAGGTATTTTGTTGTGAGTAGGTAGTTGTAAATCATTAAAAAGAATGAATGTTGTATATTTTTTTGTTTATTCAAATATACATTAATCAATAAGATTATTAAAATCTTATTTATAGATAAAAATATAAACGAATTAAATTATTAGTACAGAACATTTTTATAATACATATTATAAAATGAACTTCAGTCTCCATCAACAAAATAGTTTACAAACAAAAGTAAAATAAAAAAATGTACGGTGATAACAGATGTTAAATCATTTTCTTAACCTTGGAGTAAGAATATATGGAGAGAGATCAATTTTTTTTTACCTATATAAATTTGCGATAAATCACTTTCTCTGCGTTTTTACGTCGTACACCATGAGAGAGAAAGAGACACAAAAAAATTCACAAAACATGACACCGCTTTTAAGTATTGTAGGGATGTTTTCCGTCCCGCGTTATTTTGTAAGGAAATTTCGAATGCAGATAATAATAACAGTGAACTTATATAGCACAGTTTTGTGATATTTCACGTCAAGTGCGCTTCATACTTAATTAATTAAGCTAATAATTCTAACTAACAAGGAGAAAATAATATATAATATGTATACAAAATTAAAACTATCTAGATGCATATCGTTATCATAAATCATCAGAGAACAGGTTCAGAAATGGGTACAATAGTGCATGTGCACATCAATAGATTTAAAAAAAAAAACAATTAACTAGAAGCTAAGGGTATAAAAATCCAGATGAAACGTATGAATTCATATTAACATATTTGTTAAATCAAAGAAAAAGAAATTAGATTTTTCTCGTCTTTTTTCATCCTTTGGAAATCTAAAAATAATTAAATAAATAATAATATTCCAATTTTGGCATAGCCCTGAATCTGGGGACGTAACCGAAATTATAAATATAACTAAGAGATAAACACTATTCTGTCTTTATCTGTTTGCCAACAATTTAGCGTTAGTATCATGAGAAAGAAAGAGACCGGGATACTTTAAGAAGCCGTACAATATGGGTATTCCCCCTTGTAATGGTTTCTTATGTGACAGCTAGTAAATATCTCTAAGTTAAAAAATATTACGAATCCACTAAAACTCATTTCAAACGGAAGTTTATTATATTGGAACGAATAGTCCAAAGATTAATTACATATTGGTGTAAGTTACTAGTTGTTTTGTAGGTTAGAATGTTAAATATTTGAGATCTAACTAAAAAAGACGATTTTTATGGTACATACGTGTGAAAACTGTTTGTTTTTGGTCCTTTTGTACTTCGATTGAAGCAACCAAGTATAGCACATATGGCCATGATGTTTTGCTAGATATCGGACAAAAAATAACTCAAGTTTTTAACTATTTACGCACTTTTGACAGTCCGTTCGCCTGACACTCCAAACCAGAATGAAGCTCGTACAGATCAAATATTGCGGACATGGTATTCAGCACGCCCCAAATCGTGTATTGGTTTCAACAATTGTTTGTCTCTTTTTCTCATATGCGTATAGAACCGAGCATAAAGAGAGAGCTATATTTTGCGAGTTTGTCAACGATTTGTCACAAATTAGTACGGTCTCTTTATATTGTTACTCTAAGGTTTCACAGCTCATTGACATTCGTTCAGCGCAAAAACGATATTACATATTCCGATGTCTGGAACACCTGATAGCAGGGGAATGGGCGGATTTACCTGCCATTTTGTACACAAACTGCTACAGAAATCGAACCTTGAGGAGTACCCACCCTTTTAAATATAGTTTAATTTCAATTTGGGGTTTGTTATTACCAGTAAGTACTATATTATTTATGTATGCGTAACTAAATAAATTACCTTTGTACCCACACAGAGTTGTTGAGACAACCGTTGATGTTTAAAAATCTGATATTTTATTTTGGTTTGCACTTACATTTTTCCTTTTAAATTTATGAATCTATTACGACAACACTATGAGAAAAATAATTTTAGTGTATACACATATTTTCAATCACTTTACAATCAATTTTTCACTTCTACAAAAATCGCTCCTATTTCAATAAAACATTTAAATATAGTAATTAATTTAACACCCAGGAATAATATACTTCATGGAACAAACATTTGATTCAAAAGCTTTGACTGATGTCGAAACAAAACTTTATTGAGTGGGTACCAACAACATCCGGAAACTTGTTACGAAATACTTAAAAAACATTGCTTTGTATTGCGTGTTAATAACGACAATGACAGAAAAGGGCAATGAGTTATTTGAGCGAAAATGAAAATATGGCAGCTTTCCAAGGTTTTTTTTCAAGAGTGTTAAACTCAAGATCATTTGCTAATGAGAGTAATGAGCGAGGTAGATTTATCAGAACATTTTGGCATTGTAAATATATGTTTTCTTGGGTTTGATACTTGTAATTGCGACGTTCTTTGCACGTGCTACTCTGTGGATGACCATACTATTGGAAATAAACATCGGGATGGTAGAATTAATAATTCACAGAATAAATGCCTACGATTAACATTGTATGGCACCTATCTGAGCCAAAAATCATTCACGATTTACGCTCATCTGAAGCCTCTCTTCATGTCTTCAAAAATCATATTATATTTTAACAAAATATATTTGGTAATCGGACAAATATTTTAAACGTAACTAGTTTGATTATTAGACATAGTATGATTGTTGCGTTGACAGAGAAACTCTAAACATAAGAAACTTAAATTTCCCAATGACGGACTTCACCGTTCGAGAGTTTTTTTTTTATTTAGTTTATTTATAAACTAACGGACTATTGTCCAATTGGAAAAAAAAAACATAACGCGAAATGGGAAAAAAGAGCAAAAGAGAAAGAACAGCACATACATAATATTATAATGAAGCAATGACAAAATATACACTAGAATGAACATTCAAGTCAAAGCCAATGTAAAGTCAAACTTTTGGTAGAATCTTAAATAATGACAAAAATCATTTAGACTGGTACCGAAGACAATGGCTTGAGTTAACAAGTCTCGACATTCTGGACAGTGGAGAATGATACCCATAATTAGTAGAGTGATGATTGAGGAACAGCAATCATTTTTATACTTGTATTGTTTTGCTGAGTATTTTTCAGCTAATTTAAATGTATTAAGTACATACTCTTTTTGGTATCATTTAAATTAGGTACGCTTTTTTTGATCTTCTAAAAAATATATATTTGTCAACCACCGTTTAACAGTATTGTAGATTTGAGTTATGACTACGAATCAACCAAATTTATCTCATTTCTGCTTTAAACCTTCAAATCAAAATGACTCAAAATGGTTCAATTATTTCACGGCGATATAGCTGCCAGTTCCTCCTGAATTTTTTGATCAAAGAGTCACCATGTGTGGAATATGCTCTGTTCACGTGATTGTTGATATACGAACTAGATATACCTAGTACATATAAGCAGCGTGGGGACCTACTTCGTACATCAACAGGTATGTCTTCAGTCTGCAGCCTGGTATATAATTTATGCTGTATAGTGACACTACACTCCACAGCCGATGCCATGTGCTGGCGGAGCGGGTTCGTCAAGAGGAACCATTTGACCAGAGATCGTACGATTATGTTCTATTTTGTAGTTTTTGCTACCGTTAACCAATGCCCCAGGGCTGAACAAAAAACTACGTTTCTCCTGTAAATAGATCTTCAGTTCAACTATAGTTGCATTAATCGAAAAGTTCGTATTCAACAACTGACAACAGGGCCGGTTCCATGACATCTCGCGCCCCGTGCAGTAAGTACTGATTGCGCCCCCCCCCCCCTCCCTTTTAGATCGCATTAATTTTAACCTTGAAGTAAGAATATCTATGGAGAGAGAGCTAATTTGTTTTACCCAACCTAAACAAATTTGCGATAAATTACTTTCTCCGGGTTCTTGTGTCGTACACCGTGAGAGAGAAAGAGACAACAAAATTTTGGCAAAATTTCACACCGCTTCGAAGTATTGTAACCTTGAAGTAACAATATATGGAGGGATAGCTAATTATTTTTACCCAACCTACACAAACTTGCGAAAAAACACTTTCTCCGGATTTTTACATCGTACACCATAAGAGAGAAAGAGACAACAAATTTAATTCCCCGCTTTTACGTAGTGACGCAATGATCTTAAGCTACTGCGCCACCGCGGGACTCCGCCCACATTTTTTATTATGGCACTAAACTAGACACAACTAAACGGTTTATTTGCTTATATGGTATATTTTTATTGATAAAAATACTGTGAAAAGTGGCTATACGAATAAACAAAAACATTATGTCGACATGTGCTGTGAATGAATATACAAATACCGTAGCCCCAGTCTTAGCCACGCCCTTTTCCAACCGAGTCAGTTACTTCAAGGTAAAAGCTAGTAAAAACTGACTACAGATCGATCTACAGCTATACCTCTTGTATATTATTGCTCTAAGATTGTAACCATGTTCTTTGACTCCTGCGTCTCCCGGGACTCCGCCCACACGCTTTGATGTGCAACTAAACTGTACATAACTCAACAGTTTTTTAGGTTATATGGTATATTTATTTTTATAAGAATACTGTGAAAAAGTGATTATACGAATAAACAAAAACATTATGTCGACATGTGCTATGAATGGATGTATAAATACCGTAGCCCTAGTCTTAGCCACGCCCAGGTCTAACCGAGTCAGTAAAACTCAGTAAAAACTGACTAGAGATCGATCTACAGCGTTACCTTTTGTATATCATTGCTCTAAGATTTTAACGTACGACACACCATAGAAAAACAGGCTCTACGTTCCAAGTAACTATTATGCAATTCGTAAAAAAAATCCATGACAAAAAAACTTTTTCCCATACATTTTTGATGTTGCCAGTGCAATAGAAAACATGTTTATCCCACGTGGTGGGTATTTTTTAAATGACTTAGTGAAATGTTTATATGCCTTAGGAAATATTTTTTAAAATAAGATCTTTGTTCACCCCTTCAGAGATGGCGCTGATGTTTTTTTTGCACAGTTTGAACACATGGTAGATCCGGCGCTGCCTGACACGAAGTTAAGCTTTCCATTGCTCAACCTCACTCATAGTGGCAAACAAAGATTATATTAATATGTCATTTTTTTGCAAAGACGAAGACCATCAAATCAGTTTTACTATAATATACGGAGAAAAAAAAATATGAACATCAAATCATGCGCATTAGAAAAACGCAACCAAGTTCTTAACCAAGACAAGGGTTGAACTTAAAACCTTCCGCCAATAGAGGAACTTTAGATGGACGGATTAAGGAAGTAAGTAAGCATGGGGATCACTATTTTTTTTTTTTTTTTTAAGTTTTATTCCGGAAGGAATGCAGGAGTAGTGCAATGCAATACCTTCCATAATTGATATCAATACATTGTAATAATAATAGAAACAAAATAAATATGAACAGAAATTCATAAGAAATAAATAATAAAATAAAAATATATGTAAAAATAATAATAATGTAGATAAAAGTAAATAAATTAAAGAATATAAGTAAGAAAATATTAATGGAGTATATTAGGCCTCATTTCTGCAAAACGCCATCAAGAGGGAGTCCATCCTGGCAGCGTTAAGATTGATGGGGCCAATAATTTACTCCAATGCGCTTCTATGCTTGAGTTCGGGATCTGACGGGATTCCATGATGAGGTTATTTCTGGAGTTGTTAATCCTTTCCCGCATTCCTGCTACCCTGGTTCTCATAAGGGCTGCAAATCCTGGAACTCGCCCCTCGGTGAACACACCGGAAGCACTGCAGTGCCTGGGAAGATTGAACATCATGCGGTAGGCGTTGTTGTACTGGACCCGAAGCCTTTCCATGCTACTCTTCTTAAAATTGGTCCAGAGCTCGCACGTGTATAGGGTAGTACAGAACGCCAGGAAGAGTGTCCTTTTCACTGGTGGACTACAGAGCCGAAATCTTCTACTGAGCATGTTATTATTACTGATATTTTAACGATCACACAAGGGGCACTTATCCTGGCCTTAGTTTATTTTCTTAGTTCATTATTTATGTTATGACGACTCAAATTTTTCTCAGAGTCCGAATCGTTCATGGTATACATTTTTTTGTGCCGATCCAAAGAGTTTTCTTTATCTTCTGCTATTTCCTCTCATTCCTCTAATGTTTCATCGCAGTAATTTCAATGTTACTCATTTTGAAGAATAGTTCCAAGTTGCTGGGCGGCAGGCGCAATTGGAGCAGTCCGCTCCAGACGGCGAATGGCTAAGGCGCTGATAGTAGGTACATAATGACAGTGCTTTATATTTATATGATATAAAATGAAAAAAACATACCATTCATGGACGGTAATTGAACTCGTAGGTTCCTGGCCCGACGGCGCGGAATAAAAGCACGCACCTCTTGTCTTATACTTGATACGAGTTGATACCAATCTTCTGTTTTAACAAAAAATTACCCGCACCAGGCGCCGTTCGACTCAGGGCCGGGCCTGGTGAAAGACCACCATTCGAAATCGAAACGTTGCTTGAAATGGCTTTACCCGTGTTTGATGACCAGATCTGAATATCCAGGTACTTCTCAACCTTCCTCTTCCTCATCTTCTTCCCCTCCCCACTACCTTCAGCCTCAAAACATACCCCAATTGGAGATGCTATAGTCTTATTGGCTCCAAACGGTCGGGAGTGGTTGAAACCCTGGTGCGGTATTCACTGTAAAACAAAAATAAGGATGCAATAGTCCTACTGGCTCCAGGGGTTTGGAACTCTTGTGCGGTAGTGAAATAAATAAAAAAAAGAAGAAAAAAAGCAGGCCCAACTATAAATTTATTGACCAAGGTGCTTAGCTACTAGGAAATTATACCAGGAGCACAGGCGTGTGAGAAGGTGACTGACTCATCAACATTATTTTTCGAATATTTTTTGGATTTTTTTTTGTGAATTCAGTTAAATTCGGGCGTTTCTTACCTCCCGGTATCCGGAGTGCAGAAGTCGGCCGAGTAAAATATCGGAAATTTAGCGTTTTAATTTGAACTAAATTCCGTAGCGGCGCTAATGTCACAATAAAAATAATGTTTCACGTAGTCAACATTCAAGGAAAAAATACCAGGAGCACATAAAAGTGATCGGGTGTTTTTGTTTTGTTTTTTTTTGTTAAACACTGTTTATTGTTCATTCATTAGCAAGTTGCTTTTAAATATAATTTTATCGGGAAACCTTAAGGTACAGCGTACAGCTTGACATATATAACTTTGCATGCGGTCAAAAGAGGAAATAACGAACGAACGGACTATTTATTAAATTCAATGATTTTTGCATTCAAAATATCTAAAGTAGCGACGCCGTTGACTTCTTCGACCCTTTCGCACGCCTGTGCTCCTGGTATAATATTCGGGTATCTAGCAATTTCATCATGGGTCGGTTTTTAAATATTATTATTTTTATTTCATGTCATTACCGCGGTAGAATCTCAACTGCCTAGAGCCAGTGGGACTATGGCACCCCGACTGCGGTATGTTGTGTGTTTGAAGAGATTTATAAAGGGGAGGGGGAAAGTTGGGGAATGCCCGGTTATTCAGATCTGGTTATCAAACATGGCTGAAGCCATTTAAAGCAACGTTTCAATTTTGCATTGTGGTAATTCACTGGTCATATAAGTCGATTTTTACAATAAACTGTAAATTCAAAACTAAAACAACTTACCTATCAATATGTTATTTTTTTATTGTGACCTTTTTTGTCAATACAAATAATTCAATCATTACAAAATTAACAACTTTAAGGCGTTTTTAAGTTAAATAAGTACCCAAGGATGTGTAAAAATGTACATAAGTCATAAAGAAGTTTCTGTTTTCACCCACAGGCGGCGGAACCTATTGTACACCTACATAGGTTGAAGGTAATGAAAAAAGTACACTTAATAAGTAAAAGTCAGTTTTATATATATTTAATGTTCATTGATATAATGTAAAGGTAAATCTTATCATAAAATATCATAGGTTTATCATCAGATAATTAATGTCAATATACACAAATTAATTTCTTCCAAAAAGGTGTTTTCTTTTTAGTAACGGTTAGAGCTTTCCTGGATCCTTCGGGTAGACAATCACATTTTATTTTGGAAGACGATGAAGGAGGCATTTAGTTTGGAAGACAAAATCCTGGCCTCAGACTCCGTCACGGGGGACTCGCATTGCACCTGAAACAAGAAGAAAAAAAGAACAAATTATTCAATTGCCTCAAATGTTGATGGGTGATAAAAAAACCACTTGCATTATTTTTTCCTATCGGAAGTGATGCATTTTTTTTACAAGTTAATTGTTCTTTATTGAGATTACAGCCAGAGAATACATTAAAAAATAGAGTCCACGTGACCTTCATCAGGCCAAATAGGTTATTTTTGCTGTTCTAGGTGTAACAAAACTATAAAAAAGCAACTGAAATAAAATTTTGTAATTTCTTTTACATGTGTATTTCCAATATTATTACATTTTTTGGAACATTTCCGTGTTCTCGATGAAAAAAAAACTATTCACAGGAAATTTTGTGGGCCAAATAAAAAAGCTAAAAAATAGATTTATAGAGCGGAAAAGGGAATTTGAATTGATATCGTTAAAATTAAATATTAATTATTTTTTTTATATATAAGTTTCCCTATATCTATATTATTCCCAAGAAGTTAAAAAATAAATTTAAAAAATTCCGGGAATGACAAAATTATAAAATAAAAAGGCATAATATTTTTACAAAGACAAAAGAGAAAGGGAGTACAAAAGAAGAGGGAACAAACAAGTAAATACACTGAAAAGCAGAGCCGGCTCGTGATTTTTTAGTATGCTAGAGTGCTAAGATTGAAAAATACGACGTTATTGATGATGTTGTAGCCGAAAATGTTTTTTTTATTTTTTATTTCAATTTTTTGTATGAAGATTTTTCAGAAAACCGTGCAATGCACCACCAAAACTGAAAAATCCTGAAAAACTTCTTACAACAATTTTTTTTTTTCAAAAATATAAAAATCATTTTCGTCTACAACAACATCAATAACGTCGTATTTTTCAATCTTAGCACCCTAGCACACTAATAACTCACGAGCCGACTCTGCTTAAAAGAGACTCATCAGAGTAGAGATTAATTACACGAACATCATAAATGCAAAAAAGGTTGCGATTATTTGTAATGGTACCGGTAAAAAATTATAATGGCACTAATCATCGATTTGCGACCGTGTAAAATGTGACAGTGGTTCAAACCACTAGCCTTAAGTTAGCTTGCAAAAAGGTGGAATAACGCCTTTGACCTAAACACAGTCGATATTATGACTAATTGCATATTATTCTTTATTATTACTACAGCCTCCACAATAGTCTAACCAACAATGTGTTCAGTCAGAGATGTTGGAAAGATATTTATGATTCAATCATATGATATTTATAGATTTGATTCGAGGCACGTTCGTGTTGTTACCCTTTGCTCTGTGCAATTGCACACATCATGGCGTTTATAACAAAAGTCTCCTGTCAATCATTATTATGGTATTCGATATGTTATAAAATTCGCTTGCCGTCGACCGCATGGTATGAATATGAATTAATTCGTCTAACATTGATATCATTTTATACGTTAGTATGAGTAATGCAACGGACGTTGCACTATGCAAACTAACCATCACGCCGTTTCTCCGCAGGGTTAGGCAGAGAGGACGGACCGCCATACAACTCTGTCTTGGCACACACCCCTTGCTTCATAATTTGAAGATAAGCCTTATTCGCACAAGAATTTTTATCAACGTGATACAATTATTTTCGCCCTTCATTTTGTATGAAATCTAATTTTGTTAGATAGTATTAAAAATCAGGAATGCGAAAATGACTTCGAATAGCAATATATTAATTAAATCCCCAACTCAATCATGTACATCCATACTTAAGAAACTAACTAAAAATATAACACACCTTTTCACGGATAAAAAAGGTTTTTTTATAATTTTTGTTCCATAATAATATTATGCCTGCGGTCTGTACCTAACAACCAAAAGGATTGATGTAACAAATGACAAGTTTTACAGAAAAGCATTCTTAGTATTCCAGTTTTTTTTTTTTTTTTTCACTTTTGGTTTCCTCCTTTTACATGAGGGTGAGATTTCAACACTTTTTTCCAAATATTGTTTACGACCGAATAAAAAAAAAGTGAAGTAATCATTATGGCATCTAGACAATTAAATTAATGTTTCAAAACTTTTCAGAGCCCACGATGGAAATGACGTTGCGAATATGTTGAATAATGTTCTTGTGGCGAATTTTATTGAATGAAGATTTTCAGGGTTTTTCAGTTTTCGTGGTGCGCTGCACCAGTTTGCTGAAAAATTTTATACAAAATTTTGAAAAGAAAAAATCGGCAACAACACGTTGTCATGGTGGTTATAACCACTATTTACGTTAGGTAGATGGAGAGGTTACAACGGAGCTTTCGGTGGTAAACCTTTATGACCTTTGGGCTAATGATGATTGTTTGTTTGTTCCAGGGATGTTCGGCGCCCGTCACTTCGTGACCTTCATGCTGTTCCTCGGCATGGCCAACGCCTACATCATGCGGACCAACATGTCGGTGGCCATCGTGGCCATGGTCAACCACACGGCGCTGCAGAACGTGGAGGACGCTGTGGACAACGAGTGCGGGATCGGGGATTTGGAAAAGGTTGGTCCTACAGGCCGGACGCAAAGGGCGGGCAGTGGAATTGGGCACCAAAACACGTCGGAAATTAATTGCTCACATTTTAATGAGACAAGTTGACTAAATATCACGGTTAACAGCTTTTAATGTGGAATTTTGTTTTTGAATCGTGACAGATGTTTCTTGAGGCTGTTGTCAAATAGATAAATACAAAAATCAGGACGCTGAATAAATGCCGCCATCTTTGAAAATGTGACTCCTTTTACAGATTTTCGTAAATTTATCAAAAATAAACCAGGTTTTCAAAATTTTTAATTTTAATAAGTTCAGAATCTTTTTTTTAACTCTTTTAAGATTTATAACGCCATAAATTGAAAACGAACCACCATTTTATATACTTAATATTATTAGGCCTCTTGCGTCAATGTTGAAAACGCCTAATTTTATGAAAAAAAAAACACAATGAACTTTTTTTTTGTATTACCATATATAAAAAATAATTCCATAAAATTGAAGAAAGTATTTTTTTCTAAATATCTCAAAAAGAGCCTCATTTTCCAAGATGGCGGTGTCTCTTCAAAGCCTTGATACAAATTAAGCTGTTGATTTTTAGGAACATAATATTATGTAATATTTATTTATTTCCACCTTGAGTCTTTATATTTTCCAGAAATACTAGATTTACTAATCTTTGTAGAAAATTCAAGTCAAAAGACACTAACCTGACTCTGCAACCTATACATATTTAGAATAATGCAATGGCATTGCGTGAGTTGATGACGAAAATCTTTTGAAAAATTATTTACTTTTGTTGCAAAAAACAAAATGGTTTATTTTTGTATATCTTAAACCATTACACATAACAACATTACTAAATAAATTGATTTTACTGGAGAATTGATACGTGTGTGCCCAGTTCCATCGTATAAACCCTGCTTCATGCTAGAAATGTCAACAGATGGTTAGTCGATCATTGTCCAAGCAAAGTGTAAAGAAGACATTTTCCAATTATTATTCATATTTTCTAATGTATTTTCTTCCACCATCGATCTTAAAATCATATTTTACTACATACTCAAAATAAACCATTACATCAATATACGGTAGATTTTATAGGAAATGAATCATAATATTTCATTTCTTTATTAAATAAATTCACCTACATAGATCATAGAGGTACATAAAATAGAGTAGTCAGTCCATACATACGGATACTTTCAATCGTGTTCCATTTAGTTCAGGGGAGGTATGTGGTGCGGAGAGGGGACTCAAGCGTTCCACGGTCGAACGATGCTCACGATCCATGCCGAATATTGCTGAAATTAGCCGAACGAATTATACATACGGTATTAGTGGTAACACAATGCGACAGTTGTTGTATTTTTAGAAATTAAAATTTTAGGCAAAAAACTTATTATTGCTTAATCATCAATGAAATAAAAACAGTATTTTGTCGAGAAAATTACTTCTTTTTTTCTACAAACTTTAAGAGAGCATTTTTTTCTCGGCTTTGACAGTAAATCAACATTTTAGGGCAGAGTCGTTTGGCTAGCAATACGTCATATGTCGACGGCCACTTGTAAGCAATTATTTCAGGCCGAGCTGTGGCTACGGCCAGCTCCAGTTGAGAGGAACCACTTCGAGTGGTTTAATGTGACTTATCCAATTATATACGAGTACATATGTGACAGAAAATAAATTACGATAAAAAAATTGGCATAGCACTTGAAAGTGGGGCTAAAAAGTAATATGGTTCCGCTACTGAGAGCTCCGTTATCATCTCTCTTTCTGTAACATACATTGTTTGTGAGAAAGAGTGGAGGTTGCACCGGAGCTATCAGCGGTATGACTATATATTATTACACTGAACTGATTTAACCATCTGTCGACAATTCTGATGACGTCTCATCACCTCTCACCCTTTTCATATATTCCGCATATATTTCACTTCTAATAATTACTGCTTATTTTATATTAATATTTAAAAATACCTATAATATTTTATAATATTCTAAGTTGTGCTTACTAATATTTAAAAAAAAAAACAACCATAAGGTTTTTTTTGTGCCCAAGCTTTATCTCGTTAATTCCGAAGCTTTGGTACAAGCAAAACCATGTCATTATCCAAAATATGAATTAATGAAGTTAAAAAAAAAACTAAATGGACGTATTTTTTCATAAGAACCCGGCTAACAGTCCCATTTTTTTAAAAATAATTCGTTTAGAAATAGGAAAATAATATATATATTGAAATCTAATTATTAAACTCGACTACGAATCCAGAGGTCGCGGGCGCGCGCCAACCCGACGTGCGCAAATACATTTTGATTTAATTAATATGTGTCATAACACATTTTATTCATATAAAAGAATATATAGTATATTTTCGGCACGTTCACGAGTGGTAGATACTCTAAGTATTGGCCTTGTGAAAGACCACCATTCAGAAAAGAAACGTTGCTTAAAATGGCTTTAGCCGTGTTTGGTGACCAGATCTGAATAGCTAGGTACTTCCCAACCTTCCTCTGTCTCAACTCCTTATATTGTATCGCCCTGGTGAAAGACCACCATTCACAATTGAAACGTTGCTTGCAATGGCTTTAGCCGTGTTTGGTGACCAGATCTGTGAATAGCCAGGTACTTCCCAACCATCCACTTTCCCATCTCCACTCCCCACCACCTTCAACCTAACAACATACCCCAATTGGGGCTGCCATAGTCTCACTGGCTCTAGACAAGTTGGGACTCTTATGCGGTATTAATAAAAAAAAAAGCATATGCCTAGTGTTTCAAGCAACATTTCTATTTTGAAAGGCTATCCGTGCACTCTGCAACTAATCTCAAAGTGTCCATTTTAATTTATCAAAATAATTATATTCGTAAAGAAATGAAAAAATAACTTTGTATAAGACAACAGATATTATTTTAATTTTAATGACCGACCGGTTTCGCTTAGCCTAAGCATCATCAGGGTACAAAATTAAACTTAACGTAAGGCCAAGCGAAACCAGTCGGTCACAAAATTTTAAATAATATCCGTGGTTATTTTTTCATTTATTTAAATATGTCAAACCACAAAGTGATTGTTTTCTAAAAATATATATTATATTCGTATTGTTCTATTCTACTGTTCACATTGTTTTTGTTTGTTTGATCGGAGCCAAAACATGTATATTAACATGCAAGATGCAAGTCCGAAGAGAAATGATATTAAACACATGATAAATAATACGTAATAGATAATTTGTAGTTACTAACAGAACAGTACCCGCTGTTGGCAGATGCACTTGGCCGACATTAATTGGCCGCCTCTAACCCCGACTCGAGTTGTGAACTACAATCTGACGTAGACCCCTCGCCATGTTGACAGATTTTTTAACCGCTTTCGCGTGCAAAGTGATGCCCGAGGCACGTTATTCATGAATGTGGCACGATGCGTTTACGATTAAATAATGCAGCAGTAATCAGACATATTGACAGCTAAATAAATAATGTGATATAATCCGTAGTAAGCGTTCTTATTGATAAATAATTATGTTGTTATTATTGCATTTTTGTGCAAATTTTCTTTGATTAATGAAAGTTTAGTTATGTTTTAAAAGATAATCTAATCACTGCCACGAGTAGTTATTAATGTATTGCTCAGTAGGTACCTACATATTTTTAAAACGACTATTTTTAGCATCCTAAAACTGTTCACATTGCATTTTGTTAATTTATGTTGTAACCTTCAAAACCTGCATTATTTTTTATGTAAAAAAATACATTTTTTTTTTTTAAATCAATAATTTGAGGTTATTCTGTTGTTATTGCAACATGAATCATCTCTAGGTTATTAGTTTTTGATAAAAATAATGTCAATTCACTTTTCCATTGATCATCAGTTATTATTAATTATTATCATTTAGAATAACTAGGTTAGTAGACAGGATTTATACTAGATATGGTTTATAATCTAGTTAAGGTTTTACCTTAGATACGCAAGATTAGTAGCGAAAACTCAGGCCAATATAATTAAATAGATTATAGTAACAAACCACTAAAATTGCACAATGGTCGTAAAGAGGTTATTTATGTTTTTGGTTTTCACCATTCGAATTTATTCTAGACCATCGTTTCGATAAATGGAGAAAGGGAAGGCGAATTTACATTTTGATATTATTAAAATGAGCAATTTTCGAAAATATTTTGTTTTTGCACTTACTTGTTATTACAATTTTACACTCAGTGTGCGAAATATTAGCTAAATGCCTAAACAAAAATGAATCTCTATAAGCTCTAGAAAGTGTAGAGGATTATGAAAAAGGCTTATAAAATTAACAAACTGACGTATACCTAGTTTAGCGCCAACCGTAGCCATTGTAGCATTTGTAGCCAACAAACGCCATTGGCGCTCTGTCAACTCGGTTACAGCTAAAAAAAATGGTTCAAGTCTAGAACCTATAGTATCAGAGTCATTATAATAGATCTCTGTAGTTAGCGAAAACGTCATAATTACCTGCCAACTGATATCAGCGCACAATGTGTAATTTTCGGAAGCGGCAGACCGTGACGGACACACTAATGGCGGCGACATTGACAATGAAAAATTGGAAAACAATCGTCTTTTGTTGATAAAAAAAAACTGTAACATTGTATTAACAGACATTGTATTCCCGGCCAACGTCAGTCTGATTGGCATACAATACTTGTGAACAATGTTGTCAGGAGACTTGCTAAACTGTCAAACGTTCGTTATGGTTTGGGTCAACTGAAAATACAAAAAAAAATGTATATTAAGAATCAAACATCAGCTGTGTACCTACCTCATTAAGGAACAGTAGATATTTTTACATCTACATAGATAAATACGTACTAGCATTTTTGCTCGAAACAAATTCAAAATACCGTAGATATTAGACAGCTTGTTTCATAAAAAAATATATTCATTCTAATTAAAACCCGTTGGCTTTATTTTGACAAAGAAATCCCGCAAAAGTCATATTGCAAGATACGAAAAACCTTTAAGCTTTTTATATTAGATGATAATTCATGATTTGATTTATCATTCTGTTACTCGTTTTTGATGTAAGTACCTACTTTTGCAACTCTAGGTTAATTTTTCAAAATTTGAATTTGGAAAATGTTCCCAATATTTGCCACTATTTCAAAGCAGTGTTGCTTGTCCAGAAAATCACATTTTGTATCTACGCTCTGACGTAGGTAGTTAGTTACCCACGGATCGATGATATTTTAATTTGTCTGAATAGATTTATCTCGCATACAAATAAATAGGGTTTCGCTACTTGGAATCAATTGACATTTCCGAGTTTCCGCCGGGCATGCTGTCAACGCCATTGTAGGGCATCCTTTATGTGCGCAAATAATAATTATTACTCTATGGCCTCGCGTCCCTCACGTGCCAGAGTTGATGGATCTAAAGCGGACACTTTAGTGACTGGTTACACCAATAAATAAATCGATTTCAGCGTTTTTAAATGGCTTTAGCGACAGGTACATACTACAGGAAGAATATTATAGTATTCTTGGATCTTGGAAACATGGCCAATGTATCATGAAAAACTAAAGAAAACTTCGATAGGTAGGTACATAAAAAGTCAGAGATAATAGTATCTACAGATCGGCATCGCCTCGGTGATAGACCACTAATGACTTTTACGTTTTGTAACTACATCTGAATAACCAAGAACTTCCCAACCTTACTCTTTCCCTAACAGGGTAAGACCTTCCCCTCCCTTATTTATTTGCGTCTCACAACATTCCGCAATTGGTGGTACCTGATTTCCCCTTTTCACTGACTGTAATGTAAGATTCCATTTGGTTTCCAAATCGAATTAAGCTGTCAGAGTGTTAGCTGTAAAATTTAGCTAACACTTATCCTGACCATGTGTAGCCAGTCAACATGGTATGACAATGTTTGCGGATATGTCCGCAATTGTCGAGATCATTACTAAAACAAGCTATTTTCTATCCTTGCCAATAGAAGTGGGTGCCAAACCGCGAGAGTGACAGACAGGCGATTCATTATTAGCTTAAAATTACCCTTTAACCTTCCACATGAAAAACCTCACACTATAATTATAGATAATTAGGTAATATCGTAGAAATATAAATTATTACGAGAACCACATTAAATAAATGCCATCCGATTTTTTATAAACATTATTTTAAATGAATACTTTATTATAAATTATTTACGTACCTACTTACAAAAGAAATCATTTTCAAAAAATATCTATTAGATTACACATAAACACGCATGTTTAAAACAATAAAATAATTCGATATCTGTGTGCATTCAATAAAAAAATATATGTTGATAAAATTGCAAGCACCAATGAAAGTTAAATGATTAAACCACAAAAAAACGCATTTCGTTTATTCAAAAAAAGGTTCTTTTGGGAATGATTTCTATTTGGTGAAGAGAAAATATTGTTAATTATTTGTCCATTACAAACCAATAGTGGTATAACTCCTAGAGCACATGCCTTAATAATATCACAAACTTAGTTTGAATATATTTTACTTTTTTAATATTTCAGCAAAAAAATCTATCATAATTTTCTATCAGACTACTTCTAGTACTTGTTCTTCTACTATTGGTACATACAAATAATAATATCTTCTATTATCCCCATTAAACATTATATATCAATAATTCATCACTCTATTTTACCATTTTAATAATAATTAAGTACTTTCTCATCAAACTATTGACGTTTGTCTTACAAAAGGTGTATATTCTAAAAAATAAAATAATATGGCTACTGTTGTTACTGAATAACAATATTTTATATATTTAAAACATGTGTATTTATGTAAAAAGTATTATTTTACAAAAGATTCTAAATATGGAGATTATTTTATCTCACAGTTTTTACTTTAAGCTATTATTATAACAAGTGTGGCAATACACTTTCTTTCATATTTTATGTAAACAAAAATATTAATACATGTATGAGTTTTTTCAGAGTTTGGCGATTACAAAAAAAAACTACCTATTTGGATTCATTGTATTTAATTTAATTTCATGGTTTTCTATTAGTGTTTTTTTTAAACGCACATAAATTTGTAAACCTCATTGTACAATTGAAAGGAATACAATAATGCAGATTTTAAGTACTTGCTTTATTTAAATAACTTCAATCAGCGATTGGGTTTTCAATATTTAGTAGTTATTGAGTTTAATCGCATGTGTTTTAAAAGTTCATAACTAATTCAGATCTGGGAAATTGTGTTTCAGCATTATATGGTACGGATCGGTTTGTAGCCGAGACTTATTATGCCATTGACAAGAATGTGGAGACTCCTTAATAGGGAGATTATCGACTTGGCATACTCATTAATGAGCGTGGATGATTTTATGTAAGTATCATATGAATGTACGGGTCACTTTGTGGACTGACTGCCTACTGTCATCTCAACCATTCTTGTGCATTGATGATTATTGTTTATTCAGGTTAACTTGAGGACAAGCGAGCTTAGGACGCTGATCCTCTTACCTACTTGCCTCAACTGCGTCATTAGCAACTTCTGACAACACCTTGACACGGAGGCTCCTCCAGACTACCACTGTCACTGACTCTCTGTCACTGCCACTGACCAAACCATGTGTTCACACATTTGATTTCGGTTCCAATACGGTGGTAATCTCTTTAAATTTAGGGTAAACTTTTGAGGATCACAAAACAATTTCAGCTTTTGAGAAACAGTCCTTCAATCCAAAGTATTTGCTAAACCTCCATGTGTGCACTCACCTAAAATATTAGCTATCTTATTTGTTTCAACTTGACTTTGAAACACCCTTGTTTGCTCAGAAGCCGAAAATGTTTAAACAATCTGAAAAGTTCACTCCCAAGACGTATCTATCTCTGTTCGAGCTTCATACATTTCACTGAAAGAGAATAAAAAATGTTGGTTTTGATCGAATAATAAACAAAAAAGACAAACGTCAATAGTCAAGGCAATCATCATTTTGTTAATGTGTTGGAGAGCAGAGTGTTTCATACGTTTGTGTAATTTTGATTCCAGGGCGATGAACAAGACGGCAAGTTTGTTTGGAGTACGCCTCTCCAAGGTTACATCCTGTCATCCTTCTTCTACGGCTATGTGATAACACAGATTCCCTTTGGCATCCTGTCCAAGAGGTACGGAGCCAGGTACTTCCTGGGGGTTGGCATGTTGATCAACTCAGTGTTTGGACTCCTGGTGCCCATTGCTGCTGAACATGGAATTGGCTGGCTCATTGCGGTCCGATTCATCCAAGGACTTGGAGAGGCAAGTACCAACTACTGAAACCATTATTTATCTTGGATGAAAAGGTCTTATTCAGAATCCAGAAATGAATGTCTATAAAGTTAGCTTTACTCTGGCTTAGATATATTTCCACCAAACAATCATGGCCAAGTAAGTTTTCCAAATGTTCAGGAAAGCCGATTTTGTGTTTTTGACTTACCATTTTAATAATGACAGAAATGGTAAAAATCGTAACCAAATAAGATGGCCACCACACACACCATAGAGATGTGGAATCCAGTTAGAAATGTATGTATTAACATTTGTTAGTATTGATACAGTTTTAGTCTAACATTCTACTGCAACACAAGCAGACATTTAAAAAAAATCTTTGGCTATCTTAAGTTGAAATATGTAGTTCAGTATAAAGCAGTCATACTCTTTATCGTATATTTTATGGTGTATATAGAATGACTAGCACTTGCATTTCTTTTATTCTGGGAAAATAAGAAAATGTAATCATTGAGTAGTTTCTACTCTTATCTTGACTGACACATAATCTGCACAATTCTAGAATCATAAATCAATAAATTTTATCACATGCATGGATTAATATAATCTTATAATGACAGTTAGGTAAATGTTAACCTTATTTCTTTTAATTGCTCCAGTATCTCAGAACAAAAAAAGAGTTATTCTAAGAAATGTACCCTATTTTAGTAGACAATATAATAAATGTAAGAAACCAATTTATTTATAGCGTTTAAATTATTTTGGACAGACTAAATAATAATCTCAAACATAAATATGTTTGTTTGAAGCACCGCAACCTATTAAACAGAGAGCTCGAATTTACACATATTTTTCTGTCTGCAATTTCTAAGTCAACACTACCATTTTTAGGTTACAATGTCATTCTTATCTTCAGCTATGGAGCATTAAATATTGTCATTGAGCATTGTCAAATATAATAAATAATATGTCAAATTAATTGTTCCTTATAATTTACCAAAGCCAGGTAGTAAAGCCAATATTTTGCAGCTGCAATATTATCTTTATTTAAAAAAAATTTGAACATAGTTTAGAGCTATTTTTGATTAATTTATTACCCTATTAATAATATGGTTTTTCAATTTTATTTCCAGGGACCTATTGTACCTTGCACTCATGCCATGCTGGCCAAGTGGATTCCCCCTAATGAGAGGAGTAGGATGGGTGCTGCCGTCTACGCTGGTAAGTCTAATAACTTATTTAAAAACAGCTTTTGTCAGGTGTTGTGAAATTTTCAGTTTTGTATAAATTAAATTTCTAGGTCAACACAACTCCTTTCAGTGTGTAATTTCATTTCCAAAATACAACTATCTATAAATTAAACAGTATGTCATGTTGTTTGTTTCATTTTTTTTTAATTGTTCAGTAAGAAAAAAAGGCGTTGAAATTTACTCAGAGATATTCGTGGGTGAAATTGAGTAGTAAAACAAAGAAGTAAATTATAAAGATTTCTGAAGGATACTTAAAATACAAAGAGGGTAGGTACTTTTTTATATAGACTACAACAACCATAGATAAACAACTAATGAAGACTGCTTAACATGAAATATGCCAGAGAAATATTTCCTAAATATTTAACATTATTTAATTTATATAATATTAAAACAGTTACTTACGATTATTGATACGGAGATGGTCTGCATAGCTCCTTCAAGGCATTTTGATATCTCCTATGTTTCACCTTCATCCTTTGATAGTAGCCCGGTTCCTTAACAAAAAATTGACATTTATTTCAAGGTGCCCAATTTGGAACTGTAATCTCCATGCCTCTGTCTGGGCTTCTATCGCAGTACGGTTTTTCCGGTGGCTGGCCGTCCATCTTCTACGTGTTTGGTGTTGTCGGAGCCATCTGGTCTGTCGCCTTCCTGTTCCTGGTGCACGAGGATCCGGAATCGCATCCCAAGATCAGCGAGGATGAGAAAAAATTCATCTTGAGCAACATCTGGGGAGCAGCTGGCTCCAGCGTGAGTAGACATTTTTGGATGTAGATGTGTTGTGCACCACTGCATAATTTTTTTTACACCTAGAGTAACAAAGTATTTTTACACCCAGAATAACAAAGTATTTTTTTTATACCTACATGTACTACATACAATGTAACTTCTAAAAATACAAAGAATTGCTTTTTTAAATGTTATGTTTTCTGAAATTTATCATAAAAATAACTTAATATTTTCTTCTCAGTACGGTAGTTTTTCATGAATACACTTCATATTATGTATTCATATATTTATGAATTACTGTGTAAATAAAAATGTGTTAACTTTAAAAAAATTATAAAATTCTATTTTCTCCATATTTTCCAATTCAAGGCTTTTTAATGGGGGGGGGGGGCATTTTATTGATAATACTTGTTAACTGACTACCGGAAAACCTGCATGGTCAATGATCGGTCACTCTAGATATGAAGTTATCTAATAAATTTTACTAATTAATAATGCTTTGGCACACCTACAAAAGAGTAATAGATAGAATATATGAATTTTTTGTTTTGCCTTGTTTTAGTCTCCACCCATTCCATGGACATCCATCTTGAAGTCATTGCCCTTCTGGGCCATTATGTTGGCGCACATGGGACAGAACTACGACTACGAGACGCTCATGACAGAGCTGCCAACATTCATGAAACAAGTCCTGCATTTCTCACTGAAAGATGTAAGATTTTTTTAGCTATACTTTATTAATCTAATTGGTTCCTTAGAGAAAACGTATTGAAGCCTATTTTGTTACAGAATGTATGACCTATGTGTGAAGTTAATTTAACATTATGGATTCTGTAATTTCAAGACACATAGAAAATGTTATCTTTTATGCATGTTCGCCTGTTGTTCATTCTCGATTGTTGAATATTTTTATGTGGTATGTAGTTGGTTTGAATGTGTGTTTCGTAAGGGACAGTGAAAATGAATGTTCTTTATGATCTTATATGTACAAGAAGTGCTCAGAATAATGTCATCTTTGAAATGTGACATATTACATAATGAATAAGTGATTTATATTATGTTTTTTAAATTTAATGTTTTACACTTTATTTACAGAACGGATTAGTATCTGCATTACCCTACCTCGCTATGTGGCTGTTCTCCATTTTCATCTCCTTTGTTGCTGACTGGATGTTGCTGTCAGAGCGCTTCAACCACACTCAAGTCAGGAAGATCATCAACAGCATAGGTAAATAGCAAAAACCATCCTTTCCAGGGAGAGTCTTAACATTAAACCTTCATTTATCCATCAGGGCAGATGATAATGGACAATGCAATATTGTACAAAATGTTGGATCAACAAGGAAGACATAGCACAACACTAAAATAGTTTTATTTTATTTATCCAGGTCAATACGGTCCCGCAATCGGTCTCATCATCGCCTCCTACACAGGCTGCAACCCCATGGCAACCGTAGCCGTCCTGACCATCGGCGTGGGCCTCAACGGTGGCATTTACTCGGGCTTCAAGGTCAACCATCTGGACATCTCACCACGCTTCGCCGGCATCCTCATGTCCTTCACCAACTGCACGGCTAACCTCACCGGCCTGCTGGCGCCCATTGTGGCAGGATATGTTATTGACGGAAAGGTAATATAATGTATAACAATCTGATTTCATCCAACCTAGCTGAACGAAACATGTCGAAAGGCTCGACCATCTGAACGTCCTTTCCTTAAGTCGCACCTATTTTCCGATCCCTACAAATTGGACAGCCAAATTAGATCACCTGTAGACTCCATTATTCCGGTAAAAAGAAATCAGTTTCATGCATTGTTTATGAGAAGACAGAGGTTACATCAAAGCTCTCAGTGGCAGGACCATTGTCTATAACGATTTACAAAAGTACGTATATAACACTAGAAATGCGTAGGCGAGACAAATATACTTCAACAGAAAAGTCTTTACAATAACCTGTTTTGATGATTTTTTTTAATCATTGTTGTAAAGCGCCCTTGAGGTGATATTTCTGTCACAAAAACAGCGCTATATAAATCAGCCAATCATTGTTGTCAAAGACGTTTTATGTATAATTCTTAGGAAAAAAATTACGACTTTAGATTTATCTTTGCTCGGCCCATATGGGCCAAAGTTAAAAAGCTCTTAATATTCACTCCAATCACGTAATTGTGGAGGGTAACACTAATATGTGCAATTTGAATGGTGTTGGTTAGCAAACTGACTACAGCAATGACCAAACATAATATCTAAAAGAAGTGAATCTTTCTTAAGTTGTCTTGTTTTTAGTGGACCTAGCAGATGTATGATGATTAAATTTGTTTTCTAGCCCACGCAAGCGTCGTGGAGGATAGTATTCTTCATCGCGGCCGCCATCTACGTGTTCTGCTGTACGTTCTACAATATCTTTGCGTCCGGCCAGCGCCAGGCCTGGGACAACCCGACCAACGACGAGTCCAACGCGCTGAAGAAGAGGAACAAGAAGGCCGCGGCAGGGGGCCGACCCCGAGGGTGGCCAGACGAATGATAATGCTCAGAACGGCCACTCCATCTCAAACGGTAACACTAACATTACAGAGTCAAGACATTGACGAGTCACATAACCAGTCAGTTGCCGGGTACTTGAAAGCTTCCCGGCGTGTAATTCCTCTATTTATTTATACTATATATTTAGTTCATAAGGCATAAATAGGCTGCTGGAGAAATTGAGTGTAAGTTGTATTGAAATAATGTATTGCGCACATTACTTTTATAGCCGATTAAGGAGAAAATTATATAATTTAAGCCCGGAACAACTTAGAGCTTGTGCTGAATCATTTTATTTATTTATTAACGCCTCAATTTTGCCCGTCAATTTTATAAACAATCTAATGGTGATATTAATTATTAGTAAATATTTGAAATAGTAAAAATGTCGCAACATTTCATTTGCATATTTTTTTCTTGATTGTAATTATTGCAAAATCTCTGTTGCATAACTGATATTGTGAAATGAGTACTGTAACAATTTGTTTACGTACAACTGACGATCGGATTGTCTTTGATTATAATGCAAGTGATTTGAGGAGATTGCCTTTGTTGGGTTATTACGAATTGCTCAACCGTTGGGAAATGAATGAAGGAGGAAAGGGAATTTGTTGTTATTAATTTAACAATTCCAAATTCTCAATCTTCCGCACAAGTAGCTGAATGGCACATTGAAACAAGTAATTTTTTTATAAGATGTGATCCATATTGTTAAAATGTGTGACTAACATTAGATTTATATTTCAGCACTTAATTTGAGCCATAAGGCTAATTATAATAGCTGCCGCCAAACAGGGATGAATGAGCCATCTGTGAACACTTAGGAATATATTTACATGCAGATAATAATTTGTAATTTAATATACCTATTTATTATACGTAACATTAAAACAGTTTTTCGAAAACTTAAAAAGTGTATGTTCTAAGAATCCCAATTGATAAAATCTAAAAATTTGGTTACCGATTGAATTTCAAGTACCCTTTGTTTCAATATCCAGAATTTATGAGAAATATTTATCAAACCACAATGTTGTATAAAATTTTACATTTCAAAAATGTGTATTTATAAAAGTAACTAACATGAACTGACTAAATTATAACGATTGTACGTTTTCTTGTTTGGCGGTGGTTATACTTTCATATCAATGCAGTATTTAAAGAAAGCTACTTTAAAAACAGTTGTTTGTTTTTTACTTCTCTCTTTTCAGTATTTAAGATAGTGCCCACGTTTCTAGTTATTATAAAATACGGCACAGATTAAATGTTTAAAAATGCTGTAGTTTTTTTAATGTCAACCTCGTGCCTTAATATTGTATATTGCTGATTTAAAAATCAAAATGTGTCATACTTGTTAAATGTGTTTAAAAATACAATCATATTAGTTAACTTGTTAATTTTCTAAACCTTTTTATAAGTTAGTAGTTTCAGATATAAATAATATTACATGTAGATCATTGAATATTATATTTGTATTGTAGAATAATATATCTTGTATTAATCTATAAATATATTTAACCAATGGACAAATAATACGTTTGTACATAAGTATAAAAAAGACTAAGTGTTGATTTATTCTTTACTGATTTACACATTGTTCCGTTTGAAGGAATGGAAGAGGAAGACCAATTTCAAGGTGGCTAAAGAAGTATATTATTTCACCACTGTTGCATTTGTTTCATTTTATTCCCCCCCCCGCCCCCACCCCTTTCGACTTTAGAAAACAAAGAAAAATGACAGATGTTCAATATTTAAAAAATATGACCAACATGAAGAAATTCAAATTTAAAAAAAGAGCAGGATGAGTAGCCCTATAAGCCATAAGCCGAGACAATGTTGATTTGAAACTCACACGGGCAAATAATATTTTTTTTATGAAGACATTTAACAACAGGATTTTGGAAAAAAAAGCACTAAATATGCTCCCAACCACTTGGGTGCTATCATCTCACATCTTCATTGTTTTGAAGCTCTAACAATGTATTATTTAAGTTTAGCCTCTGCTAAGATTGAATCATCAAGTCCTTCAAGAATATTTACTACATATTCCTATGTAGGTATGGAAAATAGAAGAATAAAATAGAAAAAAATATGTGTGGGCAGAATTTTTAATCCACTGATGCCAGTTAAATGGGCAGCGTACGACGGATGGCAAAGTGAGGTTATAAATGATATCATGAAGTCAAAAACATGGAATTTCGGCTATACCGCGCCTGTAGGATGAAAAAACCCAGCCCATGCATGTATCATTGGGCAATCATGCATTTGTGAAGAAAAAAAACCCTCGGAAATAGAATAAGCTCCTGTTGATATTATAATAGTGTAAATAAATTATGGTAGGTACTTTCTTGTAATATTTAAATGTGTTCCATTTTAAAGAATACACAATAAGCAAATGAGTTTTTTTAATATATGACTAAAGGTGAATTATGGCAAGATTATGATGGTATAGGTCGAACCGCACTAGAGCATCGCTGTGCATCAGCAGCGCTTCACTTCTCTTACTAACCGCACTACAGCTGTAGTAGCGCGACAGTGCGCGTCATTGTATCGATCATTTGCATTTTAGAGTCAAACAATATGGACGACTATGACTCTTAAGAAGATATTATCAGTGTCTTTGCTATGTGAGGAGACAGAAAGAAAATACAAGAAAAAGATTGTGGGTACATGATATTCCCAAATCACGCAAAGAAGAAGGAGAATATTACACACTACTTCCATATCTTAACACATTGACGTCGGGACACGGCATTTGCCGTTTTTCGCGGACTGTCGGTAGACTGCGGGACACGGCATTTGCCGTTTTTCGCGGACTTTCGGTCGACTGCGGGACACAGCAAATGCCGTTTTTGTTGACTGCCGGTTTTGGGCGGGAAACGGCATTTCACAGGTTTGTTATCATCGTAAAATAAAACACCTCTAAGGGTAATTTGCTACCTGGGTGCTAGGCGTCAGTCTGTCGACGTTATTTGAGATGGCTTGTCCGGATTGGCTAGTGTGCAATGATTGTACTGTAATCCTTTGCAATACCAGTTTTTCGTAAGTACTTACCAATCATCCACTGCTTTTTACATGTATTTTTATTATTTGTTTACTCAATCGTCATTGTTGTTATATACAAGCATATACTTGGAGGAATTTATATGATACATACACTTATAGTGTGTGATGGATTATCAACATATGAAGTGTACTGATTCCTTGAAAGAATAAATACTATGATTCATAAGTGGAATGGGCTCTTCAATTAGGCGAGGCAACCGCAAAAGACCCTTTTTTGACAAGAAGCAATTAAACTCACGAGTTATTGAGTGTTCGTCTTCGGCGGCACTGTTTCTTAAATATTTACGCGATCAGATTTCACACATCCAGCGATTGTAAAATTGCGGGCATGGCAAATATATATTATTATTTATTATATAACAATATGATATGAGGCTTGTAGAAACAAACACGGCAAAGTCCACCGATAATGGAAAATGAGTTAAATATGAGGTTCGAAAGAGTAAAAAAAATGCTTCATGATGCAATGTTGCTTTCTTAACAAACACGGCTCTAAACCATTTATTTTTACGGATTAAAATTGAGTTCCATAACAAACTCGGCAAAGTCCACTTCTTTCCAAATCAAAGACGGCAGTTTTCAAACGGACCAATAGGAGCGTTGTAAATAGCTGTTTTCAAGATGGCGGTTTGTTGTTGTAAAAAATTGTTTTTGTAAAAGTTGAGATATTGACAATTTCGCAAATTACCGAAAATGTCCGCTGACGTGCATGTTGAACTTTTGTTTCTTGTTATTTTTATGGACATAATTTTTTTAGTTACTAAACAGCATAGTGGTAAAATAAATGAGTTTTTACTTACGATTTAGAGTTTTATTGAATAATATGATTACTTTATTAGTAGTTATTGTTATGTCATTAATATTGTAGAAATCATTGCTGTATGAAAAACAAAAATGAATCAATGATAATTCCAAGCAACATAGAACCCGGAAAAGTTGTTTTGAAATCGTTAAAAGTAAGAGATGTCAACTATCTTTTGACCAAGCATTTCAGTGATAACTGGAGAAATCTTCCTGCTCTTGAATATTATTCCGCATTCATATCTTATTAAATCTTTAAAACAAATTTATATAAAAAAAATATCAGAATAATAGTTATTATTCTTTTCTAATTTTTCTTTCGATTTTTTAGTTTTTTTTTTTTAATTATTAATTAGGTCACCATAACTTACAAACTTTTTCAAAATATTTTGTGAGATATTATTGTTTTGTATTTCTATCAAAATAAATAATTTTTTAAATGTAAAACTATTTTGTTACTGACTTTGACTGCAACCTTGTGAAAAAACGTGTCCATTTCAAAACTGGCAAAGTCCAGTTGTGTTGATAACAAAAGCGGCAGTTGTCAAATGTGAACAACAAACACGGCAAAGTCCACTAATAATTTGAATATATTTTTTGTTTCGCACCAGTTAAACTAATGTATCAAGAAGAAAATTAATGTTTTTAGTAGGTACTATTTGTCGAATTTATTTTAGTGACAGTATCACAAGTAATTTTTAAATTAAACGTTTTTTGTTCTTCCTCGAAAACTGTAGTCAATGGACTTAGCCGTGTTTGTTTCTACAGGCCTCATATGTATAATCATGTTTTCTTTTACATGGAATTTTCAAATATTGAATATTGAATTCTATTTATTAAATTAATATCAGGTTTTAATATTCAGCTTTAAAATGTGGTGAAATTATGATGTAATCAAAGCAATTATAATTTATTTATGATGATCAAATCTCATTTATGATTTCTTTGAAAATTTCAATCGAAAACATTATTTGGTTTATAAATTGTGTCAATTTTAAGAAAGTGATATATTTTTGGCGCTAATCGCAAAAAACGCCCGCTGTAGGCTAGAGTCTATTTCTCGAGGCGCCCGACTACAATGTGTTAAAAAAGATCCTGAGAGATTTCATACTTACCTCAGAATGTCGAAAAAAAAAATCTATGAATTATTGCAGATGGTAGAGGATAATATAAAAAAAACAGGACACTAAATTTAGAAAAAGCTAAGCGGATAGGGAACTTACGTGCAGTGACGTGCGGCGCACTATACCGCATTGGCGTCAGCGGCACTGCGCTTTGCGTCGCTGCGTGTCAAAATATTCTCCCAGAGACAACTCTGTCACGCCGCACCGCACAGTGAAGCGCCGCTCTAGTGCGGTTTGTTTCATACAAAACAGTGAAAACATATTTCACGGTGATAAGATGCGCCGTGCAGTGCAGCGCAGCGACGCGCTAGTGCGGTTTGACCTTTAAACACAGTTAAGACAATGATTTTAAAAGTATTCTGAAGCTCTCAACTGCCCGAGACTTGAGAATCAGAAATTACCGCTTTCAAGGTCGCTTATTATTATTACAAAGAGTAATTTGATAATACACATAATATATGAAGAAAGATAATACATATAAAACTTGAATTATCATTTAAATAAAATAAACTGTATTATTATTGCTACCACAATAATCATTTAATTTTTTTAAAGAACAAAAAAATGAGATATACATATGTATCTTATTATACCTTGATATTGAAAAAGACTAATGTGAAAAAAAATATTTATTCAAACAATTGATACCAAGTTATTCAAGTTTAGATTCTCTGGTATTATACAAAGAGAAAGAACCAGTACCAGTTTTACACGGTTGTCCTAGCATTAGGCAACTTGAGGCGGACTTTAGCATATCGGACTTACCCTTGATAGCCGCGTCCTTCAGGAACATAAGAGAAGACTCAAAGGACATCTGTTGCAAGGGAGATGTTGAAGACTCAATTCCCTTTCTGCTCATGGGTTCAAATACACCATTATATGTCATATAATCAGAGATAAGTGAAAGATGTCGTAGATCTACCAGGATACCATAAACATTGAAGACGTTTTGGACTTCTTTAATGATGACTTTCCCAGCAGCTTCTATTCCATACGTATTAGCAATGGCGTGGATATCGTTAGAATACAACCTGTTCAAATCTAAAATCTCATCGTACTGGAACATTTCGTTGATGTTAATACCCTCAGTTTTCAGAATTAGTTGGTTATTGTTATTTGTGTAAGTGATCGCCCTCTTTATGTGTGGGACTTCTCGAATGATGCTCTTTCCGGCTAAAAACTTGAGGATGGCCGACATGTCGACTTTGGACACTGTAAGGGGAAGGTTGAACATCAGTTGACACCATCGGTGATCTGTTTTATCATATGTGTAGTTCCTGGCTTGTTCGTAGCTGTTCAGAACTTGTAAGGAATGGATATCGGGTTTGACATCAAACTCTTCAAAGCCTTCATCATCGTATTCCTGCTGCTTTTCTAATATCGGTTCTTCGGTGTCCGAGTGTTCCTCTTCCTCTGATTCAGGGTCTTCGTATTCCTGGCACTCGGTCTGGCGATTGCGAATTTTCACCTGAAAGAAAAGAGAAGATTAATTTAGTGCCAATATTTTACACATTGAATAAAAACAGAAAATATTGGAATCCATAAAATTGATGTGTATTATTACATCCGCTCTCTAGTAACTCAACACAGTTTGATGAATACTGCAGTAAAAAGATCAAAGCAGATTTTTTTCTGAATCAGCGAAAACATGTAACATAATCTCCATAATGTATCAATGAGCTTTAAAATATAAGACAAGATACCATATTGTTTATTCCATAATAATTTTCGATTGAAATCTTAGGCAAAGTCAAGTAGTAAAACTAGTGTATAAATTATATTACCTGAGTATTGTCATCATCATCATTTCCAGCTTCCTCATCTGAACTATCATTTTCTTCAGTAAAGATCCCCTTCTTCACTGGAACTATAAAGATTTCTTCATCATCATCAGACACCTTCATTGAAGACTCTTCATTCTTGGAATCAATCATGACTCCAGACCTTATCCCGGCGGCCTTGTGAATGTTTCTGAACATGTGAGAGAAGAATTTATTCTCCATGTAATGTAAAATTTGCTTGGGGGTCACATTATACTGGTGTTTGTAATCGCTATGAGGTAAGAAATGGAAGTTTAGCGTGTAGGCGATCTCCCTATTTGGTAAAAGTGTTAATTCAGAACTGACTTCTATTTTTTGTAGTACATTTTCAATTGTTACTTTACAAAGCCTCTTTTGCAGTTTTTCAGCTATTTTTTTCAATGAAACTAAGTCATCCCTAAAGGGTATGTCCATGCTGGGTGTTTTTAGTTTTGATGAAGCCATCATTAAGATTTCTCTCAGACGAGGAATACCGAGGGTAACGTTCATCTCTCCTCTGCCAGCAAAATGGAAAGTATTCAGGGTCATCTGAGTTGAAGGTTCCCCGATGGATTGGGCAGCTAGTAATCCAACCGGTTCTCCTGGAGCTGCAAGTGATTCCATTGCTTTCATGTTCATCATGTTTTTAAAATCGATAGCATCAGACCCGAAATGACTGTCAATGTTTCTGAGATCATCCCGGCTTTTGAGGTATGTGTTTATCAATGACTCCATGGCCTCTGTAAGAACTCCAAAGTTGTGATCCGGTTGCAATACAGATACTAGTGGATCAGGACTGTGTTTGGAGAACTTAGAATAGTAGTTACTCTTTGCTTCTGGCTCTAAAGAGTTCCACGCTTCTAACAGATTACAAGTTGACGAATCTCTTCCCTCTATTTTACGTGAATTCTCATCGGCACCTATAATATTTTTGGTATATTTTGCAAAATCTGTGAAAGCACTTTCCCTCTTGCCGTAATGAGCGTATCTTTTCTGCCATTTTCGGAGGGATTTTTTATGTTTTTCAACAACCTTTGGATCGTAATCTTCAGTCAGTTTTTCGAAATTTTCCACTTCTAAGATAGCGCTTGTGTTGTGATCCAAAAATTTCATTTGCTCTTTCTTCAGAAACTGAGCTTTGCACACATCCATGCCATCTTCTCCGTAAGCAAACTGTATGACACTCTCATCGGAATCCCTGACGGTCATGTCATAGTTAACTTTAATTCCTTCCAGATGTTTAATCAAACATCTCTGCAAATATCCAGACTTGCTGGTTTTTACAGCGGTATCAATCAAGCCTTCTCTTCCGGCCATACAATGGAAGAAAAACTCTTGTGGCTGAATTCCTGTCATGAACCTCCCATCGATAAATCCTCCGGCTCTGGGGGAGGTCTCAAAGGGAGGAAAGCTGGGAAGGGACCTACCCGAGACCATCACAGGGGGTCTCTTACCTTCCAACTCAATCTGGCCGAGCAGACAAGATATTTGCATAGTGTTAACGGTGGATCCCTTAGCTCCTGATTGAACCATGAGTTGCAAGTTGTTAGAAGGAAACTGCGTAAGTAGTCCGGCGGGAAGGCAAGTTTTATTTATTTGATTGGTAAATTTATCAAGAGCAGTTTTATACTTTCTATCGATGACGGCTCTAAACTTGGGATTTTTACTGCTTTCATCTTCTAGTGCCCTTACTAGTTCACTGTAATGCACATTGGGAGGTAAGTTGACAACTTCTGCAGCAGTGGCATTTCCAATGTTGCGGCAAGCTTCTATGATGTTGGATCTGACTTCATCAGCCTCCGGGATAACTATAATATCCTTCACACCGAGGGTGAACCCTTCCCACTGCAGAAAAAAGGTAAAAAGTTTGGCCAAAGAACTCAGTAAGACGCTGGACACATCACCTCCGTAAACCTCAAACATACAGTGTACCAAACCATATTGGGTCGCTCCGAAATGAGCCTTATCAAGCACTCCACAGAGCAGTTCTCCATGTCTGATGACGACCTCGGCTTCAGTCATAGTATTTCTATCTGTGAACTCAGTGCCACCACCCATCCATCTTCGAGGTGGTTCCATTTCCCAATTCTTTGAACTAATTTTAGCTGTGCCAATCAGAGTTATAGGTTTTTTGTCTTTCGGAATTATATTAATAATCAGTGTAGAGAGAACCTGTTTGCCCGACCACAGTGGGAAAGGTTTGATAATAGTAGGAGGAAGGAGTTTGATTTTCCTTCTCAAATGAGATAATCCCTGGTAAACTAATTGTTGGTAGTCGGTCTTGGTAAAGAACCTACCCCTCATGGATAAGCGCACTCCAGATATGACGTGATCTTGTATGAGGCCACTGAGAGGAGTGCCATCTTTCGGTACCAGGTATTGTTTGTTGACACATATTAGGTTGTAAGCTTCACTCCTGGCTATTTCATTTTGTGGAAAGTGAGCATTCATTTCATCCCCGTCAAAATCAGCATTGTAGGCTTTGCAGTTGGCGTAGTGAAGGCGCAAGGTCTTCTCTCCCTTGAGAACCCTAGCCTTGTGCGCCATGATACTGGGCTTGTGAAGGGTGGGCTGACGGTTCAAGAGCATAACGTCACCATTCTGAAGATGCCTGTGAACTATTTTAACACCAGATACATTGTTTTCGCTAGGAGTCAGCAGTCGCATGGCGAGACTCTCTCTTTTAGACAGACTCCAGGAGGGGATATTAACAATACGACCATCTTCATTTTCAATTTTTACTGCGCCGGGGTGTTTGTCTGGTCCATTGATAACCAGTCTTCTTAATTCTTCCACATTCCATGACGTGACTGGCACCGGATAAGTCAGCTTCATGGCAAAGACTTCAGGAATTCCAATCTCTTCAATGTTCAGATTGGGATCAGGCGTGATGACGGATCGAGCGGCATAATTAACTCTCTTTCCCATCATGTATAAACGTATGAGGCCATCTTTTTTCTCAATTATTTGCTTTAGTCCCTGTTCGCCTCCTTTAGCTTTATCACTATTGATCAAAAAGTCTACATTCGTTTGCAGCTCCTGCCATGCGTTCTGCAATTTCTCCAGCGTACTGGCTCCCTTGGCAGTTTCTACAACTAACCGAGCTTGGTTGGAAATAGGATTAGCATCTTCGTCAGACTCCCCGTTTTCTGTTTGGACTGCATGTATGATAGCCCGAACTACAAACCCTGTCTTCATGATGGCCTTGTAAATCTGAGTTTGAGGATGTTCTATGAGCTGATCACTCAGAGTGTTACACGGCCTAACGATGGGCGGAGGCACGGGAATTATGTCAAGGAAGAAAATGTCAGTCGGTATATCTGTTTTGATAGACTTCAGTACAGGAATGATGAGTTTTAAAGTTTGTTTCTCTATCATCCAAATAGCTCTGATATGTTCTCTCACCTTATCCGGCATAAGCATGGTATTCTTTTTAACTAATATCTTTTCTTCATAATCCATAACTTCACACATCAATTTGTTTTGAACTGAAGTTATTTTAAGTAATGGTTGAGCGCAGAACAGACAAGCTTTAAGCTTCTTATTTTTGAATACCTCGCTGATGAACTTATCTCTGAGCTTGTAGGTATTTTTAGTCAGGAACACGTCGAGGGGGGAGTTTTTTTTCTTTAAAATTTTAAGATATTTCTTTACCACCTTGCTTTCCATGATATCCAAAGTAAGGTCACTTTCCTTGTTTTTGGCAATGTTATTGGCTAAATCGGATAAGAGCGAGTCTACATCTAAAGCGTCAGTGACGTGTCCCGCCTCTACGAGGTTCAGCTTGAGGTTCAACAGGCTTTTGGTTTGATCGTTGACCTGCAGACTGTGGCAGTGGAGGCAGCTGTAGTTGAGGATGGTGTAGATGGTTTTGTGGAAGAGAGGGTTGATAACGGGCACGGGCAGGTCGAGGTGCCCGAAGTGGCCCGGGCAAGTTGCCACCGTCTTGAAGCACGTTCCACACGGATCACTTTTCTCATTGAGAGGCCCGAGAACGGGATCATACAGCCCGCCCTTGAGTGGGTGCCCCAGGGCATCAAATGTGAGTGGTGTTGAAATCTTAACAACACTCAATTCTTTTATTTCCTCGGAGCTGAAGATGGAGAAGGTGACACTCAGCGGGTCCACCAGCTTGTAGTGGGCCGTCCCAGTTTGCCGGTTAAAGGAAGTCATCTTTGCTAAGTATTATTTCTCCCTAAAAATTATCTATACTATATTAATATTACTCATTTAAAATATTACCGAATGAAAGAGTTTATGTTTAGTTACAAAGCTTAATAATAATAAGCTTAATAATAATACGACAATAAATAAATCGAGCAACCGAATTACAACATTGTTAGGTTATATTATCAAGTTTTGAAATCAGTGTCTAAATTATATGGTACGGAGTAATTCTTACCGCACTAATACAATAATATAACGCACATTTCCCAAATATGTAATACTGTGTACAGTGAACTATAAACGCGGTTTTGCTGGTTTTCTGACACTTTAGGGTAAGCAGTGTAAGCACGAGTTTGACTTTGACACATTGTTGACATGTTCATAACCTAATTTTTCTATACATTTAAATTTGTGGCGATAACCATAAATTTTACATAGCCAGGTGTGTCAAAAAAACTAAAAGGTTGAATACATCGAAATTATAGTCGATCATAAATATCATCGATCCAACCGTAATGTGTCGTGAGCCACCCAAATATAAAATTAACTTTTTTGAATGATTTCTGTTTTGTAATCCGAAAACATAGATGTACTTATTTTTTGTACATTATCAAGTAATTAGTCGTAATCCACCAAAAAAAGGATAAAATTAAATTCAATAAAAAATATATATGCCATCCATTTTGATAAATGGCTTTGTTTATATTTTATGTAATTGCATTTTTCTAATTCATAAATTTAATTCATTGCAATTTTCCAAGAAAAACTTTTTTAAATAAGCTATGTACAAAAATCATTTGAATTACAGTGCAGACCTTTTCACTACACGTGACTTGTTTTGAAAATGGAAGTAGGTCAGGGAGGTTGTTTTTTAAGAAAAGGGAAATATTAAATAGAAATAACAAATTTACATTGGTGTCGAGAAATATTCTTTATTATGTAAATTTTTACTCATACTAGCAGTGTTACATTATACATCAAATAGAAAGAAAATACTTGAATTATTTATGTGTAGCAACTTAACAAAAAATATTTAAACATTTTTAATTAACATGAGAATTTTATTTGAATATAATCTTTTTGAAATGTTTTTCGAATTAGACAACTTTCCAAAAATTGTCCAAGCAAAAATAATGTTTTATGAATCAAAAATTGAAGAATAACGTATTATGAATCATAAATTGTTTGTAATTAAGTCGAGAAAGAACAGCACTCTGCTATGATACGCCAAAATAAAAAGATATTTGAACAAGATATATAATTTTAATATAAAGTTAAAGAGGAATATAACTTACTATAAATTTCCTATACATATTAGATATTAGCAATATCAAAGATAACACTGAGATACAAACTGCATCGTGTTTCCTTATTCTGTACATTAGAATTAAACGCTGCACTTGTCGAAAAACACAAAAGATCTCGGGTTTCTATAAACCAACCAAATTATAAACTTACTTACTATTATAGTGATGGAAGTTGATAGTGTTGCTACTCTCTAAGTTTCATTACGTCTGCAACAGGGATACATTGGTCACGAATTAAGGCCATCGTTAGCAAATCTCACAAATCAATGGCAGCACAAGGAATAGGGATGGATTTTATGAATATACTCAGGGGCGGACTGACCCGGCAGCCTTCTGGAACTTTTACCGTGGCCGGTGTTAGATATCATTTTTTAGTCTTATGAACCAAGGCCGATTTATAGGATAAGTTAAATATACCTGTTGCATTACAATATTATGTTGTAAACATAAATTATAGTCTAAATATTCTTACTACTCTTTGTGCCCAGCTATCAAGGGGTACTTTAAAAACAGGGCAGTTTAAAAATTTTTCCCGGGTCTTTTATGATTGTAAGTCCACCCCTGATTACTACATTATGTTTCTGAGTTGTGATACTTGTTTCACTAGGTATTTTACCAATTTGAAATGTCACCATTATATTTATTTTACATTAAAACAATCCTACTGAAAGCAAAAGTGTCAAATACAATACAGGATGCCACAAAGAGTTAAAGCATAAAGTAGTGATGCACAACCGATGGGCAGCGGACCAATTTCGTACGGCCCACTTGGCACTTAAATAAGGAGAGATTTTTTTGTTGTTAATCCATACTCTATGTCTAACATTTTTTAAACAAAATTTGAAGAACCCTGTTTACACCCCAGGAAATCAAAAATCCAAGAAATGTGAATTCATGAATTTCGCTGACAACCCCCCCCCCCCTCCCTTCTCCCCGATAGTCAAAAGATTCTCTTGTACTGTATGCGGCCTAGGAACGTTTGGAAAATAGATAAAGTGGCTCTTCTGCTAAAAAGGTTGTGCATCACTAGCATAAAAGCATCTAATATACCCAATTTATTGATGATGAAATTCCTGTAAAATTATGTTAATGATCAAAACATTTTCGATCCATGTTTTTACCAAGGTGAGATGCAGCAGTGTTTCACAATAATTGTTGTAGTAACAGTTATTTTTGAAATGCTTGAATGTGCTGATGACTTATGCTGACAGAATTTATAAAAAAATAAGAGAAAATCATGATACTGTTAATTGAACTCACAATATATAATATGCATGTGTTGGTAAATAATTTTGATATGGGTTTTCTCATTGAATTATCAGAATGATCATTGAATGACAGAGTGAATATATTATAAGGGTTCCTAGGGCAGAATATACTTCTAACTAGCAGCTACTGTTCTACTTTACAAGCATGGTGACTGTCAGATCCTTCCCATATGGACAAGACAACCTCTTTCACTATTTGGCCAACATAATGGAGAAATATAACAATTCAAATCGCATGCATTCATACATTCACACACTCAGACCATTTTTCTAACAAATCAGACTCGGACTGTGATAAAATACTAGATTTTATCTTGATCCGATACATCGGTGGTCTAGAAGTTCTGGAGGAACTATATAGCACCAATAGATCGGCGGTCGGAGAGTAAAGTTTTTATTAACGTGTTAATGTATAATTAAGGAACCTTCAAGCCTTAGAAATTCATCATTACAGCAGTCTTTAATCAGTACTAAAGACAGATTAGCTGTGAATAATAACTAATACGGTGAGTTATTGTTTTATTAAATGATTTTTCTTGTTACATACTCATTTAGCACCATCGTCACATTTTAACCCTTTCTTAAATATTGGGTATAACAAAGTGTTTCGGTGGGAGAAATACAGTTAGTGTTTATGAAAAGGAATTAATTATAAAATCGCCTCAATAAGTTTTGAAACATACAGCTTTCAATATAATGTTTCATCCATACGGGAAATAGATCTATGAATACAATATTATGATAACAAGCTAAAAGTTTTTTGATGAAATATTGCATGAATTACACTATTGATTTGGATTTTAAACAACTATATATTTATTTGTATAGTTTTCCAGATCGGAATGAAATTGGCGGTTTTTTAGAAGGACACTTTTTGTAATAACCTGTAAATATAATAAATTAAAATGTTGGCGAAAAACGTCAGCAAATATTCATGTAAATTATATCTTTAAAATGCTAAAATCAGAAAAAATGAAAGAAAATAAACTGTAGGAGCTTTTAAGCAACACCCTAAATATTTTTTAATTTAAAATATTTCCACCCATTTGATTTTAAAATAAAATTTTGCCATGAATTATTTTTGTAATAATGAACAATGTGTCCTAATAAAGTGCAAAATACATTAAATCTCGTGATGGAACAATAATTGTTAAAATGTGCAATATTAAAAACCCTTTGGAGGCATTATATTTAATTAGCTAATTTTGCATTAGAATAATAATGTTACATTAAAAAATATGTACATTACGCTATGGATAAAAGTCACGTTACATGCAGATCGAGACGATTTTTATCCAAAAGGTTTGGCACAGTACCTCGAAAGATTTAAAAATTACATATCTTCTAGATGAAACCATTATTACACAGTATTATATCAGAGTTCTAATTAACAAATATTATTAATATTCAAGGATTTATTTGATCAACCTAGAAATATATGAAGGTTAGCATAGTTAGTATAGGGTGTAATATTTATATGTGTTAATGTCTTATGTACTACTATTATTTTTATCAATAAGCTTAATCACAATAAAAAGCTCTATGAAATCTAATAACTTTTATAGTAATAAGGTTATATATTAAATTTAAATGGTGAGTCCCATTTCACAAGCAACACAAAGTTAAGAGGAAATAAATGAAAACAGATTGGTGATTGTCAACTTGTCATACTTTGCTATATTAAGGACCCAAGAACGTCTTAGCCACATTAATATCCATCACTTAATGTAAGACTCAGTTAGGTTAGGTGTTGATGAAAGTGCCATGGCTCAAGTAATGAAATAATAAGCTAAGCCTCTCTTCTGGGCCCTCCATTAGGTTCTAGCTAGTAGACACTATTGTTGGGAAAAGATACGCCACACAGTTACCTTAAACATGGTACAAAGACAGGATATACATAGCACTTTGAATTATCTTAAATAGCCAAATTCTAAAAGTTTATCTCCTATTTACGAAAGACGATTTAAAGAATTTACTCTAATTAGTGTAATTTTGATAATTGTAAAGTTTTCATCAGATTCTTAACAATATGAAAGATATGAAAACTATATAGTATTTATATAGAAAAAGGCAGTTGATATAGTTAATATACAAAAGACAACCTTAAAATACTTCATATCATAACATTTAGTATCAAAGTGTTTGACGTAAAGTTACCAATTGGAAAAGTTACCAAACAGCATTAAGAAAATAGAGATTTTTTCTTAGAAGAATTGAAAAAACAAACCCCTTTGTTACTGAAGTGTTAAACACACACCTTCCTTGTCAAATCTATATCATTATTCACATGCATTTGTGTGTTTCATTTAGATTCAAGTACTTTCCTCGGGCATTAAAAGGGTTACTGCTATTTTCAAAAAAATATTCACTAGAGATTTATCTATGTAATTCAATAAAAGTGAATCTCTTCAGAATATTATACGTAAAGAGTTAAAAATTTACAGAACAACAAAATTTCCAACAGTTCAAATAAATTTATAAGATAAAATTCACTTTGCAGAATGTGAAATAAAAGCATTAAAAAAAATTCAGTACTAATTAAGAATCTGCTAAAATAAAATAAAATGGAAATTATGTAAAGCCGTACAAGAAAAGTTTACCGGAAAAAAACTAGGCTATAAAAATGGGATTCATAAAATAAATTACTAAACAAAAAGAGAATAAAGTTGACGAAACTCAAGTAAAATGAGTACTATCTAATGTCACTCTGAATTAACACTAAAACTTATGGAATGTTAAGAATTGCCTTGAAGGCTATAATAGATAAATAAGTTCACATGTTACAAGTAGTTTTGAAAAGTGATACTTATTATATTAAAATATCAGAGAAACAATAACGGAAATCAAAACATTATTCATACTTTATTATTATGATAATTTAAAAAAATCTTACTACATAAAGTTTTTCTTTAAATCTTACTGCATAAAAGTGTGTTTTTTTTTTTTTAAATATCTTCAAAAGAAATTGAGATTCTATTCTACAAACTCTCTTAAAAGTATCAGTATTTTAATACATTATATTATATATGTCCACGCTTGGTATAAATGTTAGTAAGGCTACATATTACCAAAATATCTAAATAGGTTCTACTGAACAAATGTATTGGTCAAGAAGTGAATTTTATTTGGAGAACAAAAGATATCATTTATGTAACAGAAATTATATGTACCTAATATGTGATATCCGTGATTCATGAAGATAAAACCTTTTTATGTATTCTTACACTGATACCAGAAAGGATATAAAAAGTATTAAACAGTTTGCTAAACAATATTAAAGAATTATGAATGGTGACAAAACCACAAAAAAATTTAAGTATGTATGTACATGCATTATTTATTATTATTTAAACATATTAAGCAATAATGGATAAAAAAAAAACATGACAAATGAAATAGACATAGCATTATCAGAAGAAAATATTGTTGATATAATTTCCTTTAAACTTATTTAAAGAAATATTATATTATTTATTATGTCATATAAGTAAAAAATAAAAACATCTAAATAATTTTTTTGCAATAACCCACTCTTCGTCATTTTATTTTACAATACATACATACATAATATTATATTATTAAAAAGAAATTTTTATTTCACTTAGTAGCTAAAAATATTATCAATTTTATTCAGATCCAATCATAAGGAAGGCAGATGAATGATACTTAACTTTAAATAAACAAAAATCTGTCAAAAATGTTGTTCTTTAACATTACTCTTAAGTTAACTATAAATAATGAGTATTCATAAAAGAAAAGTACGGCTGACAGATAAAAACAAAAATATAAATTAAATTTGAGAAAATTCTTGAAAATATAGATTGAATTTTTTAAGTTTATTTGAAAAAGTCATTAAATTACAAACATTGATCCAATTTCCATAATTTTAAGCTAACAGATAAATTAAAAAAATATTTAGAGATAAATTATGACATGAAAACAAAAACAAAATAAATTACATGCAAGAGAGACATTATGAGTGTGAATAAAATAAATTATTGAGATACAGAAAGAGTATTGAATAAAATAAAACAGAAAATTAAATTAACACTGTGGAAAAAAAGGGAAAATTGGAATGTAAACAAATCCATTAATAGGTGAATTAATTATCAGTAAGAAACTAGAAATTATTTAAGTAAACATAGCCTTTGAGAAATACATAAATAGTTTTACCCATCATGGTGAAATGACTTACAAAAGAAGATTTGCCACCAAAGTGGTAACCTAATTCAAAAGAATGAAGGTTCATATTAATTATAATGAGAGATTTTAATCTATATTAATTTTAATACTCGTATAATATAATACGAAATTGTGTATTTGATTAAATCAAAATGATGGAAATCGATCCTTTCTGCCAATCTTGTGAAATGCCCACACGGGTTGTAAAGAACCACTTCATCGATGAAATATTTTAAATCACATTTAAAATGAGGCAATTCATTTCATCCTACAGCAGAGAGAACATTAGACATTCAATGGAAGATCACCAGCAGGATCAAAGAGTTCCCGAAGTCTTCCCATAGACTATTCCAGCCAAAAGTGTGAAGTTAGTTACAGTGATTCTAGAAGTGGTGTTAATCTCCGTCTAAAGTATGAAGTGTGTTCCACTGCTGGTGAATATCCCACCCAATAGTGCAAAGTGAGTTAATGGTTCCACCACTGGTATCCATCTCGGCCTAAAGTGTAAAGTGAGTTGATAGTTCACCACTAGTGACTATCCCGGCCAAAAGTGTGAAGTGGGTAGATGGTTCCACTGCTGGTAAATAGTCATAAAACCTGGCCCAAAGTGTGAAGTGAGATAATGGTTCCACCACTGATGACTATTCCGGCCAAAAGTGTGAAGTGAGTGAAGTGGGCTACTCCGCTGACGTCTACACGTGCTGGATGTACTCGGGGTTGAGGAAGGAGAAGCCCATGAACTCGGTCTGGTCAAGGTTCATCATGAAGAGCTTGTCAGTGGGAGTGAGATCGGTCTTCTCGCTTGTGAACTGCTTGTCGAAGTTGCTGACGTCCTTGCGATGTTTCTGGAAGTGATAGAACAAGTCAATAACCTTGATATATAAATTCGAGAAAGTAAATTTTCCCAAGATATAAAAAAGTGTGATTTTACTAAAATTCTCACTACAATTAATGTAAAACAAATTAAAGAGGTTTTTCTATTTTATAACCAATTATCCATGTTAGTTATTTTAAATCAAACTTTTGACATCGACGCATAATGACAATACTGCGCGAATGCTAAAAATATATGAATTTGGGATTCCTTGCACTTTTTCATATGTAAATTTTGAATAAAAAATCATTAAATCTCAAGGTAAGGCTTGGTGCACACATCGGGGTTCTTTTCGCTGTGACTCTATGAGTTGCAGGCCATGCGGTGTGTGTGCAAGGCCCCTTCTAGAGTGTAGTATCCCGCGCCGTAATTACGGAGCCGAAGCGGAAAAAAACCTGGTGGCATTTCCAGAATTTAGCTTATTTTTTGTTGTGATTAATCAAGTGGAAAAGTCATACAAAATTTGATTCACCATTTTAAAACACAGCATAAAAAACTTTAGTCGAGTGTCGCTTAGGTAGTTTGTTTAAATTTAAAGTCATAATGCCATAGAATATATTTTAGAAGCTGTCAAACAATAAACACTCGAATGTGCGTATGTTACCACAGTTAAAATATTGGAATGCAGATTTCATTGCTCATATACACTTTGGTATTTCTTCAAATTTAACTATCATAAATCACAATCATAAAAAATGTTAGTATTTCTTACGATCTTAGGCTTGAAGGGTGGTTGCACCTCGCGGCTCTCGATGCGCTCCCAGTCGATGCGGCGGAAGAAAGCGTGTCCGCGGACATCCTCCTCTCCCCGCGGCCCGCAGCCCAGGCGCTTCATGGGGTTCTTGGTCAGCAGCTGGAAAGGGACGAAAACATAATCAATATTGTTTGTTAATATGCTCCAAAACAGGTGAGGGAAAAACATTCATACAAAATATTTCCATGGCTATTGGGAAGAGTAGAATTTCACTAAATAGTAATTAATTAAGAGAAACGTTTAAATGTTTGAAACTCAGATTAAACACTTAGGTTGGTGTGTTTCAAACTTTCATCACATTTGACATCGTCACAAATCAACGATTGGCGCCATTTTGTTTGACATTTTAATGGTCCCTGTTAAAAGGTAATCAGCTGACAACTAGCGATGGGAAAAGCTTCACAGATTTGTGAATGCTTCACGAATTGATGCTTCTTCAAAATGAACCCTTCACGATGAACCCTTCAATTGAAGTAACATATTAATCACAGCATTCCTCGTCGGGGGGAGGGGAGGGGGGGGTTAAATAATAATATTTTCGGGGCAGCTCTCCCAACCACATAAATTGATGTATGTATGTGCATTATTCTATGGCAAAAATTATAGCTTGTAGAAAAACGATGATGAATTGTTTTTTGTTTCTCTTCTATGGTTTACGGGATGACAGCTGTCAAAATTGTTTGAATCTTAAGAGTGTTCAAGGTTTGAATTGAAATTGTTTCATGACTTAAAAGGGATGATGTACAATGAGTATGCACAAGGAACTTGCAAAAAGCAAATGAAGTACTAGCAAAATTTCCAGTTTCTGTAAGAGCGATATAAACTTCTTTCAGGGCTTGAGATACGATTTGAATATTCTTACTGTATAGTACTCAGTTTGACAGTTTGGTTAGCAATAGACTGAATATTGCGCAAATGACGATTCATATTAAGGGCATTTCCCCCCTTTATGGATATAACTTCAGAACAAAAGTTGCATTTGGCCTGGTAAACCTCATCTTCCTTAAAATAAACCCATATTTCACTTTTCTTTCTCGTTGAATGGCCAGTCATAATTTTAGGTAGAGATTGAAAGGTATGTTTGTAAGCTGAGATATTTTAAAAGTTCAACAAAATAATTCGTTCACAATTCAAAATCACCAAAAAACACTCGGAAAAACTAGTGTCGTATAGACAAAACAAGCAAAGAAATCATAAGCAAATGTCACGAGTACGTGCGAGGGAACGGATAACTAAAAAGATACTTCATTGCTTCATTCATTCTTCGAACTAAAATCGAAGGAAGAAGGGAATGAACAATTGAACTGTGGATGATGCAATATTTCAGTCTTTCGAACGAATGAAAAATTGAAGTTCGAAGTAGATGCCATAGATTGTTCAATCGGAAGTACCAACTTAACCAACTTCAATTGAAGTATTTGTTCAATGAAAAATGAATGAAGTTGGGACTGCTGTCAAAAGAAGTACTTCTTTGAAACAGTTCTTTCAAAACTGTCACAACGCTACTGACAACCATTACAACATACTCATTATGCTTTTCAGCTGATCGCAATTTGTTTAAAAGCTGAAACAGACCGACAGTCGGCGTTTAATGGGGACCGTTTAAATGTGAAAAAAAAATGACGCTAATCATTGGAAATGGGAATAATATTGACATGTGCACATTTGACTCATTTTCGACATTTACTTAACATAATATGCTAATCTTCCCAATGGTCACGGATTTCTTATCAGGGATTTGTGGTAGGTACTATCTAGTACAATGGCCTCAAAAATATTTTAAGCAGTTACAGTTTTAAATAATATTAAATAAAACAAAGGGTTTGGTTTTGACATGTGGATTTTGGCGGGATACAGTTTGGAAATGAGTAGAAAATCAGAGAAATTATGTTGCAATCAAACAGAAATAAAATACCAGAGAAGTCTTTTTATAGCCAATGACACCTTCAAAAAAGTATCCCCAGTGGTGGCTATTGGCTCAACCATTTTTAGTGGTTGTCATCAGATAAAAGAAGAGGCGTAGTATTTTTTTAACTCCAATATACAATAGAAAAAAGGCATTTGAGAAAGATTGAGATTGATTGGAAGTTGGTAACTGATGTGCATAAGTGCAATTTGAAGATACAAAATAGGAGCAGAAGACAAGCAGTCGTAACATATGGAATTATAAGAAGAGAAACCGAAAATTAAAAGAACCAGACCCTATGAACACGGCAATTGCCATCTACCCTAAAACGTGATCACTACGCACCCCCTTGCACACTTCCTTGGCCTCCTTGCTGAGCGTTTTGGGGTAGCTGACATTGTGATCCGTGATGGCGGCGAAGAGTTCCTCCTCATCCTCCCCGTCGAAGGGGGGCTGCCCCACCAGCATCTCGTAGAGGAGCACCCCGTAGGCCCACCAGTCCACGGAGCGGCCGTACGGTTGGTAAAGGATTATCTGAAATATAAATTACGAATTGGAATTGTTGAACAAACAAATTATTCCAGACAATTTTCAAATATGGATGAAGAAATTATTCCAGGTAATTACGATTTAATTACAGTAAATACTATCTTAACCGTAAAGGAGAAAATTTGTTTGTGTGCTTCAGCAAAAACACTTGAACGGTGAGACACTGGCTTAACCTGTTAACCGGTCGGGACGTATAAATACGTCAAACGTAAACAGTATCGGGTACGGGTAGGACGTATAAATACGTCCTTGAAATATATGTTGTGCCCTGGAATAGGCGGGACATATATTTCCGAGCAACAAAAGTATTAGTCATCCATACATGTCTCGACGTGAATTTAAGACACGGAGGGAATCAGTATCACTTCGCTATTGAGGGTGGTGGACGTGACACTGGAGCAGTGACGGGTACGTACTTACACTTACCTACCTATTTTCGTATTTTATATTTTTTACTTATATTTTTTATATTTCTAACCTTTTTATTTTGGAATACATTTTTCTATGTATCCATCAAAATGAATGAAACCGATATCAGCGATTACGAAATCAATGTAGCGGCCGCGGCAGGTAGAAAAAGGAGACGTATTATGAGTACGTCATCGGAGTTATCCGACAGTAATTCGAGCGATACTGAGGACTAATTTTGTATTTTCCTTTGTGCTTTATATATTTAAACGAAAAAAAAATATTTCACAGCCTTTTCATTTATTTTAAGCATAAATAAAAAAAATATGATAATATGAAATTAAGTCCTCCGGGCGTGACGTATTGACACGTCCTAGTGAAAAAGTTCGCGCCCGTTGCATGTTGCGTAATTCAAAACGGAAGTCCCCGGTTAACAGGTTAATTAAATTTGCAGATTTTTATGTCTATAATTTTTAGGTCAACTTAACTTTTTTCAGCTCCCCATTTAATTTCCTACATGAACTATGGAACTTTGAAATATGCAATCAACTGTCAAAAACAAGACAATACTCCTGTTCATTTCACATGTTTTAAATATTCAAGTAAGAAAACTTTATGTCAAGATCTACTGAGCGACAAAATAAAACGTCCGAAAACTCATGGTACAGCAAAAAGTTCTGATCATCTGCAGCGCATAGAATTTGAGCATATTTACTATTTTAAAAACTATATATATTTTTTTTTAATTTCGGCAGTTGTACCATAAATTGACTTCAATAAAGATACATTTTTAAAGAACACACAAAGAGAAATAATTGAAATCTGTTCTGATCAGACTCGCTTTGACTAAAAATAAATATCAATTGAAACGGTGTAGTAAAACAATACGACATGTTGCTTACCTCGGGAGCGATATAATCTGGAGTACCGCAGAACGTCTTGGTGGTCTTATCCCCGTTGATCCCCTCCTTGCACATGCCAAAGTCGGCGATCTTGATGTGACCGTCCTGGTCTAGGAGCACGTTGTCCAGCTTCAGATCTCGGTACACTATCCCACGGGAGTGCAGGTAGAACAGCCCAATAGCTATCTCGCTGGAGTAGAATCTACAAACGTAACAATATTATTATAGCATTACTTACCTTATATTTCATTAAGACATTCAATAAATGGAAAAAATAATCAACATCACTCTGTTCCGCCAAGTATTAGATTTTTATCACTGTTTGTAAGTAAAGCATTTTTCTACGCCCTATATCTGCCATCTGGTGGTACTTATTTGAACTGTTTAATACTTAAACATGCATTCACCAGTTGAAAACAATCACATTTGTATACAGGGATTGCATGCATACGGTTCAGCTAGCGTGGAAGATACTTTAAGTAATACTTTTGTAAATGATTACTATTTAGAAATAAAACACTTTAACCCTTTGCTTATCGCAATGTATCTGTCATATACAAGGGACGTGTGTTCCTAATTTTAATCCACAAGGAAAATTTGGACCAGCTGTAATACAGAATACCGATGTGTTGTCATTTAAAACTGATATTTATGTTGAAACTTGTTGAAAAAATGCTAAACAAGCCTCATGTTTCCTATAATATACCACAAACTTAATGTATTTGCCAGATACATTGCAATAAATCACTACTCTTTTTACATTGCGACAAACGAAGAGTTAACCTGATAGACGCTGTTGTATCATATATGAGATTGTATTGGCTTGTTCCATACGCCGCTGTCTCAAATGTGATCCATGAAGTTTCACAGTCGATAAAGTCAGAGAATGAAAGAATAATGCTTACACTGCAACAGGTTCCTTGAACTTTCCACATTGTTGGATTTGGAACATCAAATCTCCACCATTCACATACTCCATCACAAAGTATAGGCGATCCTAGAAAAAAAAAACAAAATTTATCAGAGTGTGAAAATCAACAACATAAAAACTCACACCATCAGATAAAGAGTAATTAATAATAATATGGGATACAAACAGGTAGACACATGCAACATATGTGTAGGCATTATGTTTAATGTGGTAACACTGATACCCCTAAAGCTAATATATTGATTTTTATAGAATCGCAAAAAATACCTTAAGCTGATTATATTGGAAAATCAAAATGTCTATTTATTACGATGATGAAGTGCTTCTTTAGGAGCTTTATAGTATCATATAATATAGTGTAGGTACCATAGTCTGAAAGCAGGAGTGCAGCTGCACCAAGAAGGGGGGTTTGCTGGACAGCGCCAGCACCCGTTTCTCCACCATGGTGCACTCCACGTCGTCGTCCTGGATGATGATGTCCTTTTTCAGGATCTTGATGGCGTACAGCTCGTCCGTACCTTTCCTTTCTGCCAACATCACCTAGAAAGAAGCAGACATTTAGAAATGGATGAAGTCACAGCGAACTTTGGCTCTGGGCTCACACAAGTTAAATATATAGTTTGGATTGATATGTCTGTTATCACCATATATTAAAAATAATTTTTAAAAACTAGTAGATACTTACTACCCGGTTTCAGTTTCAAGACCCTCTTTCGAAATCTGCTCTCGGAATATGATGAAAAATACAGTAAAAAATAAAAGTTTTAGGGTGGCTGATTGATTGGCTTGGTAGATTAATTATTGTGGAATCTGAGATTCAATCGAAGATGTAAGCAAAAAAAAATGTATGCAGCTCTGCTACCCTAAGATAAATACATTTGTCTATTGATTTTGGCATTTTATTTTCTAATTTACGTTCACTGAATACCCTATAATGAGCATCTTAACATTTACCTAATTCAGTCGACTAAAGCAGCATTCACAATGCGGTTGTGAGCATGTATATATAGCCACGTAATTTTTTTTTGGTGGTTCTATTTTCTGTTAATATTTTTCTCTGTTATGTCTATTTTTCTCTTTTGAGTATTTTGCGTCTATATAACACTCTAATCAGTATTTCGTTTTAATAAAACTTTTAACTTGTAATGATTCAAAACGAAGGTTAATCAAACTTCGCGTTCAAAATTCAATTAAATAAAAAATCTGAAATGATTAACAGTGTTTTGATTAAGGAAATTATAAGAGAAATGACCAATAACAAATTCGACCACTTGATTGCGAAACTTATTGACTAGGGATAAACCTGATAAACTGACATAAATCAATTGAAATCTTACGCTAAACTCGATTGCCTCCAAGAGATAAGCACAAACTCTAGATTGAAAGGAAAGTTTAGATTGGAAACTTCGTGTTCATTGGCCAATGGCTTTCACAGGAATGAGAAGATACACGGTGCCAATCAAATTCTATATGGATAAAAGATGCTCATTTTCCTGCTTTTAAAACTATTGAAATTCAATCTTTAACTCTGTTTACATCATTGAAATTCAAACTTTGACTTTGTTTACACCATCGAAATTCGAACTTCGACTCTGTTTACATCATTGAAATTCGAATTTTGACTTTGTTTATATCATTGAAATTCGAATTTTGACTCTGTTTACTAGTACTGCATCAAAATATATCTATCTGTTGTAAATAACAGCTAGATGCCGTCAATAGCGTTGGATGTTGACATTATGTCAATATTATTTGAAGCAACGCAGTTTCAACACTCACTAAGTATGTACCTATTATTTTACCATAATTTGGAATGATCTTTTGGTTGCATACCTCACTCTTAGACGTCTTTGTGTTTTTTTTTAATCCGAAACGGTCGGTACCTAGCGCATAGCGTTTAGTGAATCTACTGATTGCAAGTTATATATAGCTGTTATAAAATAACACCCCCAACGGCACTAACGATCCAACTGTTTTAAAATCAATATCGTCACGTCAACGTCGGCGTTATTTCCAACGGTTATATTCAACAACTGACAATTGCCAACGATAACGGCGGTGGCGTTGTTTCGAATTATCGTCAACGCCCAGTACTACTGTTTACATCAATTAAATTCGAACTTTGACTCTATTAACATCGAAATTCGAACATTGACTCTGTTTTCACCGTTGAAATTCGAACTTTAACTCTGTTTACACAATTCAAATTCGAACTTTGACTCTGTTTACACCATTCAAATTCGAACTTTGACTCTATAAACATCATTGAAATTCGAACATTGACTCTATTTTCATCATTGAAATTCGAACTTTGACTCTGTTTACATCATTGAAATTCGAACTTGACTCTGTTTACAACATTGATAAGAGAACACCCCGTTTTAAAATAATATTTATAATTATTCATACTTCCCACATAAAATATTCACCTTCGTCCCTTTTACACACATGTGAAAACCGACCCCAATACAGTTACACAGCATTTAAAGTCGAACTTCCCGATTTGAGTATTATTTTGATTACCTTTCCAAAGGATCCTTTGCCGAGCACCATCAAGAAGTTGAAGTCCGAGGCGCGGATGATGTCCTTGTTGGCCATATTGTGCGGCACGTCCTTGTCCGCGCCGATAGCCGCCTTCTTGCTGATGGACGTCTTGCGCATCTGCGTCTTCAGCTGCGCCAGGTCAGCCCCCTCCTCGGGCACGGGCACGTTGTAGAAGTCGCCCTCCTCCTGCGTGAGGAGCTTGAACCACCCATCGGCGGGGGCCTGTTCAAAAAAATGAAGGAAAAAAGTTTATGATATGTTCCTGCCGCTAAGAGCTTTTTTTATAAATGATTATCCTACAAGAGTCCCAACTGCTCCCAACCGTCTGGAGTCAGTGGGATTATGGCATCTCTAATTGGGGTATGTTGTGCGGCTGAAGGTAGTGGGGAGGAGAGGAAGGTCGGAAAGTACCCGGCTATTCAAATCTGGTCACAAACACGGCTAAAACCATTTCAAACAACATTTTGATTCTTAATGGTGGTCTTTCATCAGGGCGATACTTAGAGTATCTACCACTATGAAACGTGCCGCAAATATACGGCATCTTATTTTATATTAATAACATGTAAAATAACACATATTATTTAAACGAAATTTATTTGGGCACGCTGGGATTTGAACCCGCGACCTTTCGATTCGTATTCGAGTGTCTTAACCACTCGACCTCAGAGGCGGTCGAAGATAAGTTGTATGAATTATTTATTTTTATAGTATATGCGTCGTTTATGAGAAAGAGAGCGAGGTTACACCGAAGCTCTCAGTGGCAAAAAAATTGTATGTGGTTGGTAAAGGCATACTCCGTTGTAACCTTCCTCTTGTATATTTTTGAAAATATTTTTTTTACAAAAAAATTAGTCAATTTTTTTTTTACAATAATAATAATTATTTTATATTTTCGTAGAAAGTAATCACTTTGTGGTTTGACATATTTAAAGAAATAAAAAAATAACTTTGTAAAAGACCATGATTATTATTTATCTTTTTATGACCGACCGGTTTCGCTTAGTCAACATCATTAGGGTACAAAATAAAACTAATAAAAAAAAATGTTTTTAATTATAATGTTTAATTTTGTACCCTGATGATGCTTAGGCTAAGCGAAACTTGTAGGTCATAAAAAATAATCAACATCTGTGGTCTTATGAAAGTTATTATTTAATTTTCATTGCATATATTTTTAGTAAAGACCTTTACCTATTTTGTTTAAAAAAATCAATTTTAGTAAATATATAAAAAAATATTCGTGGTCTTATAAAAACTTTTTTTTAGTAGTATGTATACTCGTATTTTATGTAATATTATTTTCTTTGTATTATTTTTATTAAAAAAATCGTTTTATAAATTGAAATAATTACAATCTAAAAAAAAAAAACATTTAAATTAAAATGGACTTCTTCAAAATAAACTTTAAAACCATAAATGAAATATGCCTTATTGGGTTCAAATAAAATAAATAATACATTTTACCCCCTCATTATTCAAATTTAACGAGTGGACAGATTAAAGTTAATGGCTGCCAATTACCTTAAGAGGATAATTTATGAAATTTTAAATCATTGTTGAGTGAAGCTATTTTTCATGTCACCATTGAGTCACTTAATAACTGTTCGAATTATTATTTTACCCTGACTGAAGGATATAAGTTAAAAGATTTAAAAAAAAGCCTTACCTTGATGATCTCTGAAATTCCAAAGGACAGGGAGCCCATGAAGTCATTACGCGAGGTTCGATCCCAGTCCCATATCTCGATGAGTAGGCGCCTGTCCTTGTCTTCTGGCTTCAACTCGCTGAAAAAAAACATTTTTTTTAACCTTACCTCAACTATGATGGGTAACGACTACACATTGCTTCTTATAACTTAAATATCTTTATAACCATCATAAATACTGGCTTCTGATTTTAGGTATTCCTCCATAATACATACATCAACGCATTGGATGAAAAAATAGTGTTTATATTAATTAGCACTTATCGGGCACATACGAGATATTTTGTGAAAATCGGGAATAAATTCATTTTTTTACCTGTGTAATGGATTACACAGCACCGGAACGCGAAGAATGATATAGCACAGTAAGGGGAAGGTTAAATACTCGGAAGTTCAACTCCACTAGATACATAATCGGGATTCGACCGTGCGAGAGTTTTTTTACACCCAAAAGTAATTCGTTTCGGGGATAAAGTAATAAGGAGTGTGTGCCGTGTAGTTCATATCGTCGCCGAAAAGGCAAAAGGGCTGAAGTATCATTTTGCGAAGTCTACACGAGAGGGCTTTAAAGTTTTTTGTTTCACAATAAAATTTATAAGTTGAATTTTGAAAAAAAAAGTTAACTCAATGCTGTCACTGGGTTACCTAAAGCGACAAGAAGCTAAAAAAAATCCCGAACTAGTGTCGCTTGAGTCGAGCCTTTTCCCAAACGGTAAATATATTTTAGATGGCCCAAAGCCTGCACAAAAGCCTTTAGAATCAAACAAGAGAAAAAAACTGATCAAAGCTGCATATTTAACTCATTTTTTTTATCAAAGTGTCGCTTAAGCCCTTTTGCCTTTCCAGCGACGATGTGGCAAAATCTGTTCAGTGTGCATTCCCAAAGAAAGGAAAGGAGGAAATATAATCCGTTGAACTAACAAAAAGGCGTTTTCCTTCTTTTTTTTGGGGCATTTGAAGCTTGTATGGAGTACACGCCCATGTAAAACGGTATCTTGGCCATTGTTAATTTGTTATACAGGCGCAAATTTTACTTTGTAAACGCAATACGTGTGTATTTCTAATTTATATACAGCATGATAGATGCGACGTTATTGATGTTTTTGTAGCCAAGAAAGGTTTTTTTTTCAAAATTTAAATTATTTTGTATGAAGATTTTCAGGATATTTCAATTTCGGTGACTTGCTAAAAAATCTTCATACAAAAAAATTAAATATTGGAAAAATATAAGAATCGTTTTCTGCTACAACAACATCAATCATGGCGTTGCTACAATTTTCATCCATTAATTCAAATAAGTTAAGCAAGGTTTTTTAAGAAAAGAGAGGTCGGTTTAGAATTAGTGACCGTTTCATTCCACAGTTATGATAGTAAAAAAAAAAAAAAAAAATTAATCGTTTTTTTTTAGTATGAACATCTTCATTAATTTACATTTTTCTTTTTAATAGCTATAATATATTGGGAGGTTATTCAACATTCGGATTATTATTTTCCATCTGATATTTTTTTGTATAAACATGTATATCATTATTTTCTTTCTCTATAAACAACGAAACTGCTCTTTAATATTGACTTAACTTCCAAATCATTGAATTTATTTATACGTAGACTCGGAAAATGAACAGAACGTCCAGAATAGATTGAAAAGAACGCAGGTGAACATATTATTGGAATGATGGTATTACCTTTCATATACCAAGGAGAACTAGATCAAAGATATTTAGCCCCATCTACGGCTTGAACCGAGAAATATCATCGAAGAAACATTGACACTCGCCTTTTACACCGTACGGTGTGAATGGCAGTTCTGCCCCGGAATCGTCGTACACCGATGCATGCTAATGGCAGCCATAGAGAGGTTAATGTAAAAGCCAACTTGCGAGTGAATAAATAAATAAATAATGTGTTTTTTTTACTTTAAAAATATGGTTAAAAGTAATTGTTTTGTAAAGTTGGAGTTACAATACTATTATTCTAGGTGACATAATGCATGCTATAATCAACACTTGTAGGGTAAATGTAAATAATCAAATGTACTTACAAAGTTAGTTTCTCGTTCCACACCGGGTTAAGCGAGCTGCGGATGGTCTTGGTTTTCTTCTTCACATTATCGGAGTCGGGGATGAGTTTCAACTTCACGTAGGGGTCGGACAGGCCGTTGGGGTCCATCGGGATCAGGTTGCGCCCCTGTCGGACTGAAAACATACAGCCTCGTTAGAATTGAAGGCTTTAATATACCACAACATTAAGTAGAAACTTTAATACTCAATAATGACGCTAAACGTCACTTTGTAGAATTCTAATACAAGCAATACTACAAATGATTAATGCGTAAATTTTCTCTGGGTAGTTAGAAAAATGTCCGAGGTTTCCAGTGAATACAATTTTTTAACTGTTATCCTTTAAATTCAGTAAAAGGTGTAGTAAAATGACAGTAAACGGTGCAGTTTTAAAACCAACAAAGGCATTTTTGAACGTTTTACCTAAAATTCCAGTATTGATTACATAAAAAAAATGTCAAAAAAATACTGTTTAAAAATTGTATTCACTAGAAACCTTACGTATTTTTAACTACCCGTATATAATTAACAGATAAATAATTTGTAGTTTTGATAGTATTAGAAAGCCAAAAAGTCTGTAGTTTTGGGTGCTGACCCTTAAGTTCGGAGATAACCGAGATTTGGGTTATTTTTAAAACTAGAAATCCCTATTGAGAATTTTAGTAAGAAAACAGTTTTTTTATTAGCATCCAATGAGTCATTGAGCACTATTTTTTTAGTAAACATATCGTAACCCTTTGCTGTACATGTTAGGTTGCGGGTTCAAATCTCGGCGTGCGGAAATAAATGTTATTATTTATATGGTATATTTGTGGCAAGTTCCAGAAAATAGCCAGGTACTTCTCAAACTTTCCTCTTCCCCATTCCTTTCCCTTCCCATCACCTTCAGCCTCACAACATACCCCAAATGGGGATTCAATAGTCCCACTGGTTTCAGACGGTTGGAAGCAGTTGGGACTCTATTGCGGTATTTTTTGGTACCTACTTACTTCAGTTAACACGTTAAAAAGCTATCTTTATTTCAACGAACTTGAGAGGAACATTCTTCCAAGAGACTTCATTGACTTAATTGTCTACGACAGCCTTAGCTATTTTCGTAAGGTCCATCAAAGTTAACATTCTAAATCACAACACCCAGACCTAGCAGTACCCATTTCGCGCAACCCATAACCCCTTGACTCATAGCCAAATGCGTATACCACTGCGCTATGGAGGTCGTTGATTGACGATTAAAGCCTGATTCACACCAACGTCCGGTTCCGCTCAGTGCCGATATTGTTCCGCAAGAAAACTTATTGATATGGTATGAATATCAATCAAGGAGTATGTGCCAAGACAAATATGTGTGGCAGTATATCCTTCTGCCCACCCTTGTGATATTTAACTACTTATTTAGTTAAATAATTATTTTGAAGTGTAAAAATACTGACATCGCAGATTTTTTTTTATCAAAAACCATTTTTTTATCACTAAATAATATTTTTATTAAATATTAATTATTAAAAATATTATTTGGTGATAAAAAAATGGTTTTTTGATAAAAAAAAATCTGCGTCGTAAGTATTTTTACACTTCAAATAATTATTTAACTAAATAAGTACTTAAATATCACAAGGGTGGGCAGAAGGATATACTGCCACACAAATTTGTCTTGGCACATACTCCTTGATTGATATTCATACCATATCAATAAGTTTTCTTGCGGAACAATATCGGCACTGAGCGGAACCGGACGTTGGTGTGAATCAGGCTTAATTCCGCACTTTGGAAACATGATTATCTTCGTGGCCGGGCGAAATAATCACGAATATTAAATATTTTTTTTAAGAAGTTAGTATTATTTAAAATTTAATTGTGTAAACAGTTTTTACTAGCTAAAATATTAAATATAATTCAGTCATACCCACATTATTAAATAATATTGTATCTACATTATTTATTTTTTAAACATAGTTCGAGGCAAAAAATATCTTACTGCAAATAGTAATTTAATTGTCTGATGAAATAAACATACTTTATTTTAACAATTCGAAAATTTAAGACGAATATCAAAATCAAACTGGAAAATAATCTGTACAGTTTCGCAACTACAAACGTCTAAGTAAGTAACAAAAGAATACGTATAAATAATGATTGTGCAAGAAAATTCAGAGATTAAATAAAGAACAGTTTTTTTACAAAGCGAATAAAATTTACCCAACATCGTTCGGATCAAAAATATTTCTCAGAACCTGCAAAAAGTTACACAATATTTTCGTAACTAATGGACCGAGGTTTCTCAGTAAAGCTCTGTTTTTGTAGTAATTTAGATAAACATGGATATAATACGTGATAACCGAGCCGATCCCAAAATTGGCGTATTTATTAGGATAATAATTTGATGTTTTAAGGTTCTGTCTAATAAAAGATTTTTTATATCGTACTTAACGATGCAATAAACCACTGAACTAAATGTAAATATCATCGCCGGAAAGGCAAAAGGTCTGAAGCGCCATTTTGGGAAGTTTACACCAGAGCACTTTAAAGTTTTTTGTTTGTTTTACAATAAAATTCTTAAGTCTTCAGTACCTGGTTGGATAAGGAAATAAAAATTAGCTCGGATATCTCAATGCTCTCACTGAGTTACCTGGAGCGGCAAAAAGCAAAAAAAAGTCCCAAACTTGCGGCGCTCGAGTCAAGCCTTCTTCCAAATGGCAAATATATTTTATATGGCTGAAGGGCCACAAAATTCTTCAGAATCAAACGAGAGTCAAAGCTTTCAATGCAGAAAAAAGAACTGCTCAAAAATGCATATTTAACTCATTTTTGATCAAAGGGTCGCTTAAGCCCTTTTGCTTTTCCAGCGAAGATATAATGAAATATAATATAGAACAATGCTGAAAACGCGTTTTTTAAGGTTGTTATTTTAACAGCAAATTTACGCTTTAACACAAATTTGCCATTTGTAATAATTTTTTTAATTAAAAAAAACGCTTTTAGCATTTTTATTTTTAAGTTTAAATTTCATCGTATTTATAAAGCAGCTGGAGCAAGATTTAAAAAATATATTAGGTTAAAAACAATTGCCAAAGTTTTCTATAAAATTATGAAAAATTGAAGTCTTTAATAGCCTATATTTCAAAATGAAGGACAAAAATAAATAAAATTACACTAAAGTTGTCCTAGATATTTAAATAAACTTAATTAGTTTGGTTGGGTAATCAAACCTTAAATCCGAAACAAAAAATTGTATCAAACAGGTCCCGAGTGCGTTTCTCCTGACCATCAACTAAATAGCCTGTTCAAAAGAAAAGGTGAATTTTGAATTTTCGCGGGCTGTGTACATTCGATTATCGATTTTTTGGTTGTTGTTATGTTGGTACACATATGTTTATCATATGTTAGCATTATCAGTCATTTTGGATTAGTGGTTTGTTTTTGACAACTGGAAAGGTTAGTCACGTTTTGGTGTGTTCTTCAATTTTTTACTTTTGAAAAACACACAAAACATGACTAAACAAAAACGTGACTAACCTTTCCAGTTGTCAAAAACAAACTACTAATCCAAAATGGCTGATAATGCTAATATATGATAAACATGTGTACCAACATAACAAAAAAAAAATCAATAATCGAATGTACACAGCCCGCGAAAATTCAAAATTCACCTTTCTTTTGAACAGGCCTCGTATATCACTTTACAGTTGACAAGATTAGAACGCTGTTCAACTGAACACTCAATGATATCAATTATTAATGTTTTCAACGGGCCCCGATTACACCAAATACCACCTAACCTAAAGCGTTTGTGAATAGGTTCTGCCAACCGAGATAGGGGTGGTGATTGGGGTTGATTCGGGCCAGGAGGCAGACTGCTCGATGTGGTCGAATCTCGGTCTGTCTGACAAAATAGCCTATTTAGGGAAGGGCGACAGAACAAACGGAGACAAAACAAATGCAAAAAAATAGCCAGGACAACGCAACTTTGACAAAATGAAACTGCCGAGAAAAACAGCACAGCTTTGACGATCTACGTTGCGTAGCCGTAGGCTCCTTGGCTTTGAGACCTTGGGGTCGCGGGTTCGAAACGGGTTCGGCGTGAGGAAACACAAATAGGTATTATAATTTATATGATATTTTTCAAAGACAGATTTTTTAAATGACTATTTGCACCTCGTTGCCCCGTGAAAGACCCTTAGTATTCCATTGAATTGAAATGTTGCTTTGAATGACTTTAACTATGTTCAGTGACTAGATCAGAAAGATATGAGATTAAATAACTAGGTACTCTCCTTGCCTTATCCCACTTCCTGCAGCCTCGAAACAGGTTTCTGATGGTTAAGGCTGTGGTGCGTAAAACGTTATTTTATTGCAAGTCTGTAATATATTCAACCATAACAATAACTAGATAGGTCAGTACCTTACTTTGTCCCAACATTTTTGTTTTTGTTTTTGTTTTTGTTAATGGTGAATACCGCACAAGAGTCTCAACTGCTCCCAATCGTCTGGAGCCAGCAGGACTATGGGTATGTTGTGAGGCTGAAGGTAGTGAGGAGGGGAAGGAGATGGGAAAGAAGAAGGTTGGTTAGTACCTAGCTATTCAGATCTGGTCATCAAACACGGCTAGAGCTTCACCAGGGCGATACCACGTGTATCTATCTACTACTCTGGAACGTGTCGCAAATATACTTTATATAATTTTATATGAATTAAATGTGAAATAACACATGTCAAAAAAATAAAATTTATTTACGCACGTCCGGATTCGAACCCGCAACCTCTGGATTCACTGTCGAGCGTCTTAACCACTCGACCACGAAGACCGTCGAATTATCGACTATTCTATCACGAAGCTATTTTGTCGCCGGCTGTTTCGTCGCGTCATCTCGAAACTCACCACTCGACATAGGATTCCGTAGATTTCATTACCGGGGCCTGTGATGCAGTTAGCCCGACAGTTGACTGCCAGCCCTGCGCCCTGTCCCTGCTCCACGCGCCCCGCTCCACGCGCCCTGAGCCCCGCTCCACGCGCCCCGTGGCCTCAGGTCCCGTTGTGATTGGCGTCAGCTTCACGCATAAGTCCCGACCCGCAGGGCGTATTTTGATGAAATGCAAACATGGCCAGGGAAGGATTTATCGCATTACGAAACCGCTTTTCGCAAACGGAGGTGTTTAGACGCATTTACGGGGAAAAGATGTGCGACAGATCATTTTGTGAGATCATTAAAAAAAAAAACGTGTTCAAGATCTTTGTTTTTAAAATAATACAATTTTTTGCGGAAGAGCTAACATACCGTTTTCATACACGTTTCTATACAGTTCATATGAATCGTATTGAATCCGTACAACATCGTTTTTTACGCGGAATTGCATGGAGATTAGGGCGAGAAAGAGGCAATTATTCATATGATAAAATTGAACAAACGTTGAAAATTTCTTCATTAGAAAAGCGTAGGAAAGACTTTGATTTAATTTGCATTTTCAAAATTATTAATTGTATAATTGACTCACCTTCTTTGTTGCAACTCACCCAGCTTAACATTCCTTACCGTAGACTCAGAAACAATGAAGTGCTGTCCCTCAATCATCACTCTACTAATTATGAGTATCATTCTCCAATGTTCAGAATTTCGAGACTTGTTAACTCAAGACGTGGTCTTGAAATTTTTGGTACCAGTGTAAATGATTTTGGTCATTCTTTACGACTCAACCAAAACCTTGACTTAACCTTGGCTTTGAATGTTCTTTATTTTTGTATATTTTGTCCTATTTTTGGAATTGCTTCATTATAATATTATGTATGTGCTATTCTTCCTCAGTTGCTCTTTTTTTCCATTTGGTGTTATGATTTTTTTTTGTAATTGGACAAAAGTCCGTCAAGCAATACTAAAAATTATGTATCTGAAAATTGTCTATGGGTAGTTAGAAAAATGTAAGGTTTCCCGTAAAATACAATTTTACATTTTTTAGGTTTTTTAATTTTATTTAAACAATAATTTTTATTATTTTAATTGTTAAAAAAACAATTTTTAGTTAAAAGCTCTGCGATGTAATCACCAATGCCCCTCCTTAATGACCTTTTGTCAAATCCAAACAATAGAATACCCTTAGGTAGGGAAACTCCCCATGTTAATAGACATCAACAATAATTACAATTTATCAGAAAAACTTAATGGGGACATTGGTAGTCAAAAATAATAATAAAATTAAACATGATATAAATAGTCCGTCTGTATGTGACTTCTCCACAGTTTGATAATGCCCTCAGAAGGCGAAACAGCTGTTACGCGTAAAAATAATTACATCGCAGAGCTTTTAATTAAAAATTGTTTTTAAAATTTAAAATAATAATTATTATTGTTTAAATAAAATTAAAAAACCTAAAAATGAAAATGGAGTTCTACAAAATAAACTTTAAAAACATAAATACAATTTTACAACTGTGATCATTTAAATTCTATTAAAAACACACTAAAATGTTAGTAAAAGCTGCAGTTTTTAAACCAGAGAAGGCATTTTTTAATGTTTTATCTAAAATTCTAGTATGCTTTTCGTAAAGAATTTAAAAGATTACTGTGTAATTGTATTCACTGGAAACCTCAGACATTTTTCTAACTACCCGTATAGAATTAAAAGATGAATAATTTGTAGTATTGGTTGTATTAGAATTCCAAAGAGTGTCTATTTTTGGTGCTGACCCTTAAGAGTACATTTATGAGAGATATACCGCCTGTTTATGCAAAAAAAATCGCAAAAAAAAAAATTATTTGGTGAAGTAAATAAAGGCATAAATAATAGTTTAAAAATCCAGTCAGAGTCGAAAAATCAAATTCCACACATTGTACAATGAAAGCAAATGCGAAAAATGATTCGTATTTAGAAGATTTTACACTTTTTTATAGGCTTATAAAAATACTCTTAAAATGCCCGGCTAAAGCAAAGGAATTCTCAGTTGTGATACAAAATAAATTATTGTACAAATTTCATTACATATAAATGTCACACAAACCAGAGACCTTCATATGAAAGGAGTACTGATTAACCTACGTGGTCGAGTGGTAAGACGCTCGATTACGAATCCAGAGGTCGCGGGTTCTAACCCGGCGTGCGCAAATAAATTTTATTTAATTATTATGTGTCATAACACATTTAATTAATGTAAAATAATATATAGTATATTTGCGGCACGTTCTAGAGTGGTAGATACTTTAAGTATCGCCCTGGTGAAAGACCACCATTCTGAATCAAAACGTTACTTGAAATGGCTTTAGCCGTGTTTGGTGACCAGATCTGAATAACCAGGTACTTTTCAACCTTCCTCTTCCACATCTCTTTCCCCTCCCCACTACCTCACATCATACCCCATTTAGGGATGCCATAGTATCACTGGGTCTAGATGGTTGAGAGCAGGACTCTTGTGCGGTTATTAACTATACAAAAATATGTTTATAAAAAAAAATATATATATATTTATTTACGAATATTTTTTTTAAATAAACGAATTTTAATTTCAATCAAAACTCTTATCAATAAACTTTTGAGCTGTCTATTGTTTGGTGATTAGAACTCTATGCCAAGTGTATATTATACAAATATAAACATAACTATATGTTGTGTCCCAAATTTTGTTGATTTGGGACACAATTCAGAATCTTTCGAATGTTTTTTTTTTATTTTCAGTATTTTTTAGTTTTAATACCGCCTTGTCAATAAAACCTTATCTTCTTCCAATATAATTGGGCCTTAAACTCAAGTAAGACGGTGTTCACAGATTTGTTTTTCATAATAATCGTACTATAGTGAAGATATATTATAGTATTATAACATGTGGTTGGGTTCCGACAGTGATACATTCACGGGATAATAATGTTATTCACAGGGAAAACACTTCAACAGAAACCCTTCGAGCAACATTAAAGTGTTCCGTGGAAACAGGATACCATCCTAATTTGGGTTTCCACTATCAATTTCGTAGATCAAAAGATGTTAGTTACTCTGAAGGCGGGCACTCAAGCTGAATCAAAACGTAGATAAAGAGCTATAAACAAAAACATTAAATAAAAGCTATTTATGGTTTTGAAGAAGACCGATTTTATGGCATGGCAAAGTTGAGGTGAATATTTAATCAAAATATTCCGTACACACCAAAAATAGAATGCGTAAGAAAAAATTGTATAAACCAAGGTTTTTACTTAACCTTGATGTGACTGAAGAAAAATACACCTTTTTAAAATTGATATGAAGGTTTCTTTTACAGTACATAATTTGATGAAGTTTGCTGGACCACTTTTATGACGTAATACATTTCGACTGAGTTCAAGACATGGGGAAGTGGATAGGAATTTCACTCAGTACCATATTTTCTTATGGTTTTTAATTCAGTAGGTGATTAAAAATAGAATTAAGGATACAAGTTATGTACTTCGAATACAACAGTACATCATATTTATCATTTCAAATAAAAGAAAATGATTAATACATATGGACAAGTTTCAAATTTCATATAAAACACAAGCGGGTACCCTTTCAGTCATCGGAAGGTGTAAGTTTAACTTAAGATTTTTCAATTTCAAATTTCCTAGACCTTTTTTTATCTATTATTAACAACAAAATTAACTTCAACATTTACCGAAAACCTACATTCACCGACACCAATCCATAATACCATCCTAGGTCACAAACTCCGCTTTTCACAGCATGATTACCTCGCCAATGAACTTTCTACAATCAAACTAATAGCTAATAATAACGGATACGACCATAATATAATTTTTTCGCCGAATTGCAACAAATAAATTTATCTATAATGATCTACCATCTAATAATAATATTAACTTAACTCCTAAATGGCGCAGAATTTTGTATATAAGTAACTTCTCTACCCTTTGCACATCTAAACAGCTTTTACACCAACAATAATTTAGGAAAATTTTTAAGCAATTCTAAAGATAAAGAAGATTCTTTAAGCCATTCTGGCATATATAAACTTAACTGTAACGATTGCCCGGCAATTTACATAGGTAAAACCGCGAGAAATGTAAACATTAGAGTCCAAAGAACACATTAGATGTTTAACAAGTATAGGTTTTTCCGAATTTGCCGAACATTTAATTAAAACTAACCATACTTTTAATAAAAATACAGGTGTACAAATAATTCATAAAAAATGGAATAGGTTTGCGCCTTAACAATCTAGAAGCATTAGAAATTTCAAAATCAAATAATAATAATAATTGCCAAATTTTAAACAAACAATTAGAATTAACTAAAAGTCCGATTTTAAGAATGTTCCCCTTCTCCTCTTCCCATCCCCCCTACCTCTCTACCTACTCCATTACCACCCCCTCTCTGATGCTTTGTCCTGTTTATATTAATGTTTTGTCTCTTTCAATAATTTCTTTGTCTACTGTATTACTCTATATTTAATCTTAGTTTATACTTATACGTTCCTGATGAAGGTTAAGTCTAACCGAAACCGGTCGAATTTTTATATGTGTATAAATAAAGTGGCTTAAAACAAAATTATTTTTTATTTAAAATTAAGATTTTTCCGCTCACAAACCACCCTCCACATATCCAACAGTTATTGTTTATTTTCACTATTGAGGAGAAGTCAGGAAGTTTCAGCGGGTTAGACTAACTGGAACATCAAAAAAATCTATGTTGAAAACCAAAAAGGGAGCCGGGTACCCTTTCAGTCACATAAAGATTAAGCCTCAGCACCCAAAAATAGCGCTAAACGTCACTTTTTGTTTTTCTAATACAAGCAACACTTCACATGATTTATCCATAAATTCTACATGGGCAGTTTTCCAAGGTTTCCAGTGGAAAAAAATTGGGCTGTAATCATTTTAATTTTTTGAAAAACATACTAAAAGTAAAAGGTGCAATTTAAGCAGTGTGCATTTCATGAATAATTTAAAAGATAACTGTTTAAAAATTGTATTCACTGGAAGCTTTAGGCATTTGCCTAACTATCTGTGCAGAATTAACAAATAAATCATTTGTAGTATCGCTTGTATTAGAAAGCCAAAAAGTGTGTATTTTCGGGTGCTGACTCTTAAGATATAGTTACTAACTAGTTTTAAAAAAATATATATGTGAATACCACACAAGAGTCCCAACTGCTCCCGACTGCCCGGAACATCTATAACATCTTACAATCTCCTTCCGTTTCCCACACTTTTCAGCCTCACAACATTTGAACCCCAATTGTTGAAGCCCGAACTGTCCGGAGGCTATGCCTCCGGACAGTTCAGGGCTCTGCGATATTCACATAAAAAAGGGATATATCTTTAGGGTAGTTTTTATGGAAGCTATCGTGTCTCCAAACAGTCGGTAGGTGGAATGAATTTTAGCAATGAGAATTCTATGGACTTAATGCCGTATGAAAGAAATGTACTTCTCGTATAATTATGGTTTTCCAGGTTAAAATGTGGAGTATATTTGGGGAAAACGTTTTAGTAAGTTATTAGAGTGAAATATCACCCAATTCTACATGGAAATTAAAAATAAATAAACATGCATTCTTTGGACCTTTTCCTGTTTTTATCGTTTTTTTTTTACATTAACTCCACTCAGGAGGCCTTGAGGAAAATAATTTCCCTCAGGGCCTATGTCATCTAAGGGGATGCTTTGTGGAGGTTCTTTTTGAGAAAAAGGAATGAGTGAACCTGGGTCTTGAAGATGCTTATATTGAATGAGCGAGGAAATAGAGGCCGACAAATCGTTCCACAGCCGAGCTGTTGAACATAAGAACAAGTCGTAAAACCGATCCGTTCTCATGTACTGAATGTCAACGGTGAACAAATGTTGGGCTCGCGATTGGCGAGTTTCCCGACTATGCACCGGTGCCAAACGGATCAATGACGCAAGTTCCCCGAAGCATCTTCCGTTAAAATACCGGTAGAACAAGGATAGCATTCCCACCTGACGTCTGTGCTTCAAAGATTGTAATCCGTTTGTTAAGATAGAAGAATCTATCAAACGGACCGCCCGTTTCTGCGGAGAGACAAGGGTTTTTACAGGTATTTAGGGGCTCCAGACTACTAAAAAGTAACTACTAAATTCTACAGTGGGACGCACTTTATAGGCATACATTTTGGAATTATCGTATATTATAACTACATATTTGTGCTATATTTCGGCATTGTTAGTGCATATTTTAGCATTGCTAGTGCATATTTTGACATCGTTAGTGCATATTTTGGAATTTTCAGTACATATTCCGACATGTTTTATGCATACAATCCGATGCCTAGTTAGTTTTATTAACCGCCACAAGTTTTGACCAGACGACATACCAGGTATTTATTTCATAAGAAAGTGAATAAGAAGCAAGACAAAGGTAGCCAAAATTACCATTACAATATCCACACGCAAGTGGGACATGTAAAGAATGTACATCTATAAACGGCGAATCATAAAAACATAATCTTAGAGACGTAGACGCAATTTACTCTGAGTGGGGAGGTCGCGAGGTCGTTCCCGCTGCAGTGCAGATACATGTATTGATATATTATTCTATTTTATATATTCACATGCTTTTAAATGGGTGTTGTGATTTTGGTGGCGAAATTTGATGGACCTTACAAAAATTCAATACACCATTTGAGGCTTCTTCCCTATCCCTCCTGAAGCATCAAGTCGTTGGTCTCAAAAAATACTCAACAAGTAAAATAACCTAAGATAGGTGTTATTAACAAAACCTAAATTTCTTTTACAATACATAATAAAATGATTAAAAAACATACTTTTTCTAATGGTCTGATTGAAAATATCGTGTACATTGGTTTAAAAAGGCTTACCGTCAACTGAAAGCTTGTTTCCAATGCAGGTGATGGTCAGCTGGATTCGGCCCCTCCTCTCGGTGTGGTCGCAGCCGCACAGGTTCGGCACCGACTCCTCGCAGCGCTTGTGCACGTTCATGTCGCATGCTGCTCGTCATCATCAGGGTGGTGGAATACGTCCAAGAGCGTCCGGTGTGGGGGGAATAGTGTTCGGAGGTATGGGAAGGTGATATTGGGCAGTTGTGTTCCATATTGAACAACAGTGTTCGATATTCGAACACAGCGTTCGAAATTCAAAAGCAGTGTTTGAAATTATGTTTTCAGTATTCGAAAATAGAGTTTGGAGGTTAAAGACAGTGTTCGATATTCGATTTTTGTTGAAATTCGGGACAGCGTCCAAAGTTCCAACATAGAGTTAGATTTTGTCGCAATGGTGCGTTCAGTGGTTTAGATAAATATTGTCAAGTGGAACGGGTAGCATTTAAAGATGCCGTTTGAAGATATTGAAATATTAAAGGCGGTATACATTTGAAATAATTTAGGGAGAGTTGTGTTAGAACCGCTCTCGGATTGGTGAAAGTAATATTTGAATTCGAATCGAATAATATTCGACGTTAACAATCGGAATGAATTAATACAATAATAGACAAAAGTTTTGGAATACGAAGTAGAGCATCTCAGTAGAATCGGATTATTGATCGGGAAAGTTTGTGGTGTTCATCCGGTGGTCCAGTGTGGGCGGCAGACGTTTGGGGCGTAAAACAAAGTAAAAAAAATCATTAAAATTGGTACAACGATGTTGGAAAATCAATCAAATGGCATACACCGAACGGAAATTGCCCGCATGTTGAAATTTGCATGCTAACTGGAGTGACAATCTAGGTAGTGGCGCTAAAGGAAAATAGCAAACGAACTGTACGGGCTGGGAATAAACGCGTGAACCAAACGAAATGTAAATTGTCAATTACCGACAATCTATCGGGAAAAAACACACGCTGAATTGAAATACTCAATCAATTTTATGGATACAATATCCCCTTTCAGCGTAGATGGAGTCATTCAAATTTTGACTGGTGATCACAAATTAATTCCAACGAAAAAACAACGGTCATTTAATATTTCCCCTTGATTGGATTGTTCCGACTGACCTGTTTTGTCAGATTTAAAATACAATGAACACTAAAATAAACATTGCATTAAATTAGTAGACTGCAAATAAAATTCCTGATCCGATGAAGCAAACAAACAAAAAAGTCATTTTTTTAATGCTGACACAAAATGCGATGAACTGGAGTGGAAGTTTGGAAAGAATTAATATTAAGATAAAAAGATTAAAGTGAAACTCAGCAAGAGAAAATATTTCTATACATTTTTAAACATTTAATAAGGCACATTTTCCATTCAGACTTATTTCGAAATTTCAATTTTAGTTTAGAAATAACAAAAGCCTAGGAAATCGGCAAACGACGGGTTTATTGGAAAACTTCCAAAGATTCGAAACAACGGAAAAGTGTAACTGTTTTTTATTTGAAAAGAAGGCTGAATTATTGAATTGAAAAGGATGCATTCCACCAAATTAAATTCAAAATTTAAGTTTTTTTTTAGGATGGCAGGCTATAAAATATATTATACGTGTATGATACATAAGAAAAAATATTTTTAAGGCAAAATTCTACAAGCATTGTGGTCCGTACAAAATAACACCCAGACGGTTAAAAATAAGTCAGAAAAAAACCGCTAAAACGCGTTTGAAAAAATCTAGTCCACTGAAACTTTGCGGGATGAAAACCCCCGGCCATTTCCGTCCTTTTCGCCGGAGAGCCGCGGTAAAAAGGGACAAAGGGTTGACATAAACAATGAGAATGGTTCAGCCTTCGAGGCGGTTATTGTAATTGACGTTGAGCGTTCGCCATCGACCGCCACAAAATGGATTGCGACGGACCGTCAGACAAGACTTTTAAGGCTTTTTTGCTTCATCAATCAGGTCCCAGACAAGGTACTAAATATTAAGCAAATCCCTACTTGACAGAGATTCATTAGGGCTCGACGAAAAAAAATAGGAGCTAATTGATAAAAGTTCATACGAAAATGAATACATAAACTCACTAGCAATAATAAATCAGTTTTTATTTTCAAAGCCTTGTAAGCTTCACAGAGGAAAAAATGAAAATAATATGCAGAAAAATGAAAAACGGGGAATGGTTATGCATACGATAGAGCGAAATTCTTGCACTTTAGTACACAGATACGGCAATAGATAATCCATCAAGTTGTATGCAAGTAAACACACCTACACACACTCAATTCAATGTAATTACATGCACATATATAACATGTATATATACATTAAAAGAACGTTTTCATTTTGAAAGTGGGTGTACATTAAATTCAAAGTTCTTTAAAATACGTATTTATTTGTTGTATAACCACTTTTAACCACAAACCTTCTTTAAAAACAAACACATTATAGCCTGCTTTGGAAAAATCTCATCAATTCATGTATTACATTACAGTTTTATAATTATTTCTTACGATTATATATTTATTTAAAAAGAAAAGTTTACTTTTGTTCATATGATAATCATATAAGATATTTCCAAAGCAATAAACACAAATATATTCAAATTCAAAATATCTACACCACAAACTGAAAATTGCCGGGGTGCTAGTGCAGTCATAACTCAGTTACAAAACGATTTAATAAGGTTTAGATTATTTTTTAACGGTTTGTTGTTTATTTTAAATCAAAATAAAGAAGAGACAGACAAGGGTTAACGGAAGGAAATTTATAAAATAATTAAAGTCAAAATAAACACACAGAATAACAGGAAGTAGTTTACTAACTATTATCTTCATCTAGCTATCTTAGTAATACGTATTTTATAACTATGCCTACTAATTTTCATAAAGCACAAAGTAATTCTTCTTGCTTAGTATATTTAAATTTTAATAATCTTGTAAGGTTTCTTACTCTGGGAATAAGATTGAAAATATGGGTTAAGAACAGCTAATTACATAATTAGTGTCTGAGCAAGGATATGAACAAGTACAGGGTTTAGTATCTCTTACGGGAGGTTGTTGCATTGCTTGAATTATCTTAGGAGAGGTATTGGGATGGAATCGAAAGTGAAAAGCAGGTTATTAACGTGACAGCGTATCAAAGATTTGGTTTTTACGTGTCACTTGAGGGTGTTAGGGTGTAAGAAGTGTAATTTGTACCTTACCGAGGGTGAGTAATAATAGAGTGAACAAATAAAACAGTTAGGGAAACTAGATTTTTTTCTTCTTGATAACGAGGTATTATTTGATACAGAAGAGCACGGTGCGAAGATCCTAAGTTTACTGTTAGTTAGAAGTAATAATAGCGACGTGGATAAACAATAGATACCTGAACTAACAGGACGTGCAGAAAAGTGTGTGTAAATCGCCAAACTACCTCGCTTCAGTGTGTTATTACGAATGTACGAATTGTTTTCAGGAAAATTTCAGGAGATATCACAACAATAATGACAGGGTTCGAACCTGTAACATTACGAAATTGAAATACAAAAAAACTTAAGATATCTTCAATTATAAACCTGAAACCTGCACAGTACCTACCCTCTAGTATCTACAAAACACCTAACAAACATGATTGAGATCTTAACTAAGACCTCAATTGGGGTCCACCGATACTTGTCTAATTAATCATTTAATTGAATCAATAACTAGCACCTTCAGCATTGACGTTTGCCGTCACCTCGTGGTTCTCCTCACACATTAGGGTCTACTTGGTCGTTAGGGATGGTGCCGGGTTGATTAACGTTTGTTTTAATTTCTATGGAGTAGGGTCAGAGTTGTTGACATGGCTAAATAATCAGCATGTAAACCATCAATAATCATTAAATTACCTTAAATAATCGGGGATATACCTACTTCCGAATTTTAGGGGTATATCGCCGAAGATGACTCTATGCCTTTCCATAGAAATTTACATTTGATCAACAAGGCGCATCTTCTAACAAATATTCCCTTCATTCAAATTATTTGTTGCGCTTGAGAAAAGAATTTAAGCAGCTTAAAACAACATTGCGAGAGTAGGAAGATCAAGATTAACAAAAGTATACTCGAATGGTTTCCCATGCACAGAAAAGGGTTCGTAAGAATTAAGTCATAAATAAAGAGCTAAAGCAAAGTACGCTTCGAGCAAGTGCTTATTCCAGTATGAATAAAAGCGTCGCATTATGCTCGATTCGCACAACGCAAGAGTTTTTGCCAAGTATTCAGCTGGTAAAATATTGGAAAAGAGTGTGAGCTTTTGAAATATGGAGGGCTATGACTGCAATCAATGCATAGTTAATCTCAAGTCCATATTTCAAATTTAACGAGGGTTCATTTCGCTTCTATCGCACTTAATTCATACGATGCCGTTACTTTATTAATCTGAGCATTGAATCAGAGGCCGAGTATTATTTTGCTTGTTCTCTTTTTCTCGCGCTGTCGTCGCTCCAGATCTTGACCAGTCGCCAAAAGGGCCCCCGAGTTCCTATACCTGTGCACTTGAGTCCCTGGTGAGCGATGCCGTGCAGCATGGAGCCACAGTGGTCGCAGAAAGTCGGCGTCAGGTAAGTCCAGATCTCCCACTTGTGAGGTGCCGTCATCGCCTGCCCGAGCCCAGAGAAAACAAGAAAACTAACTTCATTGAGGGCTGATTGTTCCCTGATTGCGAGAGACTCGACTCGATCTCGAGCATTTCCTCGAGATACTCTCGTTCGGTGCGAGGTGGCGGAGACTCGTTGTACGCCCGAACATCTATTATTTACCTTTTTATCCAGACTCTCAGCACAAGCTTCCGTGAAACTACGTGTTTTGTCATAATGATCTTTGAACCTACGTAGACTACCTTTTGTTTTGCAATCATATCCATTAAGATCACCTAAATAATCAAAATGCCTTGCGGCGACTATAGTAGACTGACGATTTTCGAGAGAAGTAATATGATGAACCAGTAATCGACACAATATGTTACAAAATGGATGATGATAAAAATATATTGGTTAACTGAAATAAATTAATTTATTTTACTGCTGTTATATTGGTGGTGCAATTGAATACAATTGAAAACGAATGTTAAAATAATATGTACAGTATATAAAATATCGTAAATCAAATGTTACATTTATTTTTTGTCTAGTTACGTGAATGAATGAATTGCGTTTTGTATGAATTTTATTGAACGTTTGTGTTGTATTTTAGTTATGATTACAATAATATTTGCGTAATCAAATATCTACATGTACGTGTGATAGCATTGATAAGAAACTATGTCGAAATTCTAATTAATGGGGGAAAATGACGGAAATCTGGAAGCTTATCAAAGCAAATCAATGAGGAAAAAAAACTTTACTCCACGAACTTCATTTAACCCGCAGAGCTTTAATGTAATAACGATGTAAGACGAGCGCTGAGTACAAAGTGTGAGGATTTGAATGGGATAGAGAGGTCTATAGATGAATAGATGTTTAATATCGATTGGAACGTTGATGTATAGCTTTTCAGCTTTATTCGACCCGCACAGCTGTTCGTATTGCATGAACTATACAGGATTTTCAATAAAAGGTAATATGGCAGTATCCACTTTATGGTAAAGTGATTAAGTGTCTTATCTCGACGGGGGTAATTTATGCAAGGGTTATTTGAGTGTGAATATTGATGAATTAATCCATTACCTCGTGTTTTATTAACGCACAAATTAAATAATGCAGATAAAATTACATAGAAATAATCAATAGATTAGTTGATAATGGCTGTCGTATGTACCTATTAAAATATGATTGGATTTTGTGGGGAAATAATAAAATTGTGTGGGATTTTGAGCATTAGTTTCTCAATGACAAACATTGAAAAGCATTAACAAAAGCTTTGGTGAATGGTATAATTTGAATAAAACTGCTGTAATTAGTCAAGTTATTAAAGTCGTTTAAATAGAAGTTGAGTAAGTTTTGAAAGATTAATATTTACAAATGTGTTTTTTGATTTAAAGCATCATTATATACAAATACAAGAAAATTGATTAAAATTGTTTTTCAAAGCGTTGGGGTCAATCAAAAGGGACATTTTTAAGCGATCAACATATTTAAGGAATTTATGTTCGATGTTAAGAGAAGCATTCTACGCAGATAAAATAAAGGAAAATTTAACGAACTATTATTGGGTTGATGCATAAATTCTTAGCGTTTTCATTAAAAGTAAACATAGAACTAATCAAAAACATATCTCCCTACAGGCGTAACGATTGACTCCAGAAGTTCTAGATAATTATCTACTCCACGCCTGAAGAAATCCGATGTTCTGAAGGTGAAGAAGTCGTCAAATAAGATCGGAGATTGTTGGATCGAGAGCGGAAAACATGAAAATATGATCATACTAAGGCATCAGAATCAAGCAACAGGTAGATGTAGAATAAGATCGCAGTCAAACTTTGAAAAGTTTTAGGTTTAATAAACCGTTTTATAATGTTAGCATTCTCCCGTTAGCAGCACAAACAGTTCTAGGTGACCTGCAAAGAGTTAACGATCTATCAAAAACCTTTTTTGTACTTCAACCTCAATTTTTTTTAACTGTAATTTGTTTTATGACTAAGGTGCTATCAGGGCCGGTTCTGTGCAGACACAATTGGAGCAGTTCGCTCCAGACGGCGAATCGCCTAGGCGCTGATAGTACTTAATCAAAGTGATTTACATATATTTTATAAAATTTAAAAAAACATACCATTCATTGACGGAAATTGAATCCGTAAGTTCCCGGCCCGACGGTGCGGAATAAAAACCCTCGCATCTCGTCTTATACTTGATACGAGTTGGTACCAATCTTCTGTTCAAACAAATAAATTACCTGCGCCAGACGCCGTTTGACTGAAAGCCGGGCCTGGGTACTATGGTTTTAAAATGATATCTTTCCGGAACACCACTACCACGGAAACAAGAAAGCTTCAAACTTATGCATTTTTTTTATTTTTTTTTTACATGAATACCGCACAAGAGTCTCAACTGCTCCCAACCGTCTAGAGCCAGTGAGACTATGGCATCCCCAAATAGGGTATGTTGTGAGGCTGAAGGTAGTGGGGAGGGGAAGGAGATCGGGAAGAGGAAGGTTGGGAAGTACCTGGCTATTCAGATCTGGTCACCAAACACGGCTTAAGCCATTTCAAGCAACGTTTCGATTCTGAATGGTGGTCTTTCACCAGGGTGATACTTAGAGTATCTACCACTCTGGAACGTGCCGCAAATATACTTGTTATTATTTTTATATGAATTAAATGTGTTATGACACATATTAATTAAATAAAAGTTATTGGCGCACGCCGGGTTTGAACCCGCGACCTTTGGATTCGTAGTCGAGCGTCTTACCACTCGACCATGGACGACAACTTACTATTTGTGGATCGTAAATTCACGTTAAACCTATGAAAGTTATAATTACTAGATGGGAGCTCGGTCTGTCAATTTTCTAATGGCCCCTATTGGGAAGGTGGGAAGTAAGAAATAATTCCACGTAGAAAGCCAGCCTTGAATTAGGCGAAGAAACGTGAAACGACTAGAATTAAATAAATTATTTTCACAACGACGACGCCAGTAAAAGCCGTGTTCGGTTCACTTTATAATACGCGGGAAGGGATAAACCTAAACATGATCACGGAACAATGAAATTGAACGTGAAAGTTTTTGCGCCGAGTAATTGGTTGGATTTAAAAGAAAAACACAATGGATTTCAAGGGAGAAATTTTTGTGTCAAGGGAGAGATATTTATTTAATATGCTCGAAAGGGTGAATAGCGATACTGGACGGAAAATCCGTCCCGATCTAGGAGTTGTTTATTAACTAATTTCAAACAACCCCGTGGATTTTGTAATTTGAAATATTGGAAATGTTGGGAAAAGAAATCGGCTTATATGATCGTATCGTCGCTGCAAAGGCAAAAGGGCTTAAGCGACACTTTGGTCAAAAATTAGTTAAATATGCAATTTTGATTAGTTTAGTTTTTTGCATCGAACGCTCTGACTCTCGTTTGATTCTGTAGACTCTCGTGGCCCTTCAGTCATCTAAAATATATTTACCATTTGGAAGAAGGTTTGACTCAAGCGACACAAGTTTGGGGCTTTTTAAAAACTTTTTGTCACTTCAAGTAACTCAGTGAGAGCATTACTTTTACCTGTTTTTTTTCAAAATCCAACCAGGTACTGAATACTTATGAATTTTATTGCAAAAAAAAAAGTGCTTTGGTGTAAACTTACCGAAATGGCGCTTCAGCCCTTCTGCCTTTCTGGCGACGATATACAAAGTTGTATGGCATGGTAACCTGGATATGAACCTAAGCATCGACGCGGAAGATGGAAGCTTTTGAAATGTGGATCTATAGGCACATCTTCAAAATACCCTGGCAGTGAATTGTGTGTAGGTTTTTCTTCGAATTACCAAAATTGCTAAATTATACCAGATATAAATACAAGAAGACTCCAATCGTGATCACACCGTGAGACACGACACATATTATATAAGCCAATTGAAAATTTAGGCGGAGATTGATGAAAGATGCGGTAGAGGAAGACAACATGCCATAACTGGTACGAGAACAGTTCCACTAATTAGGTATAGGATGCAGCCTGCATGATGAAAAGTTTCCAGATGATAGCCAACCTCCGACAGAAGCGGGCAACAAAAAGCGTAGATATACAAACAACACAAAAGTCTACAATATGAATCAGAAAGTTTATGTTTAAAAAAAACAAATCGGCTTTTTTACTTAACTCCAAGTTTTCTATTACATTTTTTTTAAATGGGTTATATGGGATAACATCAACTCATTGTACTAGAATTAAATCCACCGTTTAGTTGTTGAGGAAAGAGTAAACGAAAAGAAAAATTAAACGGGAGATATTTAGTCCTTAAAAGATTTTTTTGATATTAAAAGGTTGAATATTCCCGCGGGTCGCAAATATACCGGAGAAGTTGAGAGTGGCAGAAAACTTCTGAGGACTGAATTGAATACAAGAAAAGTCAAACTTTAAAGAGATCTTCCCGCGGAGGAATTATAAAGGTTACGCTACAGTCAACCGGGAACTCCCGAGGGAGTTAATCAAACAGTTCATTAATTAGGTCAAAGATGCCAGCTTCAGATTTTCTTCTTCTCTTTACGTATTCAAAGCACAATGTGAAATAATAAAATTAACGAATCCACGACTTTTCTGGTAATAAAAGCGCGATAAGAACATTAATCCTTCCCTACTTGTGGATAAAAAGAGTTTTAAAATCTATTTATTATTAGAAAATTACTTGAATTGAGAAAAAATAATACACAGGCATGATTTTAAAAGACAACCGATTGAAAAACTGAATATAAAATCAAAGATAGAAAGAAAAAAGATTTTCAGTTTGAAAGGAGGAAAAAAAAGGATATATAATATTATATTTTGAAACATTATTTTACATTAGGTCTATGATTTAGAAGATAGGACACACAAAACCGGCAAGTCCCACTGACGAGCTGTTAAGCACAAGAACGAGTCGTAAAAGCGATCTGTTCTCATGTAGAACATGTCAACCATGTAAACGCGTTTGGTGTGTCTCCCAGCTGTGTACCGGTGTGAAAAGGATAACAATACATCTGAAATAATGGTAGAATTCAATGTTCGCTGCAATATGCTGTGATAATACAAACACAGTAATTTAGACGTCTCTCATCGGATTAAATGATTCAATTCCGACATAAAATGAAGTGACCCTCTTCGAACGACCATGCGAGATTGAAAAAAATGCGAATCTTGGAGACCCAGACAGTAAAACAAACACTGCCAATGCACTTTGCGGATTAGATGAACATACATTCAAGGGGAAGCGGAATGCATTTGAGATCGAAGTTGCATAACATAGAAAAGTACACAACACGGAGAATGCATTTATAGACATTTGGTGTCGATGAGCTGAGAGAGACTTGCACAAGAGAAACACTGTAAGATAGACACCAGTAAACCAGATTACGATATTTGAATATAGAGTGTTTCGCAAAACAGGGGAGCCATCGATGTGAATAGATTCGCAACATTAATATACGAGATAAAGTGAATGAAGAGATTTATATTTTATTATCTCCAGTAAAATCTTTTATTTTATCACACAAATGCAGAAAATGAGCGTTTTAAAACGTATTTTTAAGTAGGTACACATTGAACGAAAGAAGAGATTAAATAAAAGCTGTCTTGAAAAGTTTCTGCATAAAAACCGAGGTGATTGGAGAGTTTTTTTCATACGAGATGATCCGAAAATTCGGCGGTGACGGCGCTGGAATCAACTTGAAGGGTGTCTATCGATTTTTTTCAACTCAAAATGAATCTAGAGAGGGAGCTTTCAAGTGGTAAAAATTAGATTGGAAAACCTTTTAATTTTAATTCAATATTGAATAAATAAGGTTTTTTTCATATTTTTAAGGGATGAGATTTTCAAGATTCCTCCAATCAAGCGAAAATAATAATATAATTTGTAAATATTTTACACTTCAAAAAAAAAAAGTTAATTGTTGGAATGTGTTTCAATTCTCGAGGGGTCGAAACCAATCTGCCAAAAAGTATTTCGTTTGTAACATTAAAGGCTGTTTAACGAACTATTTTCTAGTAAAAAAAATATTATTAATTTTCTCAAGAATTCGTATAAGTCGATACAAAACACACATTTCTATAACGGGGTTGTTTGATTTTTATTGATTAAATGAGATAGCTAGGATAAAAAAATTATCCAACATAAAAAAAATCTAATTTTGAACCAAATCAGGTGATTTTCCCTTTTTTGAGTTGGGGGAACATGTTACCGCACACAAAATATGTAAATAATGGTAAAAAGAAGACACGTATAAAAAGGTTAGAATAAATTATAAAGTCGTTTATTTTATTCACGCCACTGTTTAGCGAAATAAATAATCACGATGACAGCTTAAATTTGGGTAGCAAAAATGGTCATATTTTTACCTATAAGTATCAATATTAATCACATCAAGGAGCACAACGCCCTAAAGGTGATTTTTCACAAAAACGGCGCTATAGAAATGATCCAAATATGATTAATCCATTCCATACATTAGTATCAATAACAGTTCGCATATTAAAGATAAATGAATTATTTCTCTCTAATTATATGATGTGTAAAATAGTTTCCATTAAAGGGTTACAAATTTCGTAAAAGCTAGATTATTTCATCACGTCTTTTCACGGTTTTACCAATATCTCTATACGTGTATTTTGTTCGTGACCATTTTTAATCATAATAGTCCAAAAAATATATTTTTTAACAATAGAAAGAAATCAGAGTAGGTGCCTAAAAAGAAAATGTTTTCCGAAAGAGAAATGCCACCGGCGGCGGCGGTTGGGGAAATCAGCGCGGAAAGCTCCGTTTACATAAGAGCGGTGCAGTAAAAAAGCTTTTCCCGTAAATTGATTGTGGCCCTCTGTGGGTTGAACGGGGTCACGTTTGACGTTTCTATATCGTAATGGGCCTCCATCCAGCCCTCCTTACTTATACAACGTCCTCCCTCTGTGGGAATCATATTTATTAACCGATTATTGTTTCTGTTTCTGCGAAAGGGAGGGATTATTTGAACTTTGTCTTTAGAAAAGTCACGACCTCTGAAAGTACGTCACGGGGAATGAAATAAATCAACGTCGACATTTTAACAAATGACAACTGAGAATTGAAACAAATAAGTCGTACAGAATAACAAAGCTCTGAATTTTCAACGTAGCAAGTAAACAGTATTCAATATAACATGAAATAAAATTCAGAATAAGAACTTTTACTGGGAAAATGGTCACAATAAAAATTGAAATGAATTATGAACTCAAAAATCTCGAGTATGAAACCATCATGTAATTCGGTAGATCCAAAATAATACCAGATAACAAGACGCCCAAATTTTTGGCCAAATTGATACTACAGTTGTGGCGATCGAGAGGTAGACGGTGGAAGAGCTGGAAGAAGATTGGAGCGAACTGGGAAGGCGTGAAAACTGGAGATCAATGTCTAGAAACAATTTGAGAACATTTGTTGTTCATAATTGTTAAGACCTATTAATATCAGTTAAATAAATAATCACAATATGTCGTCGTTTTTAAACGTAATAAAAAAATAATGTTTCCTTGTCGGCTTTGGCAGTTCGGAGAAATCTTAATCGCAAAAAACATTTACCCCCCTTAAAACCCGTGATGGAGATGAAGTAGAATTAAAAAAGTGTTTAAAAAAAAGGTAAATTAAAATATGCATATTGTCGTCTAAAGTTAACAAAACGGGAGCCATGGATTCGGCAATTTTAAATAAAATGGGACAAGGTCCCCGCCAAGGACGGGTGTAAATAAATCGGTTAGTCAGTTAACCAACGTTTGTCGGTGAAGTTAACTGGTTCAGTGTCGATTTGGTCGTTCATCACTTCCTCTTCGCAACGCTTCTACTGGCCGCCAATGGGAGGCAGTCACCGTTCGTTCTCGGCTTTGTGTACTGGAAGACCGTTGTGGAAAGTTGTTCACTCAGAAATGTTAGTTCGGGTAGAGAATTATCTCGATCGTGAGCGTTCTAATATCTGAGAATAGTCTAATTACGCACGTAGTTAGAACAGAACACTAGAAAAATATAAATGAAATCAGAGAAACATGAAATTATAACACATCAAATTGGTGACCAGATAACTGCGCACTTGTCGTGTGCGTACAAGGCAAGTGCACACAAGTCAATTTTGCACAAGACAGATGTGCACGTGATAAATTCTCACAATGACCAGTGCACACAAGCATAGCAGAAATACATATAAAATTAGGTTAGGTTCATATATTTTTAGCGCTTTTATGCAGATGTCTGTGTTTGCACTTGTCTCGGTATGCGCTTGTCCCTGTAAGTACCAGTCTTATGTGAAATTGTTTTGTGCGCACTTGTCTTGTTAGCAGTTGGCATGTGCGTGGTTATCGTGGAATCCATCAAACCACATATTATTTATGTTGTTACATTATTTAACACAGGTTGTTTTAGATTCAAAACACACATATTTTATCTGAAATAATACAAACATGATTAATGTATAATGAACAAACACTCAGATAGTAAAAATTCAAAAAAGCTTTCGGACAACAATTATTATAGTGATGAGAAATTGGGACGAGAGGGAGTCAAAAACATGAATATTTTCAATATAATTGTACAACCGAAAGATACGGGTTCAAGGAAATACATAATACACTTATAAAAACTAATTACACAAACAGCTGGACAAGTTTCTGAAATGGATAAACTAAAAATATTTATCATCAACAACAAAAAAAACATTTTTACATTGTAAATATTTATTCCATTTCTGAAAAGCAATATTCTACGGCCATATTAAGTCTCGGGAATGTAATTCCGGGCTATCTCTTCTAGAATAATATAATGAAGATGTGTTTCGTTAGGTTTTATGTTCTGATAAAGTTAACGCAACGTAAAATGAAAAAGCAAGGTTCAATGATTTGGTGGTTGATGGATTTATGATTAATGGTTGTTATTTTGGAAGCTTTTGGTGAAAGCTCTCTGTGATTATCAAGAATTGTCAAAATGTTTTAGAAAACATGAGTTCTGTTGGCTATTATATCACTTAGTACTTATATTATGAAATTATATTCAATTTTCTTCATGATACATTCCCTAACACTCTAGATCTGTGTTCTTATGCGAAGATTTTTATTTAACACATCGAATATTATGAATATATTGTGCAACGCAGGGGTGCATTTAAGTGAATAACAGAGGCGTGCTATGCTTTTTAATTCGATATTAACGATTTTTCAATACAAAAAGATTCATTACACGTTTGTAAAAAGAGTAAAACCGTTGAATTTATTTCCGCTCTTGACGGGTCCTTGGAGAATATTTCGTTCGTCAGGATGAAAGTTATATACGTTGGAATACATAAGTTATAGAAAAGGAAAAAAAAAAATAGTCTAAAAAGATATTAGTGTTTAATGAGTACACAATTGTTTTGTTTTATTCAAATAACCTTCTCGAAATAACAATGCCTAGAGGGACTTTACAAAATGTTGAAATTACACAAACATTTTTTGTACTAGATAATTGTGAAATGAGAAAAAAGCACGGCAAGCCACTATCGAAAAAAAGGTTACAATTTTTGTTTTATTAAAAAAACTAAAAATAGTGTCATATTATTAAAGTGTTTATAAAAAAGAGTGAAACGAATGATGTGCGCTGTAGAATAGTGATTGTATAATATTTTCAGTGGAATTGTGGCGTAAGGTCGGCTAGATAATTAAGTGGAATCATTCTTTTGGAGATGTGTACTTGGCGGATGAACAATCAGGGCGGGAGGTGAAGTGGGTGGTGAAGGGAATGTTAAAAGATCGAAGGCTGAAAAGCAAAACAAAAAGCACCCATGGCGGAAAACGCTTTGACGTTGCGCAAAATGGTTCACATCTTACCGCAGCATGGAATATAATATATATCAAAGTAGAGTATTTTTAGTATCAAATATACGAGGGGCCGGATATTAATATACTCGCACATCGAGTGATATTTTTAATGTCTACTAAACTGAGAGGATTTAAAATGTATTCGTTTATTGAGTCGTAAGTCTTTTCCTAAAAGCAAAAGCATTAAAACAGGATGATTCTCTCTATTTCATCCGTTGATAGGTGATACCGTCATATTTTAGTATAAATCGAAACATAATACAATATTTTAAATCACAGACATCATATCATCGCCGGAAAGGCAAAATGACTGAAGCGCCATTTTGAGAAGTTTACACCACAGCACTTTAAAGTTTTTTTTGGTTTTACAGTAAAATTCATACGTCTTCAGTATCTGGTTGGATTTTGAAAAAGTTATCGCAGGTAACTGAATGCTCTCACTGAGTTGCCTGAAGCGTTAAAAATTAAAAAACTCTCTTAAACTTTTGTAGCTTGAGTCAAGCCTTCTCTCAAATAGTAAATATATGTTAGATGGTTGAAGGGCTACAAAAGTATCCAAAATCAAGAGCGTTAGACGCAGAAAAAACTGCATATTTAACTCATTTTTTACCAAAGTGTCGCTTCAGCCCTTTTGCTTTTGCAGCGACGATATTATCTAATTTAAATAAATGAATATCTCTGCTAAGTTTTTGCCAAAATATGACTTAAAGGAAAACCTATTTTCGTATGAACAGGCAAGATTTTACAGTGTCCGACTGTTGCTGTATTGATCCGTGGGGCGCTTCCTTCTCTCCTTGAGTTGTTTTGGAAAGATTCGCAGTGTCCACCATCAGGACAGACGTGATAAACACCGCGAGACTGTTCGAAACATTGGCTTAAGAAGGAGAAAGAAGCCCAGCACGGTTTAATACTCCAAAAGTTAAACAGCATAATTCTATTACCCGTGAGAATCTTATATCGTACAAGGTAAAATGTATTAGTTGAAAAGGGGAAAAATTAGTAATTTAATTTAAGGTAGTTATGTTATGTTTTGTTTACATTTTGCGCAATGTCTTTTCCATGACTGTGTAAATAAACTAAAAAAACCAAAGAAACCAGAAAAGAAAACATAAAATTCATCAATCACTGCGTAAAACGTAAACAGACGACTTGGATATCATTCAGTAAGAAAGCTCGCAGGACATTGTAAAAAGCGCCTCTGGAAGGCTGGGTGGACCAATAAACCAAGCTTCTGGTCCGGGGTACAGCTGTAGCCTAGATCAGTATTAGATGCGAGAGTTGAAAAAAGCCCAAGATTCAAACAAACAGACGAGCAGAGATGAATGTAGTAGTTTGTAGAGCCACACCGAAGCCAGTGTTTTTTGGTTCAGTTTCGAGTGAGATTGAAAACAGTTTTAACACAATAGTACGTCCCTAATATCTATGTAAAATTATTGCTAACCTAATATGTAACTTTGTATTCATAGACACTTACAAGGGCAAAATGACCTACCACATTCCAGAACCGTTTTAAGGACCAGATAAGTTCTTATATCAGTTATCGGGTCAAGAGGTCGATGTTTGTATTGAACGGAGGTTGTTTTTCTAGATTCTAAAAGCTCCTAACTGTCCTTGCATAACAGAAATCTCACTTTCAAAGTTTGTACAATCCGGTTTTTTCGTACCTTAATAACAAAATTACCATTGTAAAAATACTAAATAACTTATATTTCGAACTTTCACAGGAAGCCATCACTTTGTGGTTAAACATATTAATAATAAAGAAATTAAAAAATAACTTCGTATAAAATCACGGATATTATTTTAATTTTTATGACCGACCGGTTTCGCTAAGCCTAAGTAAGCATTATCAAGGTACAAAATCAAGGTAAAGAAAAAAATATAAAGTTTGCGGTTATATTTTGTATTTTTTGTTTAGTTTAATTTTGTACCCTGATGATTCTTAGGCTAAGTGAAACTGGTCATAAAAATTAAAATAATAATATCCGTAGTCTTATAAAAAGATATTTTTACATTTCTTTAAATACGTCAAACCACAAAGTGATTGTTTTTTACGAAAATATTTTAATAATAATTTTAATAAAAATATGTTGATTGAAAACCACTTTATTTGAATATATAAAACCAACCGGTTTCAGTTCCTTAACTTTCATCAGGGTTGTACAAATAGATACTATCTTATAAATAAATTGATGTTCAAACAAAATATTTTAATTCAAGTTTTACTTATGTTTTGTTTTACTTGCGAAAAGCTGCAAGAAAATTCTAACATACTTTTTTGGGTGATTTCACTGGCAACAAGCCTTATTTTAGAATAAGATACATTTTATGAAAGCTGATCACTTGAACAGTTTTGCCAATTTTCATACTATAAACAGTATAATAACCAGACAGTTCACGCCCCAAGGTACGCGATTGTATTAGGCATACAATGAGAAAAAAGATTTAACTGCGAAAACAGCGAGCTAGGAGTACAATTTACGTAATACGATACCAAACGTTTTTAATATTTTACGGGCAAAACGTGAGAGAAGAAGGCAGTAAACGAGAAGTTTTTTGTAACCCACCATAAAATTATGACGCCATTGATATTCTCGCTTAAGAAAATTAAATATAAAAAAAAAAATAATAAAGAAATTTAGATAAATCTTTTGAATGTACGGAAATAATATTATAAAGCTGGCTTCACTGTTTCAATGTTTTTAAAAATATTATTTTTTGTGTACATTTTGTGTGTCTCATCTAACATATTGCCGCTATGCAACCAAAATTCAAGAAGGGCAAAAAGTAGGTATCTTTATTTTTTAATATCTCGTAACTAAAGTTAGGTATTTTTACATTCGTGGATAACAGTTTTGAATTTTTCATATCAGCTTAGATTTATGTGTGATTAGATTTTTTTTGTTTGATTTTATGGATTCTTTCGTAATACTCTGCTAACTAGCTGGGGCTTATACAAATATCCCTCATAATGTCTATATACAAATATAATCAACTTGAAGAAATGCAAAAAAAAAAAATAACAATATTTACAAAAATTTTAATAGATGCTTAGAAATAATGCAAAATCTTTAAAAAGCTCTTTTGTGTAAATTGTGTTTAGAAGTTTTTTAGATTTTGCATTATGGTGACGATATCAAAATTGATGACACAATATGCATAATATCAAGTAGGTACTATTTTGTTATTTACCAATGCTTAATCTTTAGGAGTACAAACTTGAAAATAGAAGTTTATCTAGAGGATTTGTTCTGTGAACTCTCCTCATCAAACCTATCAATTCAAACCTATCAGTGAACTTTTAATATCGCCTTTCTTGTCTAAATCTATACCACTGTTATTGGACCCTCACGCGAAAACTGTTTTCATCTCTCTTGAAACTTGCATTAGGGCCGGATTCGGTCTCTGAGGCCGCGCTGCGGGCGGATCGGGTCTCTGAGACCGCGGGTCTCGAGCGACTGGCTCCCGTGGCCCGTTACCTGAGCACTTCAGCCCCTGGTGCAGGAGGCCGTAAAGCAGCGAGCCGCAGTGGTCGCAGAACGCGGGCGACGAGTACGTGTGCGCCTTGAAGTCGTGCTTAGTTCTCGTATCCTACGCCACATATTACACATCACTGATCTTTGTTTGCTTCAGAGTTGCAAACGACCCATGTTTTATCAGATGCATTGACCCAGGGACAAGTCGAAGCTCTATCCACTGACTCTGGCTTTAGATATTCATATTATCAGAACGATTTGAGGTTTTAGAGACCATAGGCCAAACTAGTGAGGCTATTTTATATTTATTTTTTTAAGTGGTCATAGTATTTTTTTGACCAGAATGGGTCAAGGTCCTAGAGACTATGGTACAACCTAATGAATCTATTTAAGGTTTAAAAAAACAAAACATAACAAACATCAGAACTGGTTGAGGTCCTAGGGATCAGAGTCCAACCTACTAGGCCTGATTTTAGTATATTTCAAAACTATTTATTGCGTGATATTTACCTCATTTCTTGTTAACACGAATGCGGAGAAACCATTATAAGATGTAATTATAACTACAACATCTTCCTATAAAGCAATTGTTGCTGTAATTATCACGATTCCACATAACACATTGGCTAAATCAATTATTTTGTATGAAACCACCTTTTATACTATTTCAATACGTTTCACTTTTGCAGTATAATATGCAGTTTCATTAAAAAGTTAAGCGATGCCATACAAAGTAATCAATTTACATTATGCAGAAATCAGAGAATAATTATGATTCATAACTCTTTTCAAAGCAAATAATGAAAATATATGAGTGTCGATATCCCACTAACCTAAATGACAGGGTGATGAATGTGTGAAAGGTGGAAGATGATATTATTATGATTAATAATGTTTGTTTAATAGGTGGTCGTTAACAAATAAACATCCATTGCCTTGATTAATACCCGTGTTGTTACCAAATAATATTTTATCCCAGGAATTAATAACATTGTTCTTGTATTATTGATAAATAAGATTCATTACATTTTGTAATCATAAACATAGTGGGTGTTTTATAACATATAAATGCGATTCTGCAAACGTATTCACTGAAAAATTGGATTTTTCATAAATGAACATCTAAACACATAAATAATACCTATTTTACATATTACGATACGCTTTTGTATTCGAATTTGAAAATGCTTTCAGGATATTGTCTCGAATGAATTAATTCCGGCTCGTGTGGGATGATTTTTTAAATGTAATATGAAAATAAACAAATAAAAAGAACACAAAAAAACTTTAGAGAGTACAGAATAATTTAAAAGGTTTCACAGAAAGTTATGTATAAATTGGATGACCAATTTAAAAAAATTGACTCAGCTCAATTTAATCGGTCGAAAATTACCTTCTACATTTCCAAAGTAGGAAATATAAAAAAATAAAATCAATTTAAAACATGCCTAAAATACCTAAGTAGATTTATTTTGTCTTAGTTAAAAAACGCCAAAGTTCAGCAATATTACCTAAACCCCTTGAAAGTCCATTCATGGGATTCACCAATTCATCCAAACACACAAGCACTATATGGCATAAAAAGGACAAAGGCTGTGATTTATTGTACAACAAAGAGACATTCAAGATGGTAGGGCACTTCATGACAACCGTCCACGTTTAACGCCTGAAGATGTCGTAAAATGTATACACAATTACAGTAACGGCCTTCCGAGAAAAGTTTCACACCATTCTCGGGCATCATCTAAGCTCAGAATGTACTTAGAAGCTGACCTGAGAATTATACAGCTACGTCGTGTGTTCTTAAGAGATAAACCTGTCAAGAAAAAATTTCAAAATAATATTCAAAGAAGATTTCAATCTATCATTTGGTTTCCGAGGGAATATACTCGTATGAGTGAAAACCGACCGGAATACTTCAGAGATGTCAAATATCCATAACTGATAATCTTTTGATGTTTTTGATTGCTTTTCAGCAAGGAAATGCTGGAGGGCCCTTAGGCAGTCTTACGCATCATTGAGAATCTCTACTTGGGTGCAGTCATACTCCTTTACACGCACATCTGAGTAATCAGATGTCTTGTCAGACTCGTTTCGAGATAGATTGGAGAACTCCGTCCTATAGCTAGCATCTTAAGAGATCAAGACACCATTGAGTCCAGTATCCCGTTTTCAGGACCAAAATTTCAAATCGAAACCCTTGGGAACAAGACAACCGTTGTCAGTTGACCGGCGATTAAATGATTGATATTCAGTAATATATTTTTCAAGTATCGGTCACGACCTAATTCTTTTATATTTCGTTGAAAATTATTCATATTATTTCAATTATTAATATTGAAAAAAAAAAACATAATGCTTTAAAGTTAATTATTTTTGAAATACGTTTTTTCACTTTATTTTAGTTAAAGATCTAGTTGCCACTCACACAAGCACTAAATAAAAGTGTTCTGAGACGAGTCATCCTGATTTTTCAAATATATTTTTGTAGGAGAAAAACAAAAACACAAGCAGCTGTCACTTATGATTATTGTTTTATAATATATTAGGGGTTTAGTAACATAAGGGCGAATCTACAAAAACACAGTTTAGAGATATACGATAAAACTGTTTAAAAAAAAAACTCTTTTTCAGAGGTTTATATATTTGAGTGAAAAAAATACAATTTACAGAGTTTTACCGGATGAGTTTAATATTTCTGTCACTAATAGAACATATTTTTTAATGACAGATTAGTACTTAACTCAAAAAAGCATGTTTTTTAGATTCGCTCTTTGCATTTTATTTTCACAAGAGGTCTCAGAATAACAATTGTGGGTTTTATTTTACCCGCTATCTCCCATAACCCTTTACCTTGAAAGGAGTTGGTAAATGAATCGATCGAGTCCCAGAAGACATATGATCAATTCTCATCAACGCAGCCTTCTCGCGCCCCGATACAGACATAGGGTGGGGGATTGGTGGATAAAAAATTACAAGATTAGAAAAGATCTAATAGAAGATAACCGAAGAAGGTAACCGAAACAATATTATAGAATTTTAGGTGAACAAAATAACCTTTAAGCCCGATACCAGACATTTGAGAGTTTTAAAAAATCATTAAAATTGAATTTACTTACTTCCTTACATATTTTTCGAAATCAATTAATTATTCATTTCGGATATTTTCAAAATATCAACCGTTTTCTAGAGGTACTAAGGTACAGGTAAGGTACTAAGCAGGGCCCATCAAAGTCAGAATTAAATTAGCCTCTCAGAAGCTGTGGGTATTGTACTAGGCAGGCACCTCTGGTCCGGAGCCCTAAAACACCTGAAAACAATTGACTGTGCAGAAACGGGCGGTTCTTTAAGGTAGATTCCCTATCATAATAAACGAATTGCAGTTTTTGGAACACTTGTCCTACTGGTATTTCAATTGAAGATGCTCCGAGGAACTTGCGCCATTGATCCCGTCGGCACCGGTGCACAGCCGGAAAACACACCAAACGCGCACTTGACAATTGTCACGGTCATACGAGAACGGGTCGCTTTTGCGACTCGTTCTTTTGTTCAACAGCTCGGCTGTAGAATGATTTACCGGCGTCTCTGATACAGCACGGGTTTCTTCAAGAATAAGGTTAATTCCTTTCTTTTTCGAAAAAACCCTCCACAAAGCATCCCTAAAGATGACATAGACCCCGAGAGAAATTATTTTTCTCAGGGCCTCCTATATGAAGTGTACCTTTGAAAATCTTTTTTCATCGTTGTGGTAAAGAAAATTAGCGTTTGAAAAAAAACCTGTTAAAGTCCTCACGTTTTAATCATGTACTTAATAAAATAATTTGAACGTGATAATTTTGATTGTACGAATTGCGAAGTTAATTATTAAATTGAAAGATAATAACAAAAAATAATATACCTATTTCCACATTGATGGAAAATAGCTGATTTTAATGACAATTATAAAACATTTAAGCTTCGAAATTTTCTATTTACATTAAAAGAAAGGAATTTCATTTTTAACTATATAATTGTAAACTCAAAGCTGTTTTTCTAAATAAAATCAATTCATGTGTAACAAATATGCTGAAATAAATTAACATATTGAAATTCAGATGACCAAATCGAATTAAAGCAGCCAATGAAGTTCGTAAAAGCCAAAGCGTGTCGAGGTAACGATTCAATCATCATTTGAAAGCTGACCAACGTATTTACGCGTCCTGTTTACGCTAAGCATGAATTATTTGCGTAATGTTTATTACGCCGTATTATCCAACACTCTGCGGTATCAGCAAACATTACTTGGTTTCGATTGTGTCATTGTGCCCTTAAATACGTGAAAACGAATTGAATACGTTTCTGTCAGCACCGTGTTAAGGGGTCGAGAAGAGTATTGAAAGGAAATATCTTCATTTCAACACATTTCACTTGAACACTATTTTTAGCCGCATTCTTTAATATCCTGTCGTTGGAAGATCGAAGAATCTCTGCTGATGTACTATTTCTGCAGAAAATTGCTAGATCCACCGTAGATTGCCCGGAACTCCTCCAACGGATCCAATTACGAGTTCCCAATAGACTAACCAGATCTGACCAATTTCTTAGTCTCCCTCGATGCAACACTAATTCTAAACAAAACTCCTTCTATCGGGCCTCACACACTTTTAACACACACTACTCACAATATGACATTTTTAACTCTGCACCTCACTCTATAAAATCACACCGACGATCTCACGAGCCTTTATAACTACAGATAACTACTCATTCCACAATACCACCAATTCTTTTAACTTTAACTTTATTTCTTTAAATATATATGTTTAAAAAATAAACAAAATCTTTTAAATCACACATATCATCATACATATCTACTACATCTAGATCGATCCCCCCTCATGTCCTTCCTTTTCCTCAACCCCTTAAACATACTGATATGAAAATTTTAAAATTATGTTTCTTATTTTTTATTTTTTATTTGATTTGTATTTCTTTTAATTTATATCTTAATTTCTTGTTTAATTTTTAAAATTAGATTCACTTACAGTATCAGTTCACCTGTATATACAAACACTAAAGTGGAAACCTATAAATGGTCATATTAATACTACTTATATAATATTTTACCTAGTATGTATGTAAACTGTTGGTCTCCCAAACAAAATAAAATTAAAATTAAAATTAAGAATTCGTAAAAGATTTTCAACATATTACACATTTTTGTCAATGCATGTGGGAATTGGCAAACAATGAAGCAGAAAATCTGTTTGTTTGATGTGGAAGGCAGCAAAAACTCTCTAATGGTGAGCACTGCTGTGAAGTTTGCATCCATGAAAATATTTTCAGCTTTTTTAAATTTATTTTTATATAAATACCGCACAAGAGTCTCAACTGCTCCCAACCGTCTAGGGTCAGTGAGACTAAGGTACTGGGGAGGGGAAGTAGATTGGAAAGAGGAAGGTTGGGAAGTACCTGGCTATTCAGATGTGGTCACCAAACACGGCTAAAGCCATGACACATAAAGGTTAAACCATTCTCATAACGTATATTTTGCCCGTTATTCGCGTTAGGGACATAGCACACAGCAGACAGCACACAGCAAGAATTTATTTCCAGTAGCGCCCTGCATCAGAGTGATTTGACCCAATTACAGTGCTGCCCGAATGCTATTTTTAAACCCAGCACCACAGCTTGCATAAAGCAGGCCATATTTGTAGCGAGAGGTAGGCGCGAATAGCGAGAGGCTAGCAGGTTTTTCTATTTTAATGGACCATCCAAACAGCATTTTAGAAGGCGACAGGAAATTATGTACATATTCATTGAATTTTTTTCGGAAAATCTTTCAATTCAAGTGGTCACGATGAATAAAAAAACATTAGTAGAAGTCAAAACTTGATCAAGCCTCGACACTAAAAAACTGCGTTAAACGTCGTTTGTAGCCTTCTAATCCAACCTCAGAGCAATAATATACCAGGAGGGATACCTTGTGTAGTCAGGATTGATGATTTTTCCTGAATCGGGCGTGGCTAGGGCTAGGGCTAGAGTATTTATACATCCATTCATAGCACATCTCGACATGATGTTTTGTTTATTTGTAAAACCACTTTTTAACAGTATTGTTATAAACAAAAATATAGGATATAACCTCAAAAACCGTTGAGTTACGTTCTGTTATGTCGCATAACAAAACGTAGTGGGTGGAGTCACCGAAGACGGTAAACATGCTTACATACCAAAAAGTGGTGCAATAATATGTGACAACTTTTCTCATCTCTTTCTCTCTCACGGTTTACGACGTAAAAACCCGGAGAAAGTGATTTATCGTAAATTTGTATAGGTTGGGTAAAAATGTTTAGCTCTCTCTCCATATGTAATATATTCTTACTTTGAGAATCCAACAAACACTACAATTAGTATATTTGAAAATTTTCTATGTGTAGTTAGGAAATTGTCTAAGGTTTTCGGTGAATAAAATTTTAAAACTGTAATCTTTTGTATTGTAAAAGGTGCAGTTTGAAAACCAGCAAATACGTTTTACCTAAAATTGCAGTATGCATTTTTTTAATAATGTAAAAGATAAACAAAATCTTCAAAAATTGTATCCACTAGAAACCTTAGACATTTTCCGAACTACTCGCATAGAATTAACAGATAAATCATTTGTAGTATTGCTATAAGGTCAACATTGCCCTTAAAGGGTTGAAGCTAAAATATGTAATTTTCAATTTGCAAGGGTATCGCAGCAAAATTTAGGTAAAACACAAATGCATTGCTTGCATACAACATGTTATAAAAATTAAACTTGCTTTTCAACTTCAGAAAACAAAATTACGATGAAATAATTTTTATTTATTTTTTTTGATTGTAGGATCTCATGTCTACATCATTCAGTCTACTTTCATTATTCCTCTGCCAGTTTCGTGGCTCACTGCAATACATCATGGGTTGGTATCAGCAAACAATTGTGGACTGCTAGCTTTACTTCTTTTACTATCGCATTCAGTCCTCCATTAATAGAAGTTCCCTGTACCCTTCTTTCAGTGTCCATTTCAAACCTTTCCGCCTCTCGTAAGCATACTTCCCAGATACACAAACTCATCCGGGTACTCTTAAGTATTTATCGTCCACAACTATATTTCACGGTACACCGTACACTCTTTTTTAATTATCAAGCATAGAATACCTATATTATTTCAAATACGCGACTTCCGAGCAATTCTACCTCACTACCGTGCGAAACTGAATAAAGTTGATCAAATGCATCCCTTTTTTAAATACTCGTGTATACGTTCGGATGTGCTAGGCTTATTCAGGAGATGCTTTGAAGGTAGAAAACGATATCCGGGAATTGATTGACACGATGAAACTTTCTCGGCCATTTACGTCAAACAAACTGAGCGATCACAGTTGAGAGAACATAGCACCCTATAAATAAATCGGTAAGGGGTTTTAATAATCATCATAAAGTTTTTATTTTCTATCAAAAATGTTATATTAATTTGCATGTAACATTATTTTAATTACAGATGAAATCAAAATGTCAACGAACTTAAGATTTCACTAAAAATATTTTTTAAATAAATTGGTAATTCATCGTGACGTTAGGCACGGTGTACACGTCCATGCCGACCTGCTATGGTGCGGGGAATGATGATGAATGTTTTTATTATGTTTTTAATAGCGCGATAAAAAGATAAACAGTATTACAGTACACGTTCATTGCTAACTAAAATTCGTACATATTGGCCATATGAATGACGAATCAATTCAAACTGACGATAAGTAACGGTTTTCCCTGTGCCCTGTGGAACTACTCAAAACCACATGGCGGCGTTTGTTTTAGATCGGTTCAAAGCGAAGAGACGGCAAAATGCGCGTGGCGCGTTATGCGCATACCGGTCACGTATATGTCTGTCAACGAGCGACGCGCGGTGTCAGCAACCAACGTGTAAATGCACTATAAGCCTGTAAAATACGATACGTAAGTACTTTTAATAATTAAAACAAAGGGGTTCGAAGCCCGGTGTGTTTAAATAAATATATTATTAGTTATTTCATATATAATTTAAATAAAACAATATATGGTACATTTTCTGCACGTTCCCGAGTAGAAAATCGTTTTTTTACCAGGGTGAAAGAAAAAAAGTGAAATGAAGTTAAGTTATCTTTCCCTAAGTTTTCCGCTAGGGGTTAATTTATACTTAATTTATCGATCGCTCGGTTTCAGTTAGTAAATGCGGTTTTAAAAAGTGTTTTCGTTCAATGGGAAGTAGGGTAATGATAGTTGTCCTTTTATATTTAATCTTTCAGACTTTCTTTTACTGAAAAAAATAAACGATTTGCAATAGTGAAAAGTATCAAACAAGGATGAGCAGAATTCAATGAAAGTTTCATTAGATTGATAGACTTCAAATTCAAAATTAAATAATGTTTAAATTGGGAGTGATTCACTGAATAATAATAATTCCGGTTCTGTCTATGAGTAATTATTATTTATAGATTATACAAGACCAATGTTATTAAAGAAGATACCATCTCGTGATAATGAAAAACAAATAACAAAATACACCCATAATAATAAATAATATAACAATTGTAACAACAAGGCATTTTAGAAAAACAAGGCCCCATCTGACACAGCATTATTATGTGAGCTATTTTTTTCAGAATTCGGATAAAAAATTCATTAGGGCTCTTAGAGCCGGTAAAATGATAATAATCCAACGTAAAAGCATCGATTAGGTTTTTAAGTGATTAATATAGGTTTTTTGAGAGGATACATAGTAAGCCACTGTAGATAAAATAAATAGGGGCTAATTTTTATACATTACTTGGTTAAGTTTTCTCGGAAAGCATTTGGTTTTACATTTTAAAAGCAGAGGTCTGAAAACTAATTTTTTGCCGGATTTAGGGGGGTTTTTGTTTGGCAATTCTGTGTCAGATAGCAATTTGTTATTCCAAAGAACCGAATTGTACATGGTCTTAAACTATTTGAATTATATATGTTAATGATATGATGTAATAATGATGATGGTGATGATTGATTTTCACATTGAAGGCAGCATACAAAACCTGAAAGCTTTCAAGTTTATTTCTGAAAGTTTTTCTCACCATGGCAACTCAATAATTGCAAAGCCATAAAATAATTTAACTCCAAGTAACGGGTTGACCGACCAATTACTTAGACTAAGGTGCAACCCATTACGATAAATTAATTAACAGTTAAAGTTTTACAACTTGTATTTATAATAATATATTCTTAAATAATAATGATTACGAATTCCTCAGCTGTTTGTGATGGTTCTAATAAAAGTTACGTTCAGTAAACGGAATTTTCTTTAAATATATTATTTTGAAATGTCCACTTGATTACAGTCGAGGAAATAAAATTTCATTGGGGTACGTTCAAGTTATCCTAACATTTATCATTGAATTTAAGTAGTCGGTGGGATACTAAAACATCAGCAGTGAAAATATTGAAACCCAAGAGAATGTTAACTTTAACTACTGTTAATATTAATTATTAACTGTTCAACTGAGTTCAACACATTAAGCTGTTTTTAAAATACAAGTCAAATATTAAAAACTGCAAATAAAATTATTAATATGAAATTTGGTGTAAATCCAAATATCAAGTGCATAACATTTTAGTATTCGACCGTTTACTGTTCACAGCAAGTGTTCAAGTCCAGTCATAGTGGGTAAGATCAAGAAAGGGTAATATTGTTGGTCAACTTACATCCGAATCCGCGCCCTTGTCCGCGCCGGGACAGGTGAAGGTGACGTATTCGTGGCATCTCTTGTGGACCACGAAGCTGCATACTGGAAACAGAATAAGATCATTAACGTGGTTTCGTTAAAAAGATTATAAGGTGATTAAATAATTAATGAAATAATAACTTTGTATAAGCCCACAGATTTTATTTGATTTTTTATAACCAACCGGTTTAAAAAAAATAATAAATAATAATTAATAAGTAATATTAAACTTTAGGGTATAAGCAGGGCCGTCAGATGAAAAATATATCAAACAATATTATTCACACAGAGTGGTTCCCATTTGATAATAAAAAAAAGAAAAGTTTAAAAGTAATCAAATCTTTCTTAGAACATTTATAACACTTAAATGGGGCATGTGTCACTACTGTAGTTCAAAGATCATCCAATGCAGTCTTGGTCGGGGAAGAAAAACAGAGGTAGCCCACAAATGAGATGGTCTAAAGACAACTGCCGTCCTTAAATGGGTAAGAATCAGCAAGACATATTTGAGGTTGGTTTAAGTGAAAATAAATATCGTCGCCGGAAAGGTGAAAGGGCTGAAGCGCCATTTCGGGAAGTTTACACCAGAGCAATTCAAAGTTTATTTTGTTTTACAATAAAATTCATAAGTCTTCAGTACCTGGTTGGATTTTGAAAAAAAAGTTAATTCAAGTAACTCAATGCTCTCACTGAGTTACCTGAAGCGACAAAAAGCTAAAAAAAGTCCCAAACTTGTGTCGTTTGAGTCAAGCCTTCTCCCAAAATGGTAAATATATTTTACATGGCTAAAGGGTCCCAAAAGTCTTCAGAATCAAACGAGAGTCAGAGCATTCGATGCAGAAAAAAAACTCATCTAAACTGCGTATTGAACTTATTTTTGACCAAAGTGTCTCTTAAGTCCTTTTGCCTTTCCAGCGACGATATAGGTAATGTTCATTATACACACCGGTCGGTAGCTAAGTGGACAAACGCGACTGATTCCCACCCGGGCGTTGTGGGTTCAATTCCCTGTTGGCTAAGTCCTCCATCATTGCACAAGCGACATTTTCGGCTCATTATGATAGAGTAGGAGTTTTTTCAATTGTCCGGTTATTATGTATAAAACAGAAAAAAATAAACTTAATTTCATGATTATTCATCATTCGAGAGTTTTTGTTACTTTAGAAAACCGACACGCTTCTCTACAGTTAAGATACGACATGTAGTTTTATATCAGCACGCTTCTATGTTAAATATTCCCTCCCACTTGTGATGTCAACAAATTTTGTCTGAAAATGAATTAATCAGGCCGAGGAAAAGCTTCGTTATATAATAAAAGCCAAGCCATCCCAAAAAGTTTTCTCGCGTTCGCATTTCTAGCTCTAGCACAGCAAATAAAATGGATTCTCGTCGATTTGAGAGTCATTCCGTGCTGGAACTAGTTTGGCCAAGTTAAACAAAAGACCCAGAAAATACACTTTGGGAATTTGATTAAAAAAGGGGTCTCATTTGGGCTCGTGATCCGAGCTACAGCCAACTCTTAGTTCATACTACATATACATAACCACAGGTTCCCAACCCTATCCAAGTCAATAATCAAAACAATGATAGTAAACAATTGCTAACCATGTAAAAATCGCAAATGAACCCCACTATTGGGTTGGCAGCCTCCTCAGATCTGGGACCCCTAGGTAACTGAAAAGTCTTGACTCTGTGCAGAAACGGGCAGTCCGTTTGATATAATCTCAATAACGGTATTTCAATGAAAATGTTCGAGACCAAGGTTTTCCGTCTCTTCGTTAAAAACACCCTGTACATAGCATCCCCAAAGATGACGTATTCCCCTAGGGAGATATTATGATAACAAACAGTTTTATCATAAAATAATTTTCATTTAAAACATATATATCGACGCCGGGAAGGCAAAGGGGTTGAATCGCATTTTTGGGGAGTTCACACTAGAGCACTTTTAATTTATTTATTTGATTTTACTATAACATTTATAAGTCTTCAGTACCTGGCATGATTTTGAAAAAAAGTTAACCCAAGTAACATAATGATCATATTGAGTTACTTGAAGTGACAAAAAGTTAAGAAATCGCAAATTGTGTCGCTTGAGTCAATCCTTCTCTAAAATGGTACATATGTTTAAGATGGCTGAAGCGCCACAAAAGTCTTCAGAATCAAACGAGAGTCAAATCATTCGATACAGAAAAAATACTGATTAAAACTGCATATTTAACTCATTTTCGACTAAAATTTAAATCCTTTTGCCGATACGACTTACGATTGCGACGATATACTCGTATATGTACATATAATGCGATTTTTTGGTAACCAGCTTTAAAATCGTGAGTGAGATTTTGTTAAGACCATCCCTGTAGTAATTCTCAATTTTCAGCATGTTTTTTGGTTTGTTTTCAAATGAATATGCGTTGAAACTCCATTCTCGCAGCAATTTTGAAGGAAATATACTTAAAATTCGATAGGCACGAAAAGTGACATTTGATGACTGATAAATAGCAAACCAGCATTCATCAGAAAATGTCAGTAAACAATAAGATAGTTATAATGATATGGACAATAAATCAAAAATAGACATAAATCGATAACATAGCACCATTCGACAGTAAGAAATGATAATATCATTCAAACATCAGAACGCTGATTAAAAAATAAAAAACGAATCAACAGGTATATTTTGTTCATTTACTATTTAGATAAAGCTGGCGACTCGCCAGAAATCACTTATAGAAAAACACAGTTCGAGGATCCGTGGTCTAAGCACTATGAGTGCGTTGTCTAAAGTTGGTGAAAGTATCAAAAAGTGAGAAGTTCAGAAAAGCTAAGCGACAGTTAATTAAGCTGAGTTTTCTCCGTAGATAAAATTTTTCGCAATTTTCTTAAGACGACCCGAAGTATGAAAATAATGTGTTTTCGATAGCGTTCACTTTTTTCGGTTTTTAATTTGTGTATAATTATTTCACAGGTTAAATAATGAATAGAAATGAACTAAAGCAAACTCCGTGTCCCAACGGCGCAATTAAAAAAAATTCCTTTACTACTGTTATAACTTTCGGCTGGAATGCGTCGGTTAATTTGTAAGAAATTAGAAATTAGTTTGTTGCTTTGAACTCCGTATCGTGATACTACGCACACATCAATACTTACAATAAAACAGGGTGAGTTTTTTACGTGAGCCGATAAATTGATAATAATGTTTTTTACGGTAGAGGATAAAACTGGACAATTATAAAAATCTAACGATAAAACATTTTCCAGTACAAAGCAAGAACCTATATAAGTACAACTTTGCTATGTGGTTTAAATGTTACTGAAGAATCAGCACTAAAGAATGACTCTAAATATTACTTTGTAGCATACTAATAGAAGCAATACTAGAAATGATTTATTTGTAAATTTTCTATGGGTAGTTAGAAAAATGTATCATTTTTTGCTATAATCATTTAAATTCTATAAAAAAATGCCAGTAAGAGCCTGTAAAACGTAAACTTTGAAAACCAGAAAAGACATTTTGAACGTTTAACCTAAAATTCCAGCATGCATTTCATAAAGAACTGTTTAAGTATTCTATTCACTGGAAACCTTAGACATTTTTTTAACTACTTGTATAGAATTTACAAATAAATAATTTTAGTCTTGCTTCTGCTAGAAAGCCCAAAAGGGTAGATTTTAGGTGCTGACTCTTAATACAATCGTTGTGGATATGATTTGTTTTTTGGAACATGAACATGATGTCGAATAATTTGCGCACTATAAACGTAAAAATGTTCACTTGAAGAATATATTACACGCTTATGTTTTTTTCTTTGTAGGTATTTCGGTATTCAGTCATTAACGAAGCAGACTATGCCTTTGTACCGAATTATCTCACATTAAACAGGTTCAATAAACAATGATAAAACTATTTTTGAATAATGACGTCAGAGATGAAAATCCCGACAGATATATATTTTTTTTTTTTTTATTTAGCATCAATATAAATGAGAAAATATGCAAATACAAAATATGATGTATGTGTGAAAATGTTAACAGAGATAGCAGTAAAGATAAATTAGGTACATTAATTATTATAATTGTAACACTCTTTATTATTATTTGTTTTTTTTTTTTTTTCTTTTCTTTTTTTTCTTCTTAGTCCTCCTCACTAGGGGGTCCTGTGCTGAGGCGGACTAGAGTTATGTAATTTCATGTCATCTAATTTGGTGCGTCTTCTATGTCGTTTTTAGTACTGCTTTTAATGTTATCTCATTGACTTCTTTCAGCCAGACTTTAATTCTTGATTTGTATTCGTTTAGTTTTTCTATTATTAGGTTCTTAATTAGTATTTGAAGTTCATCAAAATTTTTGTTGATACTACGTATATTTTGGTTCAGTATATTAAAATTGTTTTTTAGAGTTGACAGATTTCCTGGTTTGTTTGTTATTAGAGTTTCTTCATCCATTTTAGAATATTTTATTATGATTGGTTTATTTTGGGGTTTTGTTAGTTTAATTTTTGTAAGTCGTCCAGGTGATGATATAATTTATTCTTGATAAAAAATGCAGTTTATTTTGTCGAAATGCCAACATAAATGATATAAACGTGTGATTAACTTTAAATAATTTCCATTGTGAGTACGAATGTACGTACGAGTGTGAACTTTAAATATTTGGAACTGATGTCAATTGAAATTATGAAATTTTAAAATGAATCCTTTCAAATCCTTACGTACCTAATAAAGTGCCTACCTATAATGTATTTTAACAGACATTATTTTATATTTGAAATGAGTGAATTAAAGCGACACATTTTAGCAGACATTATTCTATATTTGAAATGTGTGAATTAAAGCGACACATTTTAGCAGACATTATTCTATATTTGAAATGAGTTAATTAAAGCGACACATTTTAGCAGACATTATTCTATATTTGAAATGAGTTAATTAAAGCGACACATTTTAGCAGACATTATTCTATATTTGAAATGAGTGAATTAAAGTGACATATTTTAGCAGACATTATTATTTATTTGAAATGAGTGAAATGAAACGACACATTTCAGCAGACATTATTATATATTTGAAATGAGTGAATTAAAGCGACACATTTTAGCAGACATTATTCGATATTTGAAATAAGTGAATTAAAGCGACACATTTTCCTTGAGAAGTCAAGTTACACCCTGTGAATTTTTACGAGTAGCAAATAGTTTATCATAAAAAACCACTGCAATATGACCGAAATAAGTGAATATGTTGCCATACATGAAAATGTTGTAACACAGATGTTGGAGAAATATCGAACGAAAACTGGTTACTCAATAATGCTGTATTTTCTTGCGTCACAATTTCTTAGAAGGTAAACAAATGAATAGAACATGAAGATGTTTGTTGTCAATTATATTGAAACTTTATCAAAAGTTCTGTGAAGAGTTAGTTAGAGTTCTTACGTGGGTGGGTTAGGATACGAAAGTAAAGAATGTTATGGGTATTGACACTAACTTACAGACCTGTTTCACTTAAATGAAATAATGTTGGTAATGAAACAAACAGAATAAATGGAAAGCATTAGTTTCAGGAGTCCCGGGTCGGTCATCTAACTGTCTCATTATTTTCCGAGGGGCGCGTGAGGCAGCAAGGGTAGGCTGTTCAACACCCCTTATCCAACAACCCTGTTTAGCAGGGGCGTGCGGTACATTAATTATTTGCCATACTATACTTTATATAAATTATCTACAAACAGCACCCGTATATTATTGCAAAACGATATAAAAAAAAACAGCATTTATAACAATCAAAACGTTAAAACATAATTATAATCCTCGAGAGAGGTTTAGATGGGAACTTACTTACTTAGTTACCGAAAAATGGGATGCATCTCAAAAATTAAGGGTTCGCATTGAGATGACTAGGAGCGGGATAAAAAATTAAGTCTCTTTTCGAAAGACTTAAATTATGATTCAGAATGTTTGTTGTTAATTTTAAATCAATTTTAATATTAATTTGAATTTGAATTAAAATTTAAATTTAAATTTAAATTTCAATTTCAATTTCAATTTCAATTGCGATTTGAATTTCAATTTAAATATTAAGTTTAATTTTAATTCATTTTACTTTTAATTTTAATAATAACATTTTTTTCGCAGATAATCCCAACCAATTTGATCCAAGCCGATTTGAAAAAAAAATATTGCCAATTTAAATAAGACTCCTAGGCCCCACACAGGTCAATTAAATTAATTATCTGTTCAAGAAAGAGTCTATATTCGGAAATTTTTGAACAATTTTACAGAAGTTAGGGAAAATTGAGTCCGCTTTGGGCACACAGAAGCGCCCACTACACGCTTCTATCTGTCTGTCTCTTCAATGAGTGCATGTTATGCATATTTAAAACATAGTATAGTGTGTATGTTTCGAAAAAATCATGGAAAAATAGCCATACTGTCCAAAACTATGGAAATATGTCAAGTGGCAAGCATTACTGAATCGAAATAGGACGAAAATTTTCATTGAATATGCCTTAGTGATGTACAAATTCAGTTTATGAAAATTCCTAATGAAATGCGTATGAAGACATATTTTCAATACTTTTAAGTTATTTAATACTTTATTGATTTTACAGGCAACACGAGTCATGCACGTCCTTGCCATTTATAGTATTTAATTTAAAGTACATAAACATTCCCAGCCCTTTGTTAAATACAGTGTTTTGATAAGCTGAATGTTGTTCAAAGACGGTCCATTAATGTTAATTAACTGGATAAGAGAGTTAAGTTGTTTGCGCGAACATTTTTGTTTATAATACCTTTTTAATGCCCGGGGGAACTGGAACATTCGACGTTTTTTATATGCTTAAAACCTAATTCATTTATTCTACAAAGCACATTTAAAAAGAGTTCTTTGCGTTGTTTGCGCAGAATCAATTTTAAAATTTGCCGAATAAAAATACTGTGATATACGTGTATATCATTATAAAATTAACATAGCTCTTCTGCCTGAGATAGCTGAGAAAGCAAGCAAATAAATTTATATTATGAGTTTGGCAGTTTTGAATTAACCAATCAACTGTCAAAAAACAAGACAAAACGACAGTTCTACTTTCTGTATTTATAAAAAAATGAGTAAATAATTATCATAATAATAAATCGTCAACTTTGTACAGAACCGTTAAGTGATTCAATCTATTAAAATGAGCTTCACGTTGGTTATTGTGGTAGCCTTGTCTAAAATAGAACGTTAAATTGCTTTTAAAGTTTAATTAGAATTAACATTAAAGCTGTATGCTTTTTTATTCTGATATTAAAATAATATCAATAATCTTCAACGTAAATACGAAACAGAAAAAGTCAGGAAAACCGAGGCTCGAACTCGAAACCTCTATATACTCGTACACTATATCATTACATTACAGCATACCATTGCAAAGATGGCAGCCTATATCGAAAGAAATTGAAAAATAATATTAATAATTTTCAATAAAGTATGATATTGATTAAAATGCCACTTTCTAATAAGGTATCGGTAGCTCAATAGGCAGAGGCGTTACTCCCGAATAGAGTAGACGTTCGGAGTTCTAGTCTCCGTCGCGACCGTTATTTGTTTTAGTTTCTGGCTTTATCCGTTTCATATTTACCTTGAAAAATATTGATATTATTTCAATAATTACTTTAAAGATTTTTAAGTTCGCGTTAGATAAATATTTTATTCATCGTAGAGTCCTTGAGACGACGTTTATGAAAAATAATACAAATGTATTCTTCCTTTAACTTATGTTGCTGACCGAAAACGGTGAATTACTATAAAAACCCCATAAAATTGACTGTACGATGATTTAATAAAACGAGAAACTATGATTCTAACATCAAATGAAAATAAGCGTTTGTTATAGTAAACGTGCGTATTCGCGCTATTTGTTTAAAAACACAATAACGTTAAACGATTCGTTAAAATATGAGAGCCAGACATGAAAGCTCTCGCAACATTAAATGCGATTTCTGCGAGGTAATCGACTCCGGAGCAATAATCCGCCTGAAGGAGCGAGACATAAAGAAGAACCTATTAAATTTGGTCGTATAATGGGCACGCACAGCGGCACAATGTACGTCGTATAACTTATGTACGCCGTAGGAACAACGTACGTTGTATAAGTTATGTACGTCGTAGGAACAACGTTTTCCGTATAACGGCATTGAATTTTCGGGCCATTAACGTGCGAATGGAAAAGCGTGTTTGGATAATGCACGGTTGAAGATGAAAGTCAATATAACAAGGTCAATTATTCAGATAAGGTTGAGTGCGAAAAAGAGTTCGGCAAATATATAGATGGCACTTAGTACGAAATCATGATTTCAGATAAAATGGGGAGTCCCAAAGCCAAACATCCTAAGGACAGTGTATTGTTTTATGTTTTTATACATTTTGAAAGTCAGAGACAGATAACATAAGTACTAGCACTAGACAGGTAGATTGGGTGAAAATTCAACATATCGTCGTCAACTGAAAAATACCTCCAATGTGGTCAACTTTAAAAAAATGAGTTATCATTTAATATGACATTGCGTAGAGTTTCAAGTTGTACTTCAAGATTCAGTGTTTTTATTGGTGAAAATACATTATTGCATGTAAAATTCCAAAGCGTATTTTAATGTCTCAAAAAACAATCTGTTACTCTCAAAAATCAGTTTTTATATCCTCCTGAACAATTACGCTTTTGGCACATGGGAGGTATTTTCGTGTTAACGACGATATTGAAATATTTGGCAAATATGTTTTGAATTCAGTAGAAAAAAATGTTTTGCTTTTCGAATTTCATAAGTGATAAAACAGCCCTGGTTAACCCGCGACCCTCTTACGTGCGGCCCGCGGTCTTGTTTGAAGTATAATGGTTTTTTTTAAGTATCGTTTTTCAAGTAGTTTATAAATATACAAACACATTTTTTTGCTGGTTCAATGCGTGTTTACTTTTCACATCTGGTTGTGGTATTGTTTTTTTTCACAACTATCCTGATTGTACTTTCAGATTACCTCTGCATTCAAATTATTTATAATATTTACAAAAAAAATCAATAAGTCGTAGTATGAAATTCGTTGTACCAATTTTTGTATGATGGTTGTATGTGTGGCCCTTGAGAAAATTTTAGGTCGTCAATGCGGCCCGGGTACAATTTGGGTTGGCCAGGCCTGTGATAAAACAAGATAGATTATGTCGCAAAGGGGGATTCAAACGGCTATTTATGTAAAAACAAGAAGACGAGAATAAATATCATGTTTATATAAAAACAAGGTCTTATAAAGGCAACTTTTTTATTTTATTTTGGAGGACTAGAGTTTAGAAAACAGATCACAAACTCAGAAAATTATTAGTAGCGAAATTATTTTTATAAAACTTTCATAAGATCACTTTTTTGTAATTATTTTTTTATGGCCGACCGGTTTCGCTTAGCCTAAGCATCATCAGGGTACAACATTAAACTAAACAAAAAATACATAGTGCGTGGTCATATATACTTGAACATACAGAGGGAGAATACAATATAAAATAAAAAAAGAAATAATATTTTATTGCTTTCTGCGAAAAAAATAAATATATATATTATATATGCTCAAACGACTATCTTTATTATAAAGAGCATACACCATGATGATATTCAATATGAAAACGAAATTAATAATCAAATCATACGTATTATTATTATTACACGGGAAAAAAGTTAGGCATGGCCGCGACCAGTCTTGAGTTAAGTTGAATGCCAGCATCGTATTAATTTTATTTATTTAGATTTTGAGTGCAAACCATATTTGTCTAACATGAAATAAGTGTGGTGACCTTTAGTTAACAACTAAACATTATACAAAACTGCACTGGGGGAGCAAAATGGAATATCAATACATCGGATGGTGTCCTTATATTTGAAACGAGATGGGTTACGAACTTTTTTTTTTTTTTCATTAAAAAGATAGACAAACATTTCCGGGTTACAAATAACCTGACAATATTTGAAAAACTCCTACTGCCATCATAAGAAGCGGAAGATGTTGCTTGTGCAATGATAGAGGTCTTAGCCAGCAGAAGAATTGAACGCACGACGCCCGCGTGGGAATCCGACGCGTTTCTCCACTCAGCTACCGACCAGTCAATAACATATCTAAAGCATGACAGAAAACATCTATTCTCGCTGTACTTCCCAAGCGTTGGTAAGCGACCAACCGTTGTGTCCGCATGTTGAGTTCTCAAATGTACAGTGGCATGTATTAGTAGGTACACAACGGATTAAAAACGCGCCTCCTTAAAAAGAATTGACTGTTTGAATCACAAAATTTCCAAAGAAATTTTGTTTTTTTCTTTCGTAAAAATTCATTATTCAAAAATAATTATTCAATATTATTTAGTGGGCAGTTTTTCCATTATTAAACGTCTGTGCACTATACGAGTTTTTACTATTGTTTACCAATTTGACGTTGATTGACTGACAGACAAAATAAACTATTATTTAATTTTGAAAAGCGCATTCTCTTGTAGAATGTTGAATGTATTATGACACGTTTAACATATTAAGATCTGAAGAGTACAGTCAGTTTCGAATGAGATGAATCAACAAAACTGAAAACATTTGATGAGAGTCCAATTCCATAGCTGAACGTCAGAATTTATTTATTTTATTTTATTTTACTAGGAACACAAACAAAATATTTACAGAAACATGTTTAAAGTATTATCAAATAAAAAGATGAGTGTAAATATTTCAAATTAATGTGATCACAGCATACATTATAATATTGTATTAACAAAGTATAATACACAAAGGCTGCACTACGCGCAACATTGTGCCTAGGTTATTGACACCTGATGCACACAACAATAATGACATGGTGGCCAAACAAATAAAATATAATTGTCCAAAACAATGTTGCAGGCAAATGACACAAAATTGTTTTTAATTATGTTATATTTTTTAAGTTAATCAATTTTATTATGCATATTATATTTATGTAAAAAAGTCATCTGATATAGCTGTTTGTATCATATTTTTAAAGGAATTGAGTGAATTTGAGAAGATATCGATGTTGGGAAATTTGCCAACAATTATTGGATAAAACTTTTTGATTTAGAAGTAATACATCTATTTCCAAAGGTGGGTGGTAAGAATCGACCTTAGATAAAGTATAAGAGGCAGGTTGTACACAAACATTATAATTAGACATAATTAAATCAAGAGTTCTATTACTAATATTAGTTACGCAGTTAAACTGTTTTAGGTGAGTAAAATTGAGATAATCTATAAATGCGATTGCTTTTTGGCCATTGAAAGAAAAAGGTTTGGCGTGATTATCGTCAGGATTTTTTGACCATCGTATTGTCGGTAAATTGAAATCCCCTAGTATTATAGATATGTCTTAGAAGATGACTGTAATAAAACAATCATTTAAGGGTTTATGGGAAGTAAATTTACCCCCCCCCCCACCCCTCGCTTCTGAATACAAATGAACAATTGTTAAATTAATAATTGATTTACTTCCACTGACAAGAATTTTCAACATCTTGTCATATCCTTGAAAAACTTTTGATTTATTATTTCATGTCACGCTTTACTCTCCGAGAATGTTCAAAGCGGGTTACGGGCGACGAGAATAATTTTCTTTCGACTTTTACAAGATGTTAAAAATTCTTTATTGTAAACATTTACCTACGGGAAGTTTAAATAATAAATTAATAACTAATATATTTTGAAAAATCACCAAACGGCGCTTTCAATTAAATTCAACGACACGAAATATTTAATGGTTTTTGACTTTTATTAGTTAATTGAATATCTTTTAGGTAATATAAAAAGTATACATAAGGTTAAAAAAATTTACGAAGTATAATTTTTACAGTTTACGAGTACTTCAGTACTCAAATAAATTATGAGTAATTAGTCATTATTTAATTCCTATCTTAAAGGCAAATAATTAAGTAATCATTTACCCCAACGTACGTACTTACTTCCGTTTGGGGAGTAAATGATTTACGTGGGAATATTACGAGTACGTTTTGATACTATTGGCTTTTATATCCGGGTCTCGAATAACAAAAGTTTAAAAAAATTAAAGTCATAGGCCAAAGGAGAGAACATAAAATATATATATATATATATATATATATATATATATATATATATATATATATATATATATATATATATATATATATATACATAGCCTGTTCAAAAGAAAAGGTCAATTTTTAATTTTCGCGGGCTCTATACATTCAATTATCGTTTTTTTTTTGTTATGTTGGTAAACATATGTTTATCATATGTTAGCATTATCAGCCATTTTGGATTAGTGGTTTGTTTTTGACAACTGGAAAGGTTAATCACGTTTTTGTGTGTTCTTCGATTTTTTACTTTTGAAAAAAAATGGATCAAAATCAAAATTGGCTGGTCGCGAATTTTGGGAAATAAACTTGCTACATTATACAGTCAAATAAGCTGGAAAACCTGCTCGAAGTGGAAAACATGACAAAGTGGTAGATATCCTCGCCCTGCTGAAAGACCACCATTCAGAATTAAAACTTTGCTTGAAATTACTTAAGACGTGTTTCGTGATCAGATCTGAATAGCCAGGTACCTCCTAATCTTCCTCTTCCTCTACTCCACTAGTTTCATCCTCACAACATACCCCAATTGAAGATATGATTCTCCAGTACGATATTCACGTAAAAAGTTTATAAAAAAACAATAAAAGGCCTGATATTTTTTTCGCAGGATTGCCATATTTAAAAAGTTACTCTATTTGAATTCAGGCCATGACAATAATACATGATGTTCTATTATTTTTTTTTTTATTAAAGAGCGAAGAATAATTATTTTGATATGAATTAAATGTGTTATGTGTCATAACACATTTAATTCATATAAAAATAATAAAAAGTAAATTTTCGGCTCGTTCCAGAGTGATAGATACTACAAGTATCGCCCTGGTGAAAGATCACCATTCAGAATCGAAACGTTGCTTGAAATGGCTTTAGCCATGTTTGGTAACGAGATCTGAATAGCCTGGTAATTCTCGACCTTCCTCTTCCAAATATCCTTCTCCTCCCCACTACCTTCAGCCTCACAACATACCCTAAAAAAAAAGTTATCGAAAAAATACATTTCCTTGCAAAAAATGTGGAATAACGAATTTGACCTAAACACGGTTGATATCTTTTCAATGACATTTCAAGTCGTTCCGAGATGTTTGATATTGATAAACCCTCAGAGCAATAATACACACGAGAGAGCGCTGCTGTAGTCAATTTTGATGAGTGACCTGGGCGTGGCTAGGACTAGGGCTGGGGTATTAATGCATCCATTCATAGCACATGTGAACGTAATGTTTTTATTTATTCGTATGACCACTTTTTCATAGTATTGTTATGAACAAAAATATATCATATAACCTAAAAAACCGTTGACCTATGTTCATTTATGTCGCATATGAAAACGTGTGAAAAAAATCCTTACAGTACTTTAAAGCGGTGTGATAATTTATAAAAAATTGTTGTCTCTTTCTTACTCATGGTGTAAAAGTGATTTATCCCAAATTTGTATAGGTTGGGTAAAAAGAATTAGCTCTCTCTCCATATATTGTTACTCCAAGGATAAACCACACTAAAAATAACGATAAAATGGCATTATAATGCGTTCTAATCAATTTTTTAAACGTTGATATGTATTTTGTTGGATATTTTCTAAAAAAAGTGCTTACTTGAGTTTTAAAAATTATATATTTATTTTGAAACAAATTATTTAGAGATAAACGGTCAAAAGCTGAAAAGGAGTTTTCTTTTTAAATATTTTGTCAATTTAAGCTTTGAATTAATTCTCTTAAATGTGATAAAGAAATAATGAAGCGGGAGGCATTCAATCGACGCCAGCGCCCGTTAAGGCGCCGATAAGATTACTCAGCCTGAAATTAATAAATTCAATCAAAGTACAGTTTGGGGGGGGGCGGGCTGTTACGACCGCGGCGCCGTATCGTAAACGCCGGGCGTTGCTTACACCCCGGATTCTAAAGGCAAAATAAATGGTCACGCCTACTCTTAGCCGTAAACTGGAAATAAACAGAGAATTTTACTGTTCAGTCAAACTCAAAAATACACAAAGAAACATTCCTTTTTGATTGTTTTTTAAAATGACTACGAATTTTGTGGTTATTGTTTAAAAAAAGCATAAATTAAATTATTGGGTGTAAGAAGGTTTGAAACCAGTGATTCCCAAAGTGAGCGATATCGCTCGAGTATCCATTGGGGGGGTGAAAAGCTGCAAGGGGGCGGCGAGGTCAGCAAGATTTTGACATTTTTCAACATGAGTACAAATTTGTAGTTCATCGCCGCAAGAACCATGCGTATGAACCGTTCAAAATATATTTTTAAATCAATACATAGGACAGTTTTTGTGAACTTTACTGCGGTGTTCACCTAACTATATTACTTGGGACCTGTTCTAACTTGAATAATAGCAAACTTGTGAAAATAGCATTACACATAAATACGTGAAACATTTATAAAAAGCAAAAGCTAACATAGCGTACAAGAAAAACATATTGAAACTCTAAATATATTGAATATACACACACATCAAACAAAAATCCTAATCCCAAGTAGGTTTAACTTATAGGGTGCATTTTTCGCAAAATTACTAAATAAATGTGTTTAGAAAACGAACATGTTTTTAATGGAAACATAAGTACAAAATGCATATTCGGGTCGGTAAGTCTTAACGAATCAGCTTTCTACCTGTGCGGGATTTTTAATTAAGTGTTTAATTGATCAAAAATTAAAGAATGTGGGGGGGGCGCTGAAAAGTATTTAAAATAAGAGGGCAGTAAATCGATTAAGTTTGGAAAACTAGCCCATGTCACTCTACTTGTATATTAAACGAAAAGAAAAATAGGACATCTAAACAATTTGGACATAAGAGGACAATCTTACGGTTGGAATTGGTTTCCTACACAAATTAGCCTTTAGGCCATCACATTCTGCTCCAATCTCTTTTTCGGTCTGTTATCTTCTTTGTTTTGCTTTCCTAAATCGTTCAAACCATTCAAAAATTTAAAAAATCTGAGGCAAAAAGCACGTTACCGATTCCGATATGTAAAAAAACAATAGGTCAGCAAAGTTACAAATATCTATGAATAACATTCTTTAATAGTTTACCGGAAAAAATAAGATTGATTAGTGACGATTTCAAAGAATACAAAATACAATTGAAAAAATATACTAAAAACCTAAAATAAGTTTAAAAAAAAAAAAAAAAATTACAACAGTTTCTTAGTAACTAAATAAATAACCTCCCCCCCCCAACCCAAACACACAAGCACAGCTTTTTGTGAGGGTACATCTTTACAGTGAAAATTTAGATATAAAAATAGTATATTAGCTCAGAGTAACAATATAAAGAGACCGTACTAATTTGTGACAAATCGTTGACAAACTCGCAAAATATAGCTCTCTCTTTATGCTCGGTTCTATAAGCATATGAGAAAAAGAGACAAACAATTGTTGAAACCAATACACGATTTGGGGCGGGCTAAATGCCATGTCTTCGTTATTTAATCCGCACAAACTTCAGACACGTTTGAACTGTCAGGCGAACGTAAGTCAAAAGTACGTAAATAGTTAAAAACTTGAGTTATTTTTTGTGTAATATCTAGCAAAACATCATGGCCATATATTCTATGCTTAGTTGCTTTAATCGAAGTACAAAAGGACAAAAAAAAAACAGTTTTCACACGTATGTACCATAAAAATCGTCTTTTTTAGTTTGATCTCAAATATTTAACATCCTAACCTACAAAACAACTAGTAACTTACACCAATATGTAATTAATCTTTGGACTATTCGTTTCAATATAATAAACTTCCGTTTGAAATGAGTTTTAATGGATTTGTAATATTTTTAACTTAGAGATTATATTGTTACTCTGAGGAGATGTCACATGAGAAACCATTTGAACGGGGAACCTCCTATTCGTACGGCTTCTGAAAGTATCCCGGTCTCTTTCTTTGTCATGATACTAACGCTAAATTGTTGGCAAACAGATAAAGACAGAATAGTGTTAATCTCTTAGTTATCTTTATGATTTCGGTTGCCTCCCCAGATTCAGGGCTATGCCAAAATTGGAATATTATTATATATTTAATTATTTTTAGATTTCCAAAGGATGAAAAAAGGCGAGAAAAATGGATCCGTGCTACGAGAAGGCAAAATTGGACTCCTAAATACCATAGCACAATCTGCTCAGTCCATTTCCCTAGTAATCACTTCGACAAAACATCTCCGTTATATAATTTAAAGATGTGATTTTTCGTAAACGTCGACGATCAATCCTCATTTAATTTGAAACGACAATGTTCAATTAAATTAAAACTTTTAAGAAATAATGTGCCATTCAAAAATAGCTCGTTATTTTTAAAAATATAAATATTTATCTCAGGAAGAGTGGTGTAATCCCATAAGTTTCATATAATACATTAAAAAAATACAAAGATGAAAAATAAAATAACATGATTATGTAGTAACATAAGACAATAAAATTTATAAAATATTTTGAATTTCTATTAATATTTTGAAATAATATGCGGATAATAACTCACAGAATTGTTTCGCAGCTCTTAAAATAACATAAAACAAAACGTGAAATAAATTGCGTTTTGATTCTCAAAAATCTCAAATACAAACTCACTTATTGAATTTGAGGAACCGGTAAACTTAACTTATTTAAATTGTGATAAACTTTAGAGCATTAATGGTATTTTTTTGGTTAAATATTTAAATGATATCAATAATCAACAACACAAATACATTACAAATGTGACAGCCAAATCGAAGGAAAAAACTGAAAAAATAATAACAATAATCTTCAATGAAAGTATGAGATCGATTAAAAAAATTATGTCGGTTTCTAATAAGGTCACAATGGCTGAATTGGTTAAAGCGTTACTCCCAGATAAAGCAGATGATCCGCGTTCGAGTGTCGGTTGTGACCATTGTCTTTTTTTATTTTCTGACCTTTTCTGTTTCATATTTGTGTTGTTGATTATTAATATTATTTAAATATTTTAAAATTAAATTAGGTCCATTTAAAAAAAAAACATAACATTTACGGTTTGGCAAAAAGAAGAAGGTATTTAAAAAACGAAAGCTCAATAATAATAACCTGTTAAATAAAACTTGTCAATTTTTTTTTTTAAAGAGGCATGTAAACAGTAAGTAGGTACATTATGTAGACTTTTTGCAACCAGCAAGAACATTGTTTACGATAATTGTGCAAAAAACAAGATTAAGCGAGCTTTAGCGGGACACGTAAGCGAGCGCACCTGTAAGATTAATAAAATCCCCGACAGAAGCTCCTCCAAGCATCCCATTAGCTTTTATTAATACACTTAGCCGTGAGGAGCCTCCGTGCATTATGTGTATGAAGAGGGGGATAAACTAACGGCGGAGAATTCAACGGAATAGGTCCTTCGTAGGAATGCCTACGCACTCGATCGTTAAACTTGATCATTACCGATTCATACCGTGAAATAAGTTTGATTGCCAGGACAAATATTATAATGTGAAGTTATTTTTTCATTTTTTAACGTAAACATATTTCAACGTTTACAAGCTTAAATGAATTAATTAACCACCACGGGTTTTATCTACGAGGGTAGGCGGATAAGGTGGAACGCCGCCCATATTTGTCTTGGCACAATCTTCTTGCTGTATTCACGTTCATAGATCGTTTGGTTAATTTGAACGTAGTTTCGCAGAAAGCATTCAACCCCAAAAAGATGAAACTGAGAAAAAGACGTTTGAAAATATGACGATAAAAAAACATTAATATGCGTAATCGGCATTTGTAAAGTGAATGAATAACAGTGTATTTTACTTTGTGAGCATTATTATAAATAGGTAATTTATAATCTATCAATGTGTTTATTAAAGAAAAACGTATTTCTTATGTTATCCTGCATTTTATAATGTTTTTAAACTTCAATATAAGTCAAATATCTGCAATGTGCTTTAGTAAAAAAAAATTTGAGCTAGGATGTTTTCATCACATATAAATCCCGTATTTATCTATAGGAAAACATGTAAGCTCGATTTTGGAGTAGGACACTTTCTGCATAACTACGTCCATTTGATAGTGCCAAGTCTTACAGGGGCGTCGAGGTTCTACTTCCATCTAGTGCGCATCATAATATATTCGGACACTTCTTTCCCATCTATCAAATACTAGAATATGTACGAATGTTTTTTTTAGACGTTAGCGCCCAACACGGCGATTGATCGAACCATGAACGATGGACGTTTTACGGTATTAATGATGTTTACAATGAATTTCATTTTTTCAGACCTGCTCATTTTGTAAAACGACTAAGAAAACACACATACGCCTCAGGGATTATTCCTACTGCCTTCGATCTACTTTCGTCTATCATCTACCAGTTTCATACCTCAGGATTAGTATCGTGCCAAGTCTTCCTGATGAATTTTTCTGCCACCCGCTTGCGTGTCATAAATATTCTCCTAGCATTACTTTCCGTTCATACATTCTACTAGTATGTCACGTGAAAATGACTTATCACTTTCAAGAAAACAGTAAGCTTAAAATATATATTACATAGAATTACTGATCATAATTAATGAATTCATCATAAACATTTATTACTACATATTATATTATGTAACACTATTCTAACAATTCTCTGCGCAACACTATTTTATTTTGACTATTTATCATTTCTTCCCCTTAAATTTTTCTAAATTTTTTTTGTAAAGGTTATATATTAGGTGCACAAGGAAGAATGGAATAAGTAAAAAACGCAGATGTTCCGGCGAGCCAAAACAAAATTTTGTTTTTTGTATGTAATTATGTTATGTCACATCTCCTTTTACAACAAAATAATAGCACATTATTTTATTTTCTTACTGATCTCAATTTTCTTTTTTAGATATGTATTTAAAAAACAATTCTGCAAACTTAACTCAAAATTTGTTTTTTTTTACTCATTTCGTTCTTCTTTTCGGACACAGATGTATCTGCTGCTACTTCGTAACCCAATCTTTAATTTATTTTTTTTCCTTTTAAATTTGTCTGTAGAGATTTGTTTACTTATTTATAAATTAACGGACTAAAGTCCAATTACAAAAAAGACATTTGAAACACGAAATGGAAAAAAGAGCTACAGAGAAAGAATAGCACATACAATAATAATAAATGAAGCGATGACAAAAATAGGGCAGAATAAACATAAGAGAGAACAATCAAGCCATGGTCTAGTCAAAGTTTTGGTAGAGTCGTAAAGAATGACAAAAATCATTTAGACTGCTACTTATGGTTAATCCGTGAGAAATAGTTGGGATGCAGACGAATTCTTCAATTAAGGTATACTATTTTAATAATTACTGTCTGTATCTGTGTTTTCTCCTTAAATAAAAAAATAATAAATCGTAATTTAATAATCCAAAAGTTCTTTCATACTGTAAAATTTTCACCTTTAAGGGTGACTAAAATGTTTACTGACAAAATGTGGTAATTGTACCCAATAGATTCTATAATAAATAGTTGAAATAATTTTCAAAACTTAAGCAATGTCTTAAATTTAAGATAAAATAAACTCCGGTGCCTTCATTGAATTGTTCATTAATTAATTAATAAAACGTTATAATTATTCAAGTTAAATAAAGAAGAACCAACTCTCTCGTTATGGAAAATAATTTTCATTGACTTTGGTTTTATTATCACCTTGGCTGAGTTTCAGAATTTATCTTGCAGAGCGTCAAAAATAGAAATCCGGTTATTTGAGATTTCCACAGTTATTCAAGATTTCCACAAAAACGCGATCATTTACGCCTTCGTTTGAGTCGGCAAAGCTTTATTTACTTATCGTGCTTCCAGATTTTCTACAATTTCCACAGATCGTCTCTGCAAAAGAGTGATCGTAGGTACATCAAAGAGAACGAGAAAGGATTTCACTCTTTGATATATTTTAGCACAGTTTTCCATTCGATTCCCAATAAATACAATTTAAACATCACACTGAATTTCCATTTACTTTCACCACATTTTTACCACTTTACATCAAGCTATTAATTATGCAATCACCATACTAAAGTGCTACTCTACTAGCTTTTGTGCTGTTCATATTTTTGTATTAATTAAACTGTAAAATATAAATGCACACGCCCTTAATAAATATCCTTGTTAACTTGGTCATAAAATTTTTGGTAGCAGTCTAAATGATTTTTGACATTTTTTATGACTCTGCCAAAACTTTGACTTGAGGCTTTGAATGTTCTTTCTTAAGTATATTTTATCCTGTTTTTGTCATTGCTTAATTTAATATTATGTATGTGCTGTTCTTTCTCTGTTGCTTTTTTCCATTTCGCGTTATGTATTTGGACAATAGTCTGTTTAAAAATAAATGCCTATGAACTATGTACGTAAACTTTACTTGGTGGAAATTTCTAACATTAATTTCTCATTTTCCGAATTCGTACGCTAAAATTGCCTTTTTTGTGATGCCAAAGAGTTTTTCATTCTGCGGGAAGTTATTCCGAGGCAGGCCCACTACCTTCCCTGCTTTGTATAATGACGTTTGAGAGGCACGCGCCGGGTGCTTTTCCAGATACACGTAGTCTACTGGAACCGTAGCTAACACGTATTTCCCCGGAAAAACCCTAGATTTATTTCTAAATGTAACTATAACTATGTGCGTGTGTACAGTGTACCAAAGAAAATACGCAACGGTGGCAAATGGATTTATATCGACACTTTATGAATATAGAAATTTCAATGATTAAAAAAAAGGGAATACCGCACAAGAGTCTCAACTATCCGGAGTACCCCCAATCAGAAGTATGTTGCGAGGCTGAAGGGAGTGGGGAGGGGAAGGAGATGGCGAAGAAGAAGGTTGAGAAGTACCTGGCTATTCAGATCTGGTCATCAAACACGATTAAATACATTTCAAGAAATTATTTGATTATAATGATCAAAAAGAAAATCGATTCAAGTTTTTCATTAATACAACATGTTTTCTACGAAAACATATCTACAATATTTTCTGGTGGGTTGTTTGACACCTAACTATTGACCAATCAACTTACCGTTGCGTGATTTCTTCGCAGGGGTTTAGGACGGAACGCACCGCATTTATGTTTTGAAACACACACCTTGCTTTATTTACATTCAGATTTATTTTTTTATAAACAAAAAATATAGTGAATACCACACAAGAGTCCCGACTGCCCCCAACCGTCTAGAGCCAGTGAGCCTATGGTATCCCAATTGGGGTATATTGTAAGCCTGAAGGTAATGGGTAGGGGGAGGAAACAAAAAAGAGGAAGGTTGATAAGTATGTATATATGTATGTTGAAATATGTCATCTCACACATACTCTTCCGCTATTTCAACTCTCGACGTATTCTTTTCGTACGTTGTTTGTCACCGCAGGAGTATACGGAGATAACAAAACACCACACTCGGCCTTAGTATAGAAGGAAAAGATACTAACTAACCTTCAAGCCGTTTTCACACAGAAGTAAGCAGAGAAGATGGACCGACACATGACTCTGTCTCGGCACACACTCTTATCTCCATCCACATTCCTGCATAGTGTCATACACACTCTTCTGTTTTTCTGACTGTTGACATAGGTAGGTAAAATAATACAATGTTTATCTTTTAAAACTCTGGAATGCCGGATTCTCGCAAGGAACAATTTCCGCTGTACCTTGCTGACTGTAATTTAGTAATAACTCACTTGTGTTTTACAAAATGATATTTTTGACAATTACGCTATCTTTTCAGAAAACGTGTTTATGTGGTTTTTCAAATTTTATGTAAATGGCATTAGTGGTTTTTCAATAATAGCTGATTATATTCGGAGAAGTGATGTTTTTCTTCCTTGTGTCACTAAAAAAAGTTTGACCAAGAAATGTGAACATTTTTTGGTCGTTTTATTATATTTTTGTAAGGCTGAATAAATTTCCTTTCAAATAAAAATGAAATTGCATGAGGTTTTCCTGTAAATAATGTAGCAGTAATGTCACTTTAAAAAAAAAATTCCAGCAGCAGTGACGTAAGCAAACATCAAATACTTATTACTCGACTTGTACCATACTTAGCGCAATGCAAAATATTTTTATAGATTGATTATTTTGTTGGCTTGCAATTTTGGGTTCATTTAAAAATGCAAACAACAGGTTTTATAAGATAAAAACTCCCGAAAAGATAATGATGATTGTCCGCTGACTATTGGTACCTCCGAAACTCCAGATGTTTAGTACCACACATATACGAGGCCTGTTCAAAAGAAAAGGTGAATTTTGAATTTTCGCGGGCTGTGTACATTCGATTATCGTTTTTTTTTTCGCTATGTTGGTACACATATGTTTATCATATGTTAGCATTATCAGCCATTTTGGATTAGTGGTTTGTTTTTGACAACTGGAAAGGTTAGTCACGTTTTTGTGTGTTCTTCGATTTTTTACTTTTGAAAAAATGGATCAAAGAATATGTATTAAATTTTGCGTTAAAAATGGAATAAAGTGCTCCAACGCACTTAACATGTTGACTGTGGCATTCGGCGAGTCTACTTTGTCTCAAAAAAGTGTTTATAAGTGGTACAAGCGCTTTACAGAAGGCCGAGAAGATGTTAATGACGATGAGCGTCCTGGAGTTGTGGAAAAACAAATCATGGATTTTATTCTTTGATCCATTTTTTTAGTAAATAAAAAATCTAAGAACACACAAAAATGTGACTAACCTTTCCAGTTGTCAAAAACAAACCCACTAATCCAAAATGGCTGTTAATGCTAACATATGATAAACATATGTGTACCAACATCGATATTCGAACGTACACAGCCCGCGAAAATTCATAATTCACCTTTTCTTTTGAACAGGCCATGGATATTAAAAAAGATCTCGTGCAAAGTTTTATTATCTGTCGTTACACAAGAAAGAATCGTTGAACAGTTATACAAATGTGGAGCAATAATGAAGAGGTAATGAAGTAATAATATTGAAATTTTAGATGTAAGTCATTAGTTAGTTACAAGCTATGAGTCCTAATTGTAAGTCACTAGTTGAAAATATTAGTTGTAAGCCATTAGTAATAAATCTTAACTGTTTGCTATTAGTTATGAGTTCAAGTGATAAATTATAGGTTGGATAAATTAATTTGTAATGCGCCTTTGAGGTGATTTTCCCACGAAAACGACGATACAAAAGTTATCCATTTATTATTATTATTATCGTATAGTGTTCAGAAGATGACGTATATTCAGATAAAATATAATTTTTTGAAATAACCCGGTTATTTGTAATGATTCTGTATTAGAAATCTGTTTGAAAAAAGGCTGGTTCATCGCTTCCCCAGAAGCCGGAAGGTTTCTGTATAATTTTGTCCACGTGCGCACGTGCGCACGTCTGACAAATGACGAGTACACGACGCCGAATGCCATCATTACATTTTCCCCGAAAAAACTTTCCCGAAAGAGATGTTTCATTAGGGAAATGGCACGGGAGAGCAGCGCCATAAGTCTTGCTTAAGGGGAGAAAATTATTTTGGAAGGATATTCGCAGGAATGGAGGCAAGACACCGAAATTATGCCTCAAAAATAGTTGACTTTATATTTTCTCAAGTCTTTTAAAATTTATAAGGTGAAAACAGTAAAATTATTTCAAAATTTGCAATTTAATTTTATTTTTTTGAGGGATACGTTTCCGCATGAAAGCGATATCATATCGGTTTCACGCAAAACACTTATAAAGTAACGACCATTAAAATTTGAATAATACCATATAATATTAGAAGTGAAATGAAAAAAAAACCGTCAAGCCGAAAATGAGTTAGTGATGCCATCTTGTAGCGAATTGTAAAGAAACTACCAAGAAACTTGTTTCGAAAAATTAAAGAATAATCATTATATAAGAAGTGAGCGATAGAAAAAAAAAATAAAACAAATTTTTTTCAAAAGTAAAATTCGAAGAACACACAAAAACGTGACTAACCTTTACATTTGTCAAAAAAAAACCACTAATTCAAAATGGCTGATAATGCTAACATATGATAAACATATGTGTACCAACATAACAAAAAAAAAACGATAATCGAATGTATACACAGCCCGCGAAAATTAAAAATTCACCTTTTCTTTTGAACAGACCTCGTATATTTGTTTTTTTCTGTGTATTATATGGAACATACAGGGTTGCACCACCCTCCCTGAGATCTGGAGTAAATATATTAATAATACAAAATAAAAAGAATCTGGACTCGCTATTTGTAGATATATCTAGTTTGTGATTCCAGAGACATTGGTAATTATTTCAGTTCTTTCCATGTTTAGACGTTTTATTTATCTTTCATCCGAGTGCGAGTGAAGAGTGCCGAGTGCCAAAATCCAACATTGTTTGATCGGCGCACTAACGATTTCATTCGGCACTTTTGTTTCATTTTGTGTTCAGACGTTTCACTTTAAGTGAAAGAGGCAAAATAAAATACAGAAATGAAAGAAAAATGAACCGTCTGATTTCGCTTTAAGTCAAACAATGATGTTATAAAAAGGATAGGTTTGACAAATAACGATGAGAAACTCACTGGTTTGTCCCAAAAGCCACCCTTCAATAATCTAGTCCGTAATTAATGACAACAAGGATCCCGAAAATTGCAATAATATGATATAAACACGGTGATGGTGTCCTTGCATTACATTGTCATGTCCCGGGAGATCAGCCTGTAGAAATGAAAGGAAATGAATGACCATGAAGCAAATACCAGAAAAGGCGGAATAATACAAATCTAGGAATTCCGAGAAAGGATGAAATTCCCCGAGGATTTTGACAGCGCTCGGTGTTGACACACAAGAGAGAAAAATGGGACATGCTTGTTCGTGAAATTGCGCGCAGAAAATGTGTTTAATTAAATAAAGGCTTAATTAAATTAACTAAATTATGCTCGGAGCCACTCACTCTCTGACACACAAGGGTAGTTTATTAAGTGAGCGTGTTAAACATAAGATGTACCTACACCAGATAAACCTTACACTATTCGCATCGTTTTACAGATTAAGCGCATAGTGTTATTATATTTAAACTAAAAATAAATAAATAAAATAATGTGTGAAGTGACACGATTTTTTTACAATACCTTTTTATTTACCAAGATGATTTAAAATACTGAAAAAAAAACAAAAGCACGCACCCATGTTCAAATCCCTGTTGCTGCAACAACCTTCTCTATTAATTTATAATTTATTTTAAATTGTATGTAGAAGTTGACATTAAGCCTCAGCACCCAAAATGGCGCTAAACGTCACTATGTAGCATTCTAATACAAGCAATACTGCACATGATTTATCTGTCAATTCTAGATGGTTAGGGGAATGTCTAAGGTTTCCAGTAAATACAAATTTCAAGCTTTAATCTTAAAAATTCTATGAAAAACATACTAAAATGTCAGTAAAAGGTGAAGTTTTAAAACCAGTCATTTTTGAAGGTTTTACCTAAAATTCCAGTATGCATTTCATGAAAAATTTAAAATATTACAGTTTAAAATTTATATTCCCTGGAAACTTTAGACATTTTGCAAACCACCCGTATTTAATTAAAATATAAATCTTCACAATAAGCAAACACTTTGTGGATTGGCGTGATGAAATTAATAAAAATACACTTTATTTGGTATAAATACGTCGACTAGTTTCGATTCAACTAAATCTTCTTCGGGACTCAAAAATGTACTAATGAAATAACAGGAATGTCCATGCACATATAATGGTGAAAAATGGGGAAAAGAGAGATATACTTTCACCATTATATATATACATTTCATTAGTATATATTTAAGTCCCGAAGAAATGTAATCCCGTTGTACTCGTAAATGTTAATATTAGAATCACTGAACATCTAAGATGCTTAAAAATCAATAATTTTTCAGAATTCGCCAATCACCTCATTGCTACGGATCATAATTTTAATAGGGATACAGGGGTTCAAATTCTTCACCGTTGTATTAAAGGGAAAAAATTATATAACTTAGAAATTAGAAAATCATTAAATAATAAATCTAGTATTTTGAATAATCAAATTAATTTATCTTATAGTCCTATTCTTGATATATTTCCAGTTTGCCGCTCGGTTATTCCCATAATCCCCTCAATTACCTCTTCTCCTTCCCATTCCAATTCCTAAATATGTATATATACCTCAGCATTTTATATTTTATGTTAATTTTAATATTGTCCTGACGATGAAAGGGTACTTTAGAAACCGGTAGACGTTATATTAAATAATAAAGTGGTTATAAACAAAATTTACTTGTTTTATTTATAAATATGGCAAGCCACAAAGTAAATGCTTTTTACGAATATGTAAAGATAAATCATTTGTAGTATACGAGTAGTTCGTATTAGAAAGCCAAATAGTGTGTATTTTTGGGTGCTAACCCTTAACAGCGAATATAATCTTTAAAAAAGTTCAACACTACTGCATAAATACAGCACACTATGCTATGTGGTAGGGTGCAAGGTAAGCGAAAAAAAGAATTACTTACAGAAAGTGTATTCTTGTTGCTAGGCTACCTAACGAGGAGAATCTTTGCCGAAGTGTTCGCTACGTCCGGCTTGTAGTATTAGTATAACTGTATCTTAACTGCAGACTGCAAGTTGGTTAAGTTTGTCGAAAGTCTAAATAACAAGAATAAGTGTATTCTTAAGTAAAGTCTTTTTAAACGAATGACGCAGCGTTGTTTTAAAGTTATTGATTGTTGTGTCTAAAATGATAGATTTTGAAGAAATGCGTCTTGTCTAAATTTCAAAATGTTAAACATTATATTGTCGAGCACCTTATTTGCGTTATTATATCATATACAGTGCGTCACACAGTACTTATATAACTCCATCGGATATATAATACATTGTCTATATGTGAGGTGTACATAAATGTTTAATTATTTTTTTTTACACTATCTATTGCATGTATCTACAATATTTTTATATCATTCATCTCTTAATGTATTTGGTGAACAACTGTTTTTTTTATGAGATCTTGTTGAATAAATAAATTTACTAGTCCCGCGAACGAATCAAATATGGAAACTGCTGACCCTGTCCAAATCGCAAGTGCACCCTACTATTAAACTGGGTGACTCCAAAATACATGACTCTGAATCTGTGCAGAAACGGGCAGTCTGTTTGATAGGTTTCCCTTTCTTAACAAATGGATTGCTATCTTATCTCTCAGATGGGAACACTGTCATTGTTCTATCGGTATTTCAATGGAAGATGCTGTGGGCTTTGGTGAACAGCCGAGAAATACGCCAAATGCCCGCCCAACATAATATTCAATAACTTGGCTGTGGAATTATTTGAAGGCCTCTGTGTTTCCTCCCTCCTGCAACATGAGTTTATTCAAGATCCAGATTCACTTCTTCCTTTCTTCAAAAATACCCTTCTATGTAATATAAAATAATACTTTGATATTTATGTATGAAACACAAAAGTGTTTTGTCAAAACTTTCTGATGTAAAAAATTTGACAAGCTATATGTATTTTTAATGGTCGATAAGCACATTCATATATCACTTGTGTCAACACCATAGATAGTAGAAACCGTCGTATTCAACACACATTTAATATCACCCGCCCAGCACGTTTTTATGTGACCAACGCGCAGCAACATTTACGTTCCCATAATATTTATTTTATAATAATATTAGGTAGGCACGAAATACATCAAATAGCAAGGGACAAAAAACTGTAAGCAATACAAGAATATAATATGACATATGACGCCCGAGTCTTCGTTAGAACAAAAAATATAAAAGATGAATGACGATTGTCATTCGACACTTTTGCCCCAAGGGTCCCGGCTACAGAGATGTCTCTTGCCGCCGTTGAAATTTGTAAGAAAACTTGAGACGTTTTGTGGGTCGTATTTATTTTTGCGAAACCTTACCTTTTATTTTTAATGTTTATAAAACTTGTTTCCCTGACATAAGAAGGCTTAGTATGCCTACTATGTCAGGGAAACGCGAAAATGTGACGATTTTCAACGCTCATATAATTGTTTTTATTTATTTTTTACACCTTATTCCTGAGTGAGAAATAATCCTTAGTAAGAGACAACCACTCAGAGTTAAACGTTCCTTAAAATAGACCGCTTAGTAGCTGAGTGGACAAACGCGTTGGATTCTCACCCGGGCGTCGTGGGTTCAATTCCTCTGCTAGCTAAGTCCTCCATCATTGCACAAGAAATTTTCGCTTATTATGATGAAAGAAAGAGTTTTTCAAATATTTTCAGGTTATTCGTAACTCCGGAATGTTTGTCTTTCTTTATTAAAAAATGGAGGTGCCATAGTTCTTCTGGCTTTGGCCAGTTGTAAATCTTTATTATTAATATATATATAAATACAAATATATTTTATTGAAAATTTCTTTGTTTAGTGACTAAATCTGAAGATTAAGGTACTGCCTAACCTTTTCTCTCCCCTTATTTCATTCTGTTCTCAATATATTCTCCAGTGTAATGAATAGAATCAAAAAAGGGACGCTTAGATGGTTTGGGCATGTAGAGCGAATGAACGAAGAAAGGCGGGGGAAAATAATATGATGCGAAAGTGAATGGAAGAAGAAGTCGCGGACGCTCGAGGAAGATATGAAACGATCAAATGAATCAAATACTTGAATCGGGCCATGTAAAAACTAACAGAAGAGTATGTATGAGACGATGTATGAATACGAATGAAGCAAGGAGTGTGTGCCAAGACAGAGTCTTATGGCGGTCCGTCCTCTCTGTTAAGTACTAATTTTAAACGGTTATTTCATAAGCTTACGAGCCTAAGTTATATTATAGTAAAGGGACACGATAAACTGCGCAATTAACACATAAAGAACAGCTACGAAAAGCAACAAAGAAAATAACGGTGATGAGTTTGTAATCTTCGGATTAAATTTGTAATTAATTAAACAAGTGTAATTTTAACTTCTCAAAGATTTCATTCAACATCACTTCTCTTTGCTCCGGGGGACTATTCAGAAAATCTAAAAGTTTTGTAATTATAAACCAGAGCATTAATAAACTTGTAATTAAATAAGTACAGATCGGATGAAATGTTTAAGCCTAATAAACTTCGGAAGTAAGAGAGGATATCGTTTAAAGCGGTGAAGTTTGCCGAATGGAAGAAGTTCTTAGACGGTGAGCTAAAAAGCTGGTGAGTTTTTCTGTCTGGAATTTCTAGGTCTCTCTACTATTTTACCGGTAAGTGGATAAATTTATTGGGTTCCCTCACAAAAGTCTCGGGTTCAATCCTCTGCTAGCTAAGTTCTCCATAAATGCACAAGTGAACTTTTACATTTATATTAAACATTACAAATTTAATCATTAAAAAAGCGTAGGAAACACTCTGATTTAATTTGCATTTTCAAAATTATTAATTGTATTATTGACTCACCTTCTTTGTTGCAATTTATCCAGTTCAAAATTCCTTGCCGTAAACTTAGAAAAAATAATTTGCTGTTCCTTAATCATCACTCTACTAATTATGGGTATCATACTCCACTACCCAGAATGTCGAGACTTGTTAACTCTAGCTATGGTCTTGAAATTTTTGGTATCAGTCTAAATGATTTTTGTCATTCTTTTGAACTCTACCAAAACCTTTGAATTGAATTTTCTTTCAAATATATATTTTTTGTCCTATTTTTGTGACTACTTCATTAAAATATTATGTATGTGCTGTTATTTCTCCGTTTTATTTTTTTCCAATTCGTGTTTTGTATTTTTTTTGTAATTGGACAGTGGTAGTTAGTATATAAATTAATAAATAATTATGGGAGTGGGAGGAATCCGAATATTGTCAGGTTATTCGTAACCCGGGATAGTAATTTATCAAGTCTCTCTTTAAAAATAAAATATATAAAAACTTGTATTTTCTTATAAGCTCAGGGGAATTAATTTACCGATATGCAAGCATTTGAATTAACTTTTTAGAACATCTTGACATCTTGTGAGGACTTTGAAAAACTTAAAAATACCATTTAGATACCCAAAATCTTGAATGAAAGATCAACCGATAAAACTGAAAAAGGGTACAATAGAAAACAGTTTTATTCTTAGTGAAACGGATAGAAAAGATTCCTGGTGCCTCTGAATAAATATCTCGACGTCGCAATCTCCCTCGAAACAGAATAGATATTGCATAAAAATTCTATTCCACGAAACTGTATCAAAGAAAATAACCCTTTTCAATTTTACATAAAACCTTGAGCAAAATAGCAAACTGATTTTATATTGTTAATTTTACGAGAGAATGTAAAAGTATGACATAATCGACGTATGTATGTGAACCCCTTTCAGAAATCTTCATAAAGAAAATGTTAACATATAGTTTTAATTTTAAATTTATCCAAAATTAAAAATAATTTATTTAAATAATTGGGTATAATATCATTTCATATTATTTATTAAATTTTACTAGTTTTAGTTATATTTTCTTTTTAATAACAACTGTTTTGGCGTTCAAAGCCATTATCAAAATATACACCGAAACAGCTGTCAGTAAAATGTTTTTTAATTTTTTTTTTTTTTTTTTTTTTATATATTCAATTGTACAAAAATAAACATTTTTATTTAATACTAACGGTAGGTATAATATTAATTCAGTTTATATACAATATCTAGTTTCTAGTTAATAATAATTATCTCCCTAATTAAGAAAAATCTCGTGCTTAGGGTTGTTCACTTGTCATTTCATATGGTAAATCAAATTATAAAATTAGATAACTAAGGTTATTTAAAAATTATGTTATACCTAAATAATAATAATTACAGCGACATCAATGAGCAATAATTACATTTTACTGTGAAGTCTCATTCTTCATATCGTCGCCGGAAAGGCAAAAAAGCTTAAGCGAAAGCTGATCAAAAATGAGTTAATTATTATGCAGTTTTGATCAGTATGTTTTTTCTGCATCGAATACTCTGACTTTCGTTTGATTCTGAAGACTTTTGGGGCCCTTCAGTCATTAAAAATATATTTACCATTTGAGAGAAGATTTGACTTACGTGATGCAAGTTAGGAACTTGTTTTTTGTCGCTTCAGGTAACTCAAAGGGAGCATTAAGTTACCTGAGTTAACTTTTTTGACAAAGTACTGAAGACTTGTAAAAAAAAACTTTAAAGTGCTCTGGTGTAAATTTCTCAAAATGGCGCTTCAGCCCTTTTCCTTTCCGGAAACGATATGCTGTGTTCCCGGTAAATCACTGTTTCTCCTTCACACCCTTGCCTATTCCTTCTTCGTGTGCTATTTCCTAATACATGATTACTTTACATTTGAAATATATATCTTCTATATTTGTTATTAGTTTAACTTTCAAACACTGGGTTTCGTAGCGAGACAGGCACAGCACTATCACCCTTATATTATACTTTAGAAGAAAAAATAATCAACAACCAGACGAAGAAAACCTTACCTTCGAAACAAACTGACATTTAAACTAATTTAATGCTTAAATATTTTAAGCGAAAAAATTTCATCGAAATGAAATAATCAATTAAGTTCGAAAGTCTTTGTTTGCGTATTCGAATAAAGGTTTTAGTTTTGAAAAAGGCTATTTGACTTATTCATTTAGAAAACTATGAGCAAGAGATTAAGCAGGTTTAATGTTAATATGTTCGTGAGATTTCAGATAGGAATCTGAATTTTATGTTTCAAATAACATTTATCAATACGCCCGCACTTTTATATTATAATTTATTGAGAGTTTTTAGGCATTTCTTGGCTTTCAAATGATTCTCAACTGCAAATCTGTTTAGAGAGAAAGAAGATTCTAAAAAGCCTTAAAAATGATCATGATCATTAACAGAACCTTAGTTGTGATAGAAAATAATGCAATCATATGTATGTTTGTGTTATGTCAGGCTTGGAAGAAAATTTCCTGTTTTTTTTTAAATTCCTCAACATTTTCTGAGTGAATGAGGAAAACCATAAAAAACAAATAAATTTTTTTTTTTGGAAAATTTGTATATATACCGCCGTTTTTGTGAAAAAAAAAAGTTTAACATGCAACTCATACAGGAGGAAGCAGCCTGTAGTCCAGCGTTTGTTTGTTTGCAGCGTTTGTTTGTCATGTGTTTGTTTTGATGTTAATATATAGATAGATATACAATAACAGGACTCAATTATCAAACCTTCCGCCATCTGTCTAACTGATCGACCAATCAAAACAATCCGCTTACCTGTTTTGCTGCCAAACTAATAAACGACGCCACCTAGTGAACGATTGAGCAAAAAATGGATCAAAGAATATGTATTAAATTTTACGTCAACAATGGAATAAAGTGCTCCAACGCACTTAAAATGTTGTTCGGCGAGTCTACTTTGTATTAAAAAAGTGTTTATAAGTGGTACAAGCGCTTTACAAAAGGCCGAGAAGATGTCAATGACGATGAACATCCTGGAGTTGTGGAAAAACAAATCATGGATTTTATTCTTTGAACAGACCATGTATATTCTTTGTGGTTTTGTGATTTGACATATTTAATGAAAATGAAATAATAACTCTGTATAAGACCACAAATTTTATTTTTTTATGACCGACCGGTTTCGCTTAGCCTAAGCCTCATCGGGGTACAAAATTAAACTAAACTAAAATTACATGGTGTGTGGATATATATATATATATTTGTTCATACAGAGGGAGAACACATTATAAAATAAAATAAGAGCAGAGTAAGATAGCAAAGAATAATATTTTAATCATGACAAAAGAACAGACAGAAAGACACAGGTAATATGAAATGAAAGAGGAAAAACGTCAACTGAGAAGGTGATTAAAGAATAATGAGAAATTTTAAGAGTTTACGTGAAATATACCTAATATTGGACTACTGGATAAGTTTAACCGATAAGAATTCTTAATAATCAGATAATTCATTTTATTTTTTAAAAGAGTGTTGATATTTAAATAGAACAATATGTTTAGTATGCTTCTTTTTTATGGGCACATAGATTTATTGTACGATTTACGTTACCTACTTCGTTAGGTAAATGTTACCTGTTCCGTGTCTTTATAAAAGGCGGAGCTTTTCCCGGCGAAAAATAAACAACAACGATCATTATTTGAATAAATATAAAACGTCCTCTGTCGCTACTTGATCAAAATAGATTCACAGAGAACAATAAGACTCCAGATAACATTCAATAAAGTTGGGCGTTATCTGGAGGCTCCCTAAGTTTAAGTAGTAAAAACTACTAAAACTTAGGAAGCTCCTACTTCTCAGCAGAGATGACCATTTTCAATGAATTCTTGGGAATTAAATTCTTTTTATCGTGATCCATTCACACGTTCACGGGAGGTTCTTATTCCGAGAAATACCTCTGAGAAAACTTTCAGAGAAATAAAATTGAGATAAAGCTTTTTCCATTCTGATAAAAGCTCGGCGGACAGGTGAGACAGCATTTCAAAATGGCCGGTTAATTGAAAAAGACGTGTGAAAATTCCAAATTTACACGTTTAATTGACAAATCAACGAATACATAATTGATAAGTTTGGACATTGTGAAACGGTAATGATAAAGAAAGGCGAGTATTAAGATGGTTTTTGACATGTTCAATGTTGTTGTTTTTTTTTCAAACAAATCACATTAAATTTTCTCAACAAAGTTCTCATTCATACTTAAAAAAATTTAGCAATGGAGTATTTTTACAAATGAAGAAAAATGTGAAATATGAAAAGATTATTTTTCTGATTCTGATCGTCTCACTAAAATGAATTAATATTTTCATAAATATATATTGATTTAAAAAACGCTCGAAAATGGCAAACTCTTAAACGATCCGAATTAGACTATGACGTAGCTACCGCTACTGCTTGCTAACACAGCTGTCATTGGGACCCGGAACTGCCTACAAACGTTAACCAGTGTGACGTCACAGCCGCCTTCCGCACGAACGTCTCGTTTTGATCGAAATCAACAATTAATCAAAATACGAACAAGTAAAATTGTTGTCGAAAATGTATTCGCTAAAGGAAAAATTAAATATAAATGATTTTGGTAATTAACAAAAAAACACTGAAAATACATTATTATTCTATTTTTTTAAATCTAATAATGGCGGTGTACGTATTCATTATATTGTTTATGTGTATTTTTTATTATTGGCAAACTTTGAAACAAGCACCGCTTAGTACATAAATCACCTCTAGAGACCTTTAACACAAAAAAACTCTGTCTATTCTGGCAGAAAACGTTAACTGTAAATTTAAAAGAAACAATATTTTAAAACACAATCAAATGTAAAAACAAAATGGTATTGTAAAAATCTTTGAAATCAGGTTCTTTCAGCCTTAAAGTATTATTAGATCGTATTTCATTTTTGATTTTTCTATTAGAAATCATAAAAAAGACACTATAAAAAATACCCCATCAAGAACGAAAGAAAATAATAATGGTTTTCCTAAAATAATAAAAGCAAAAGTAAACAATGTTGCTTTCTTAGAAAATTTTGTTTTGTTCTGTCTACTGAATAAGATTTTAGGAAAACGGCAATTAGATTCTTAGACATTGGCAATATTTTACCAAGCAATAGGTGGTTTGAAATGTCAAGTTCTATTATAAAACAATATCTTTCAATTTATACTCTTGGAGACAAAAACACTTTTTTCCTTCCCTGGAAACTAAGATAAGATATTAAATACATATTTTTAGTAACCTTGAGTGGGTGAATTGTTAAAATAGGTATGAATATCATAGCTATTAAAGTGTCATTATAACAACTCATAATTTCCATTGTAAGTGCCTACGTTCTCGTATGTATGAGTGTAAACTTTTCAAAATTGGAACAAATGTTAGTTGAAATAAACAACTTAAAAAATATTATTTTCAGATCTCTACCTACCTCTGATGTATTTTAGAAAACATACTATATTTGTAATGAGTGGATTATGTTAAGACAAATGTTTTTTAAAAGCAGGTCAAGTTACATCCCATGATTTTTCACGGATAACAACTACGTTATCACGTACAATAGTTAGTATAATATTGTCGAAATTGGTAACATAGTAGGCTTGTTCCAAACATACAGGCATATATTGGCCAATACTGGATTTGGACACATTTGTGTACTGAATTAAGTAAACACACATATATAATTATATAGATAGTGTATCCGGCGCAGAGGTAAATGCTTTTATTATTATTATTATTATTTACTATTAAGCAATAAACATTCAAGGCATGATACAAGAAAGCTCACATTATAAAAGTTGGTAACTGAGTGGATAAATGCATCGGGTTCGCATCCAGGCGTCGGTCGTGAGTTTATTTCCCCTGCTAGTTAACTTCTCCATCATTGCACCAGCAAAATTTTCCGCTTATTATAATGGTAGTAGATTTATTTTGACAGGTAATTCGTAACCCGGGAATGATCGTCTTTCTTCATAAAATAAATAAAGAAAATTAATTAACCCCAAAATATAATAAATATTGTCAGTACAATAAAAAGGGGATAGAATTTTCTTAATAGAGAGAGAGAGAGAAAGGTATATGAAACTATTATTTTGATTCAAATACATATTTATAATAAATATTGTCAGTACAATAAAAAGTGGATAGCATATTTTTAATAGAGAGAGAGAGTATATGAAACTATTATTTTGATACAAATACATATTAATTACTGAAACAATATCAATAATTTTCAACTAAAAAAATAAAAGAAGATACGAGAAATAAAAGAAAAGGAAAATAAACTAAATATATAAATTTAATTACATTTTTGGGTGATTTCTCGAAGTGGGTTTTAACTTTCCCTACTCAGGTAAATTTATGCTTGGTGGAAAAATACGTTAGCTCAGCATCTTAAATTTAAAAAAATGGATTAACACAATACAACCCTGAAGTTTTTTTCCGATTATTTTCGAGCCAAATACGCTACTCTAAATAAAAGCTAATTATATTGCACAATGCTTTCTAAAACAGGTGGTTACGATACGGCGAGCCGCGGAAACTCCGGGCTGACGAGTTGCGGTAAGACTGCGCACGGTAAGGAAATGGCGAAGCCTAGCGTCGCGTGCAAACGACGCCAGCTAAATACACCAAAAGCTCTTAAGATTTTAACAAGTCAGTGAGTGTGCGGGCTGGTGTTTTCGTTCGTTTTGGAGTATCTTAGTGTACTGGGAGGATCAACGTTTCTGGTGGATTATACAAGACATCGTTATTTATCGGAATTATGTATTCCTGAAGATTTCAATTCGCGACAGTCAACCCTTAGATCGGCAATGTCATCGACTATCGGAAGGTTGAAGGAACCAAAGCGCACACAAGTTCGGAGAGCGCGCCTTCGGAGTGTCAGGTACTAAAGCCTGGAATGGAATACCACATGATCTGAGAGTAATAAAATACTCGACAGAGTTTAGAGCCAAACTCAAAACCCATTTTTTCAGAAAATCATATCCATAATCAAGATGTGACAAAGCCAATAGAATTTCTATCCAAACCAAGAAAACTTTTCAGCCTCTTAGTCCTTAAACTCATTAGAAGATTTTCACCATTATCTGTTCCTCAATACGAAAAATTAAAAAATACCTCCGATATACTATATTTTAAATTTGCTCTCATACCCTTAAAAAAAAAAAAAAAATATATATATATATATATGTAAGAGTCAGCTAAATTCTAAGTTATTATGATATGGTGATTGTGTCCAGCCAGAAGTTACTTGCCAGGTAAGTATGTTGCTGTATATTTATATAAATTAGGAATTAATATTAAGTAGAAATTAAGATTTGTACAGCGTCCTTGAGGTAATTTTTCAGAAAAACGGCGCCATACAGATTATCCAAATATTATTATTATCTTCTAGGTTTCAAAATAATCCTGCTAGATGTCCCAATCAATTTTTATTGGCTGCTGGATACTACTTTAGAGCATCTGTTTTCTTTGCGACAGCAGTTAAACCATCTATTTTAAGTCAATTATACTTGTGATAGCCGACAGGTGGGTAGATAGATGGGCGGGATGAAGTTTGTCTAACAGCCGAAAGCCTAAAGTAAATACTCAAAACGGATAACCGACTTAGGCCTAATTGATTTTACCGTTCCCAGAAGGGCAAAAGCGTTGAAGCGCCATTTTGGGAAGTTTACACCAGAACACTTTAATTTAAAAAAAATTACAATAAAATTCATAAGTTTTCAGTACCTTTTGTACTTTGAAAAAAAAAGTCAACTGAGGTAATTCAATGCTCTCACTGAGTTACCTGAAGCGGCAAAAAGCTACAAAAGTTCCAAACTTGTGTCGCTTGAGTCACGCCTTGTCCCAAATGGTAAATATATTTTAGATGGCTCAAGGGCCACCAAAGTCTTCAGAATCGAACGAGAATCAGAGCATTCGATGCAGAAATAAAAACTGATCAAAACTGCATATTTAATTCATTTTTTACTAAATTGTCACTTAAGCTCTTTTGCCTTTCCAGCGACGATATTTATCATTTATTTTACAACGTCACAAATGGACGATCAGCGCCATTTAGATTTTATTACCCCCGTTTATTACCGCTTCTCTGCCCGTCAGCGTTTTATTGAGTTTAAGTTGAACTCTTAAATTTATTTTCAAATCAATCACAACCCAAAAAAATGTGAAGAATTTGGAAAATTTGATTTCAATGCATATTTGCCCAAGCCAGAAACCGAACCCGCAATCTACGGACTTAAAGTCGCACAGATGCGTAGGCCACAGCGCTACGAAGATCGTAGTTCAAGCCGTAATTACTCGTAACGACCGCAGTCTGAGCGCTACCCAACAAAAAATAAATGTTAACATTAATTTATTAACTCATAAAACAAAATGTTCTCCGGTTGTAAACACAATTGTTTTCGCTCCCCAAAGCAGTGTTTTCTTGAGTAATTATTTTGTTTCCATTTAATACGAAAATATAATTAGCTTCAAGATAAAATAATGTACTAAAAATAACAAAGAAATAAATACATTTATTATGAATGAAACCAAATTTTATGCCATTTTCGTTTATACCATAAGAAAGGGGTGAAAGGTTGATTGCAGGTGATGTTTTTGAATTCTTAAAGTCCATGTCAATAAATGTTACAGTCTGACGGATACCGATGCTACGACACGGGAACTCCTCCCAATGAAGCAGGCAAAGCAAAAACCATTGTTACAAATGTTACTGAGACAAAAAAATAAAAATAATGCGTATCTTCCAGAATAAGGTTGTTGAAATATTGGCAAATGCCTTGCCTTTCATCTTGGATTACGTAATTTCGCAATAACAGATATGATTTATGTACGCTTGTAATTGTAAATCCCTTCAAAGAACATAATTATTATAAGAAACACAAAAGAAAGCAAATGTTGAAAACGTTAGGTAAATAAACGTGAATACATCTTACCTTGGCATTGGAATCCCTGCTTTCCAAATCCCCTGAAACAAACAGAAACTCATTAATGTTGCAAGTATTTGGAGTTCTCTGTACAAACCCATGGATAAATAATAATCATTACACTGAAACGGGGATGAAAACAAGAAAATATAATAATGTTAAACAGAATTTGTATTATATTATTTGATTTACTTGGAAAAAAGGAACACGCGGTAAATTAATAACAAATGCGCACCGAGCTTCATTCTGTAAGGGAACAAAACAATACTGGTTTCTTGAAATAAAGAACAACCCATTGTTGATTTTATACAATGGTTTGCGTATTACAGACACCGCATTATTAGGCTGGAATAAAAACCTATTAAATATGAATATTATTATAAGCTCATATGGATTCTTTGAATCACATTTTTTTTTAATAAAATAGAGCAACCTTGTTATGTCAGCTCTGATACCAGATCTTTTCCGAAGCGAGGAAGCCCGATTACTACCCTCTTTACTTTCTTCACTCTCGTATCGCGCAGTTGTTGATTGTCTTACTATCGATTACCTAGTGGCTGTGGTCGTTCTCTGGTCTTGCGTCTTTTGACTCAGCTAAAAAAACAGCAAGTGACGGAGTTGGTGGCGTGGTTATTATTATTACTTTTGCGCTGACCAAAAAAACAAAGTTGAAGAGAATTTATTTGAGAAAAATAACGTTTTCTTGCTTTCGACGACAAAGTATGTGGCTTACTTAGAATGCGCGTGACATCCTACGTGTTTTTGGTGTATTTGAAAAAAACAACCTTCCCAATGTGCTGACCAAAACTCAATCAAACACAATAGCTCTGTAGACATTTTATATGAGCGCCATTGAATTGTGTTCAGTTCTGTATGGGAAAATCAGTGAGTTACAACATTATACTGCGGGGCTCGCACGTGCCAGCCATAGAGCATCCACCCTTGTCACGTGTTCTATACACAGACTGAAGGCTTCTATTTTACAAATACTAGCACGATATTGTAGCAATATTGCAATGATATATAATACACTAAATAAGCCCTCTGTTAGCGTGAAACAGTAATCTAAGTTGCCTACAGATCATCCGATTTCATTTCCTTGTACCGAGGCCATTTGTTAATCCCTTTCCACAAATTTGCTTCAAATCGAAAGGTCAAATTTGACAGGTCTGTGGGCAGCTTTAAACTGGGCATTGGTCAAATTGTATAAAAAAAATGCAAGCTTTTTAAAAGAGTTTTCATTTCCCACAAAAGTGATAAAAATAGCACACCGCAGATGCGATTATTTAAAAAAAATATATGACCTTGTTTTAATATTATATCAACTTTACACAAAAGGCTCCTTCGAGTACACTTCATCTTCGGGAATGCTTTCCGGGGTATTTTTCGAAAACCACCATTCAGAATCGAAACGTTGCTTGAAATGGCTTTAGCCGTGTTTGGTGACCAGATCTGAATAGCCAGGTACTTCCCAACCTTCCCCTTCCCAATCTCCTTCCCCTCCCCACTACCTTCAGCCTCACAACATATCCTATTTGGGAATGCCATAGTCTCACTGGCTCTAGACAGTTGGGAGCAGTTGAGACTCTTGTGCGGTATTCACGTAAAAAAAAAAAATGTTAATAGACCTTTAGAGCATGAAGAACTAATATAGAAATAAATTCTTGACCTTTGGAGAAGAGGAAAATCAGTTTTATTAAAAATATTCACTAGGAACTACTCCACAGAGAATAGTTAGTCAAGATTCGTCCCATCCTCGATGACATCTTGTAACATTGAGATTAGGACTTAACTATGGCAACACAAAACCGAACATTAATAATACCATCGCGCAAAGAATTTTCAAAATTATGAGGTAGTAACAGCTGTCTTCACGCCCACCGGATCGCCCACGGCCACCCCAAACCCACACCACGCATATTAACGTTCTCTACCCCCATTTCCACCCGCCTCACATCGTCGCCAAATTATGGATGCCACTAGGTTAGTTGGAAGGAATTGCCACCTGGGAATAAGCCCACCTGTAATGTAATATTATGTATAATATGAATTATGATGTGTTAATAAATAAAATGTAATGGTATGCCTTTATAGTATCACTGGCAATTTAATTAAAATTCACAAACAAGATTGACATACATTGTGTCATATTTATAATTTTATAAAACGAAACCACAATGGCGAATAACCATCATTTAGCATAAAAGAATAATCAATCAGGAATGGCAGCGTTTGCATGAGAGCAAATACTATGCTAATCACAAGTACTTTAGCTCCACTGTTGAGTTAGCAGCCACCTCGCCCCATAATACCTGAACAAAACCCTTGACTCTGTGCAGAAAAGGTTTTTATTCTATATTCGTAAAAAGCATTTACTTTGTGGCTTGCCATATTTATAAACAAAACGGATAAACTTTGTTTGAAACCACTTTTATTTTCATTATTTTGTCGACCGGTTTCGGAAGCACCCTTCCATCTTCAGGACAATATTAAATCTTCTTCTTCTTATTGTGCTACAGAAACCGATCGAAAATATATTGAAAATAAAAGTGGCCTTAAACAAAGTTTATCGGTTTTTATTCTATTTAATAGAATCCTTTAACTTAATAAGCTGATTGCAGTATTTGGATCACATACTGGTGGAAATGCTGTCCCTGTTCTACGAGTATTTTAATTGAAGATGCTCCGAGGAACTCGTCATTGATCCCTTCGGCACGATGCACAGCCGGGTAACACGACAAACGAGCGCCCAACATTTGTACACGAGAGATATGTCATATGAAGACTCGTTCTTGTGTCCATCAGCTCGGCTGAGATTTACCGGCCTCTATGTTTCCTCCCTCTTACAACATAAATCTCTTAATGAAGCAGGTTCACTATTTGCTTTCTTCAAAAAGACCCTTGTCACAGCATCCCCAAAGATAACATAGGCACTGATGGAAAAAAAATCTCTCAGAACCTTCTGTGTAGAGTTAATAAATCCTCGTTGGAAAGGCAAAAGGACTTAAGCGACACTTCGGTCAAAAAAGAGTTAAATATGCAGTTTTTAACAGTTTTATTTCTGCATCGAATGCTCTGACTCTTGTTTGATTATGAAGACTTTTGTGGCCTTTCAGCCATCTAAAATATGTTTACCATTTGGAAAAAGGCTTGACTCAAGCTCGACAAGTTTGGAACTTTTTTAAAGCTTTTTGTCGCTTCGGGAAACTCAGTGAGAGCATTCAGTTGAGTTTTTTTTTTCAAGATTTAACCAGGTACTAAAGACTTATGAATTTTATTGTTGAACAAAAAAAACTTCAAAATGCGTTGGTGTAAACTTTCCAAAATGGCGCTTCGGCCCTTTTGCCTTTTCGGCGACGATATGTATTTTTTAATACTGTGGTTGAAATAAATTGGGTTATTTAATATTGAAGTTTTTTAGATAAATTTGATTGAAAATTTAATATTTTTGATATTACATTTGTGTATTGTGTTGTCAAGGGATCGTATTTATTTATTACGGCGGTTAGTATACTCGTATTGCTGAAACCACACTTCCACTCCGCAATAAAAGCGTATATTAATATTTACATATAACGCCATCACTTTGTGGTTTATCAATAAATTAGTCATACAAAGCGATGATTTATTTCGCAAAACCTGTATTATTAATCATAAATCATCAGTTATAAAAATAATAAAAAAAACATTTATTATTTCTAATTTTGAAACTGTTAATTCGTGGTGGAATTCCATTTTAATGATTTAATAAAACAAATTTTTAACTTTATTCCACTTTTATTTTTTTGACTGGACCGGTTTCAGCCTATGACGGCCATCTTCAGACTAGTACAAGTTATTATTAACCTACGGCGTATATACTATTTTTGGGGATGTCAGGGGTTGTTTTCTACCACTCCACACCGCGGCAGTCGCTTTATTAAGGAAACAATACCATTCGGTATTTGTGTGAAGTTACTGTGAAAGAGACTCGTTGGTTGGTTGTTATAAGCGCGGGTTTGTTCGGTTAATTTGATTGCCCGACTAATTGTTCGCTCACTTTTACGCCGACTGTACGCTGGCAGGGATGCACTCAAAATTAATAGAGGTATTAATATTATTTTAATCGGTCATTGTCACGGGCCTACATTCTCATTCTGAAGCCTGCAGGGTGAATATTGCTCAGACGATGATAGCCGACCTCCGAAAAGAGAGGTCACTAGAAAATGAAGAACTATCACAGGTCAGTTTTAGTATAAACATTGATATTTTATTATTTATAAAGACGACTAGCTAACGTAAAGACAGCTACCTCAGCTACCTATTCGAAGGTTGAACGAGCACTCTAAATACTACGTTCGGGGTTGGCGCTTTCTGAGTGTTAGGCCCAAAAGCTCGTTTATTCCTATGAATTCTCATAACAAACTCTTTCCAATCTTAATTCATGAAAGTCGAAATTATGTGAAATTAAAAACGCATTTCTTCAGAAAGTCATTTGATAGTTACACACTGAAATAGTTAAACACTTCACACTCCTGTCTTCAGATCGCATAAATGTATCGTCTGTAACCACTCTGTAACTGTCTAGTTTTTTTTTAATTAATCATTTATCCCGGAAGTTATAGAATCTTTTCACAGCCCTCGATATCTTTAAATTTATTAAAACTAGTCGCTACCCGTGAAAAATGACGGGATGTAACTTGACTTGTCAAGAAAAAAATATTGGTTGATTTAATCCACCCATTTCTAATACGGGATGATATCTGCTAAAATACATTATAGGTAGGAACTTTATTTGGTAGGTAAGAATCTGAATTTGAATACATCCATCCGGTCCAGATTTGAAAAGGTCAGAATCGTACGTACGTACGTACTTTAATGTTCTTCAAAAATCATCATCCCGTTAAACTACAATTAAGTAGTTTGGCAACAGGACTAACAACTAACAAAGGAAATTATTTATAATTAATAAAAAATATGAAAGGCGTAAACAAAGTGATACACGCAAAGATATTGCATTTATATATTATTCATATAACAAAGATGCATCTATTGCATATGGCCTAGATAAATAAAGAATTTGTACAGTTATTTTACTCCGTACATAATATACATGTATTTATTTATAAATTAACGGACTAAAGTCCAATTACAAAAATACATATTAAACACGCAATAGAAAAAAAGAGTTACAGAGAAGGAATAGCATATACATTAAAATAAATAAAGCGATGAACAAAAATAAAGCAAAATAAACATAAGAGAGAACATTCAAACCATGGTCTAGTCAAAGTTTTGGTAGAGTCTTAAAGAATGACGAAAATCATTTAGACTGCTACCAAAAATTTCAAGACCACGGCTTGAGTTAACAAGTCTTGACATTCTGGACATTGGAGTATTATACCCATAATTAGTATTGCGATGATTGAGGAACAGCAATTCATTGTTTCTGAGTCTATGGCAAGGAATGTTAAACTGGATATGTTGCAACAGAGAAGGTGAGTCAATAAAACAATTAATGATTTTGTAAATGAAAATTAAATCGAAGTCTTTCCTGCGCTTTTCTAATGAAGACATTTTCAATAATTATTCAATTTCATCATATGAATAATCGCCTCTTTCTCGCCCTAATCTCCATGCAATACTGCGTAAGAAGCGATGTTGTACGGATTCAATATGATTAATATGAACGGTAACATTGTATATACATTTAAAAAAAAGGGTCATGTGCCTATTGGACAAAACGTAAAAGCTATAAAAGAGCTGAAAATAAAAGAGTGCATTTGACACGATAATTTCAAATTCTCAATATTTTAAATTATAACTGTGTCCGCCCCTTGCGCAGGTCGTGAAGTGGGGGGGAGAAGGATTCCAAACTCGGATATTTCGGAAAATACTTCCAGTGAAAACAGCCTGGATAAATATGACGGAAAAACGTCGAACAATACAAGTTGGGGGAATTTCAAAATATACAAAGCAAGAAATTTCTCAAGTGTTCATCTCGTATTAAAATACATTTCCACCTTGGTTCGGAGATAAAATCAAATATTTATATCTTTTTGAACAAAATTTTGTTTGTCAAGACTTGGTACTTGTTCAAAGACCTCAGGAAAGAATTTGTTCCAACTCATTGGAGCGCATTATGTTATGTTTTTTTTAAATTTATTTTATGCGTACAAATAAATAATAAAGGTAACAATCAATAATGGGCGATCAACTCTTTTGGTGTAAAAAATAATTTTATTGCGTATAGCAATAAATATTTCATTATTGCGTATACCTGTGATTTTGTTATTATAACTAAAAGTAAACAAATTACCCAAAAAGGTGTGATCTGTACAAAATTTCAAAGAAAACTAATGTGGACAACTTATATAAGAGTTTTTTTATTATTATTATTATTATTATTATTAAGTCCTAGGCCCAAGACTGGTTGACGAAGATGGTTATTTGTGAAAGAATTCTGATATTTGAAAATATTAGATCAATTTTACAAGAAGTGAGGAAAAACTTATCTTACTTCGGGTACACGAATATATTTTTTTTGAGAAGCCGCCATTTTGTCAAAAAAGATAATTTTGTTTATTGCTTTGATTAATTACAAGATACGATACATTACTTTAACGACATCCGTTCGGTTTTTTAATTTTAGATTATTCGGTTCAGAGATATCGTGGTCACCGCAAGGCGCCTTTTTTTAGAGGAGCTCCTGGAGATCAGCTATAGCAGCTTACAAAATTATATTTTTTACAAATAAAAAATGTTTAAATACAGTTAAAAATTACCATAATATATGTAAAAAAATTAAATTAATAAATTTAAAGATCTTCTCAGGAAAAATTCTTGAAAAATCATTTTTTTTGGGCCTCCTCACTGTATATAACCCCTTAAATGTTAAAAGACTTCAACTCGATTCCAACATTTTAATTGTTGGCCTTAGATTTCTATGTCGTGTTATTTAGAAGAAAAAAAACACAAATTCGATTTGCAAAATGATGTACTTTCAGAAAATCACAATATTGATCCTTATCTTGGCAAGGTAATATATATATATATGATAAGAATAGAGATAATAATTATAAAAAAAAAGTTTTAAAAAGAATATAGCTTAATTATTAAGCTTTAATTTCTTTTAACTGACTATAGGTGTCAGCAATTGACAGAACGATAATGAAGAGATTTTTCTGAACTGTTATTACTAAAAATGTTAAAATATTTGTTAAAAAAGAAGATAGTAAAGTTGGTGTAACATACAAATTGCACTGCCAAAATAAGGGCTAAATAACTAAATATTTTGCACGTTCTGCCTAATTATGTAATTTTAAGTATCTGCTTTTCTATCTATCTTAGTTTTCTTTTTTAATGCGCACTTTTTAATGTCTTTATCATTTTTATATTGACTCTACACAGGAGCCCCTAAAGATTCTCTCGAGGCCTGTTTTATCGCTGGGGATGCTGTGTTAAGGGTGTAATTTTCCTCATATTCGAGTCATTATTAATTAATATTTTTGTGAATGGCAATATTATTTTAAAAAATTGGTATAAGGACTTAATGAGATTATCCGTAAAGATGGTTCCGAATCGAAACAATACTGCCAGGCAACCAACCAATGGCAATAATTTCCTACATTTATGTAAACAATATTAGTATAAATAATGTTGAACATTGAAAACACTTTTGTTACATGTTTAAAAAATAAGATTAAAGAAAAGTGCTATCTATAAATATAGAAACATTATATAATAAATACATTTATGATACAAAAAATTCCGCATTGACTTCACAACTTAAAGTGCTTTAATATTGTTCGTGACATTTTTTCAAAATTGCCTTTATCGTAGCATGCTCCTTGATTATTTAAATGACAAAGCATTTATACATCAATGCGAGTACCAATTTTACCGATAAGTCAAAAACGTGGTATCACAATACGATTCATATTCATAAAATAAGCCTACGATTTCCAAACACCGAGAAACGATATTGTAAGCGTAGCTATAACGTATATTATTTTAACAATAATTAACCAATACAACATGAGCCGTAAACGCATGTGGTAGCAATCTAGCGGATTAAAAACATATTGATAGTAAAATTACAAGAAATTTTCAATCATTTGCATAAAAAAAAACATGAAGAAAAATGAGGGATTTTTTGTCTACAGAAAGGTGCAATCTTTTTTTAAGCAGAAATAGACAAATTACATTTATCCAAGTACCTACAGCCAGTAACTTTTTTTTATAACTTTTAACTAATAAATAATAAGTAAGCCTATTTAAACCACGAAAACTCTTATTAAAAGCTTATTTCTAAAGCTACCGTTCACAAATACAATACAAATTATCTTTATAGAATTTAAAAAATATATGATCGGTTAATAGCTGAATGGACAAATTGCCGAGTTCCCACCCGGGCATCGTGGATTCAATTTCTATGCTAGCTAAGTCCTCCATCATTCCACAAACAAAATTTTACGCTTATTGTAATGGTAGTAGGATTTTCTCAAATATTTTCAGGTTATTAGTAGTAACCTGGAAATGTTTGTCTATCTATTCAATTTTTCCTATTTAAAAAATATTCGCCCTCTAGTGGGATTTGTTCCGAACACGTTTTAAAATATCACTTTGTGATTTATGTCCACAAAGGGTAGTTTTGAACTTCTCCAAAGTTATAATAAAAACAACGAAGAAATAAGCATACTGCTAGAGGTTTACCGACCTTTAAAACCCGTGGGTGGCCACCAGATGTTGTCATATGGATAGTAAGAAAATAGATTTTTTACAACCAATCTCAAAGGAAAAGAAGCACACGCAAGGCATGGGCCAAGGCCCATCGTAAATAATATTACATTTACGGTTATGTCAATACTTATATTTAACGATATTGTAGTACTAGATTAATTAAAGCAAATTAACCTATGTTTTATGATTGATTACTTTTCATTGGACTTAACAAAAAAACAAAATTAAAGACGAGGCCCTACAATATTGTTGAGGGAAGGAAAAAATGCTTTATTTTATTATGAAACTCGTGTAATATCGTGATAAGGGTAAGTCTATAAAACATTATCGGCCTAGATTAGATTTTATTTTCGCTGGGGAACTGTGAGGGAGCTGTAATAAAAAAAAAAACGGAAATTGACGACCTAGCGGTTTACTGATTATTCTGAGAAAGATTAAAGATTTTCCGATAAAAATATGGCTTCTATCTGGTGTTTTAACTAAATATTAAATGTTATATTTTTTTAAAATTAACTAAGCGCCACTTAGCTAAGCATTGTTTTAATTTTATTCTACAAAACCAATCTCTACTCCGACTATTGGTATTTTCTGTGGTGAGAGCATCATTTCATTATTTCCGCAAACAATTTAACGATTTTTCTAAGGTCAACCCTTAACTGGTAAACAAGGGTCAAATAAGACCCGGACAAATCTTTGATCCATCATAAGTCAATACATGTTCGTTATTCACACACCCCGCTCACGGTATTCTTCATTTGCCTTGCAATTTACGCTAAAATGCGTCTGGTTTTAGAGTTTTTTTTACTGCATTGTTCGAAGCGATTATTTTCAAACTTTTAGTCTCGTATTCTACATAATGTTTTCTTATGTGAAAATAATTCTGTTTTTTCACTACGAAACTGCTAGAAACGTTGATTGTAATTATTTTTATTACGGTATTTAATAATAAGTTATTGATTTTATTCTTTCAAAAGTCGTAATTTCAAGTTTGTAGAAGAATTACTTTGACTTGAAAGATTTTGTCGAAAAAATAAACGATATTTTTTTCAACAAAAGTTTCAGACTTCTATTATGTAAAAAGTTTATTTATCAAATAATTTTATGACTAAACATGCAAGTAAGTCAATGTGAACTGTCGTTTGATCGTTGGCGATCTACAGTCCGGCTCGGGAACGATTCCAAATTACCGACATTGTCGATAAAATCTGTATCGATGTTTCGTGCTAGGACCCTTGACGGTTTCCTAAAATACCCTAATTATTCACGTTGCTTCTTTCAACGTGTGTTATTTTTATTAAGAATGATTCTCCGACAAATTAGTCCGACCCTCAAACGAAAGCGGGTTGGAAGTTCATCCGAATGAATCCCGCCGTCGCCCTTCAGGTATTCAGGTAGCGAGGGCGGGTCAAGGTCCCCGGTGACGTCACCCGCCCTACACCACTCTCTTACACCCTCCGCCCTAGAGCCTGCATGACCGTATGGTGTAGGGCCACGCGAGGTCACTCACACCACCGTAGGTCTTACAGCCTTTGATGACTATAGGGGCGCAGGGCGCAAGGTTTACACGAGGGATGATAGCGAGTTCACTCACATCAACAGACAGAGGCTATCGATTCAATCAACCTGGGCTACAGTGCACATTGACGACCTACGTGGCCGAGCGGTTAAGATCCTGGGCCACGAATCTGGGATCACGTTTTCAAATCCCAACGCGTGTATACAATTTTTTATTTAATTTGTGGTGTGGTTTTATATATAATTGAAAAACAGTAATATACATTATAGTATAAATGCAACACGTTCCAGAGTGGTAGATACCTACTAGAACACGAACCAGAATCGAAACGTCGCTTTAAATGGCGATAGCTGTGTTTAGCGACCAGATCTGAATACCCAGGCACTTCCCATACGTAGTCGTCCCATCTTCTTCCCCTACTCCCTCCCTTCAGCCTCACAACATACCAAGGGAGATAACATAGTCCTACTGGCTCCCAACCGGTTGGGATCTTGTACTGTATTCACAGACAAAAACCTTATTAGTTTTTTTAATTCTCTACAATAATCATAACACAAGCTTCCACTTTTTTTTTCACTTTTTATGATGATAGTAGGAGTTTTTCAAATACTGTCAGGTTATTCGTAACCCGGGAATGTTTGTCTTTTTTTTTTTTTTTAAATATCTTATCTTATCTCGTAATTCTAATAAATCCTCTAAATTTTAAATCCTACCAATACCTACTGATTTCGCTGTGAATTTCAATTGCACTATTCAATCACATCAGTGTTTAGTTTGTGGGACTTTACAATGGAAATAAACGTTCGCAAAGACCAGTGACCAAATAAATATTATTCAATAATTACAAAACACTAAACAATTGAAGCATATAAAAGGTGAGAGTAAATGGGTGGTTGGCCGAAAATAGCCCCTTTTCAAGGGTGGTTGTTCACATTTTCGAAATGTGAGGTCGGATTTCGACGAATGCACATCGCGAGAAAAAAGGTAATTTATAATGTAATTATTTCACCCCAAATATAAAATAGATGTTTAATTATGAAATAAATTGAAGGAGCATTTAATTTGTGGGAAAGGCTTCGGGCTAACAGACTAATACAAATAAATAAAAGTAAATTACGGAAATTTATTGATAGTGTTTTTTTTATTTTACATTTTTTGTTAGGGTGGGTTGGTTATCGGGGATGAGCCGTTACATTTCTATTCGATTTTAGTAGTTTTTCTTAAACAACAGTTTTTAGTTTATCAATCTGATCAAATCAAATTTATGGCTAGAACGGCTGCATTAGAATGAGTTGTTTTGGGGAAACAGGACTAACTACTACCCAACGTACTTCCCAACCTTCATCTTCCCCATCTCCTTCCCCTCCTTGCTACCTTCAGCCTCACAACATACCCCAATTGAGGATTCTATAGTCCCACTGGCTCTAGACGATTGGGAGCAGATGGGACTCTTGTGCGGTATTCACTATATATATTTTTTAATAATAATAAAAAAAAATGGCTATTGTACTTCCTTCCTCCTACAATGCGAATCTCGAAATAATATAAAAAATGTCCTAAAGTTGACTAAAATCGTTTTTTTTTTTCAGAAAATAAAAAATATATTTATATACTAAACACTGGTCGTTGACATTGTGAAGAGTCTCATAAGTCATATCTACGAAACAACCTGGAGAAAAGCCGATAATTATCAGGAAACAATCCATCTTGCCGGGTGTAAAATGTGGACCCCGTGCTTAATTTTCGAGAGAGTAAGTTAAGTTATGCGTTGAGGAATAAATTATTTTGTATATAATTGACAGGTAACAGGCATCTGCCAGTAACTTAAATAAGCACATTCCTAGAAAATCTGAATATTTTAATTGCGTTCTAATATTAATTTCGAACTTCCAATCATTGCATTTTCCATTTCTGGTCGAATTAAAAACCTACCCAAGAAAGAACCTCCCCCAGAAATATTCAAGAAATTGAAGACGAGAGAGTTGGAAATTAAATTAAATCTAAACTAATTGGAAATTCACAAATAACTCAATTTATATTCCACGGATCGGCTGCCGAGAGGGTATTGATTGATCCCATTGAGGTTTAAATAGCTTGCAGATTGCATCAGCCTTCTCTCAGATGCAGATATTGGAAATGCAATTTTGATATTAAGCCTAACGGTGAGACAAGACGGCGGATCCATTTCTAACTTAATAGGATAGATGGGATATCACAAGTTGGAACTAGGAATCAACGTAGGAGCCAGGAATATGTATAAACAATTCAGGTACTAGGAACTTTATATGAACAAAGGAACTAGGTCAAAGCTCGAAGCTCTAACTCTAAATAATAAACTGACTGTGTGAAGGAAAGCTTAACCTCTGCTTTTGACAATCTTGCTGATTCTACAAAAAGTTTGGGTGTGGGTTGTGGGTTGTTGGTATGAGTGTCTATGAGTACATCACTTTATATTGTCTAAGCTTTATTTTTCTATAATAATATTTATGTAATATCAACTACTTTCTATAACTGTCGCTTGTTAACTTACTGTCGACCGAACTGCTCTAATAAATAATATTAATTAATAATTAACATTCTCATTAAACATTGACTGTTTAAGGTACATCTGGCACCATTTTATATTGTGATGGTAGGTGAGTACGACGATAACCATCATAACGTTATTTATTAGACCAGTTAAGTCGGCAGTAAGTTGACAACTGACAGTTATGGGAAGCGGTCAATATTACATAATCAAGTAAAGCATTGACAATATAGAGTAATCAACTACAGATGCTCATTCCAACAATTATTAGTTCTTTCTAGAAAATGTTAATACCAACTTGATTTTTATAAAGAAAACCCTTATTTTATTTATATACTAACGGACCATTATCCAATTACAAAAAACACGAAAAGGAAAAAAAAAACGGCACGTACATAATATTTTAATGAAGTAATGACAAAAATAGGACAAAAATATATAGTTGAAAAACATTCGAGTTTTTGGTAGAGTCATAAAGAATAACAAAAATCATTTAGATTGGTACCGAAAATTTCAAGACCGTGGCTTGATAACAAGTCTCGACATTCTGGACAGTGGAGAATGATACCCA